>LR778269.1:2052850-2070350 GCA_902810595.1 Coregonus sp. 'balchen'
AATTCTACAATAATTATATTTTGTTTGATTTTACCCCTGGACTTTGCTTCTCTATGCCATGTCTTTCTAACTGCTCTTTAACAAAAGCTCTCAACCTATAACCTATACACTTATTATGGACACAGTATGCTTTATATTAGTTATCTTGTTGTTATTAGTCCCATCCTTCGGCTCCATTCAACACCTCCCATCTATCTCTTAACACCATCCATATTGGATTTCTATTTGCCATATATGTTTCAACTGTACTGTGATATTTTACAAAAGTTCTGAACCTTTCTATTCTCATTGTTTCTACAGATCGTAAATTGAAAATAAACATTTTTGCTAAAAGTATTATTATATTATTGATCGATTGACTATGACTTTTCAGATCACCCAGTAGTGCTATCTGCAGGGTTAGCTCCAGGTAAATATTTGCAATCCTTTAGCCATTCCTGGACCTGTGTCCAAAAACAAGCTACAAATGGACAGTACCAAAACAAATGATCTAATGATTCTGTCTCTTCGCAGCAAAATCTGCAGCGCTGGGAAGATTGTATCCCCCATATAAATAACCTTCTATTGGTAGCAAGAATTTTATATAATAATTTAAATTGAAAAATTCTAAGTTTTGAATCCGGTGTCGTTTTGCGTATCAGTTCATAAACACTATGCCATGGAATCGGTACGTCAAAAATCTCTTCCCAACTATTTTTATCTATATGGGACGGCTGTCAATCCTTTGGTCCTTAAATGAAACTGGTATACTTTTTTTATTTAGCACAATTTTCTTTAACCAATTATTTTCCTTAATGCAAGGCCGACAGACAAGTTCCTTACTTTTTCCCCCTTCCACTTTCCTTTTCCATTTTTGCGGTAATGCTGCAATTATTTGGTTGTAATTTTGGTTAGAGCAGACATTTCCATATGTTTTTGTTAGCTGCATGTGAGACGTAACTCCACCAGTACTACCAATAATATCATTTACGAAGATTATACCTTTTTTAAACATTGTCAAAAAAAGGAAAGTTTTTTATCAATTAGTATATTTGAGCTTAACCACAATATTTGTTGCATTATTTGTTCTGTCGTTTCAGGAGGATTAAATTGAAATTGCAACCAACTTTCTATGGCTTATTTTAGAAATAGTGATATTTGGGAGATTATTTCCTTTTCAAATAACTGAAAGTGAGAGGTTGTAATCTGAATAAAGGGGAAAAGGCCATTCTTGAACATGTGGTGAGACAATCTGACTAATTTGCTAGAGAACCAGTTTGGATTTAAGTATAACTTTTGTATGACTGAAGCTTTTAGTGATAGGTCTAATGTTTTAATATTTAATAATTTATGTCCTCCGAATTCATGTTCATTATATACAGTGGGGGAAAAAAGTATTTAGTCAGCCACCAATTGTGCAAGTTCTCCCACTTAAAAAGATGAGAGAGGCCTGTAATTTTCATCATATGTACACGTCAACTACGACAGACAAAATGAGAAAAAAAAATCCAGAAAATCACATTGTAGGATTTTTTATGAATTTATTTGCAAATTATGGTGGAAAATAAGTATTTGGTCAATAACAAAAGTTTCTCAATACTTTGTTATATACCCTTTGTTGGCAATGACACAGGTCAAACGTTTTCTGTAAGTCTTCACAAGGTCTTCACACACTGTTGCTGGTATTTTGGCCCATTCCTCCATGCAGATCTCCTCTAGAGCAGTGATGTTGTGGGGCTGTCGCTGGGCAACACGGACTTTCAACTCCCTCCAAAGATTGTCTATGGGGTTGAGATCTGGAGACTGGCTAGGCCACTCCAGGGCCTTGAAATGCTTCTTACGAAGCCACTCCTTCGTTGCCCGGGCGGTGTGTTTGGGATCATTGTCATGCTGAAAGACCCAGCCACGTTTTATCTTCAATGCCCTTGCTGATGGAAGGAGGTTTTCACTCAAAATCTCACGATACATGGCCCCATTCATTCTTTTCTTTACACGGATCAGTCATCCTGGTCCCTTTGCAGAAAAACAGCCCCAAAGCATGATGTTTCCACCCCCATGCTTCATAGCAGGTATGGTGTTCTTTGGATGCAACTCAGCATTCTTTGTCCTCCAAACACGACGAGTTGAGTTTTTTCCAAAAAGTTATATTTTGGTTTCATCTGACCATATGACATTCTCCCAATCCTCTTCTGGATCATCCAAATGCACTCTAGCAAACTTCAGACGGGCCTGGACATGTACTGGCTTAAGCGGGGGGACACGTCTGGCACTGCAGGATTTGAGTCCCTGGCGGCGTAGTGTGCTACTGATGGTAGGCTTTGTTACTTTGGTCCCAGCTCTCTGCAGGTCATTCACTAGGTCCCCCCGTGTGGTTCTGGGATTTTTGCTCACCGTTCTTGTGATCATTTTGACCCCACGGGGTGAGATCTTGCGTGGAGCCCCAGATCGAAGGAGATTATCAGTGGTCTTATATGTCTTCCATTTCCTAATAATTGCTCCCACAGTTGATTTCTTCAAACCAAGCTGCTTACCTATTGCAGATTCAGTCTTCCCAGCCTGGTGCAGGTCTACAATTTTGATTCTGGTGTCCTTTGACAGCTCTTTGGTCTTGGCCATAGTGGAGTTTGGAGTGTGACTGTTTGAGGTTGTGGACAGGTGTCTTTTATACTGATAACAAGTTCAAACAGGTGCCATTAATACAGGTAACGAGTGGAGGACAGAGGAGCCTCTTAAAGAAGAAGTTACAGGTCTGTGAGAGCCAGAAATCTTGCTTGTTTGTAGGTGACAAAATACTTATTTTCCACCATAATTTGCAAATAAATGCATAAAAAATCCTACAATGTGATTTTCTGGAAGAAAATTCTCAATTTGTCTGTCATAGTTGACGTGTACCTATGATGAAAATGACAGGCCTCTCTCATCTTTTTAAGTGGGAGAACTTGCACAATTGGTGGCTGACTAAATACTTTTTTCCCCCACTGTAAATAGGCCCATTTAATTTTGTCTGGCTTGCCGTTCCAAATAAAATGGATTTTTTTTTTCCTCATATCGTTAAAAAAACTGTTTGTTAGGCGTAGGCAAGACCATAAGCAAATAGGTAAACTGGGATAATACTAAACAGTTAATCAGGGTGATTTTTCCACAAATTGACAGGTATTTACCTTTCCATGGTAGCAAGATATTATCTATTTTTGCTAACTTTCTATTAATATTTATTGGAGTGAGATCATTTATTTCATTAGGGATATGTATTCCGAGTATATCCACATCACCATCAGACCATTTTATTGGTAAACTACATGGTAATGTAAAAATTGTATTTTTTTGTGAACCAATACGTCATTAGTACATGAATCATCATTTGGTTGTAATACAGAGTGGTTAGAAAATGTATCTACATCCTCTATGATGCTGTGGAGGGATTCAAATTGTGGATTGAAAAGAAAAACATGAATCATCAGCGTACAATGACACCTTTGTTTTTAAGCCCTGGATTTCTAATCCCTTGCTATTATTTTTGGATCTGATTTTAATAGCTAACATCTCGATGGCCATAATAAATAGATATGCCGATAGTGGACAACCTTGTTTCACTCCTCTTGACAGTTTAAAACTTTCTGAGAAATAGCCATTATTGACTATTTCACACCTAGGGTTACTATACATGATTTTAACCCAATTTATAAGAGATTGTCCAAAATTGAAATGCTCCAGGCATTTATATATAAACCCCAGTCGTACTTTATCAAATGCCTTTTCAAAGTCTGCTATGAATAGTAGGCCTGGTTTCCCAGATTTTCCATAGTGTTCTATTGTTTCCAATACTTGCCTTATATTATCTCCAATGTATCGTCCATGTAAAAAACCTGTCTGATTAGAATGATGTCCAACAATACCCTTTTTTATTCTATGCGCTAGACATTTTGCTACAATTTTTGCATCAAAACACTGAAGTGTAAGGGGCCTCCAATTCTTTAATGGACTGGATCTTTATATTTCCCACTTGTATCCTGTTTCAGTAATAATGAAATCAGACCTTCTTCTTGAGTGTCTGATAATCTACCATTTACATACAAGTGGTTAAAACATGCTAATAACGGTCCTCTGAGTATATCAAAAAAGGTTTGTTATACCTCGACTGGTATGCCATCCAACCCTGGAGTTTTCCCGGACTTAAAGTCTTTAATTGCATCCAGAAGTTCCTCCTCTGTAATTTCACCTTCACATTAGTCTTTCTGTATGGCTGTTAATTTGACAATATCAATAGAACAAAAATCTCTACAATTAGCTTCAGTTAGAGGAGATGGAGGCGACTGAAAAGAAAACATATGCTTAAAGTACTTTGCTTCCTCCTTCAAAATATAATTTGGTGAATCACATTTAGAAAGACAAGTGTTAAGCCAATGTTTTTAACGTTCTCTAGAACCGCAAACCACTTGAACTTTCTTGAATAAGTTTCTCCTTTTATTTTTGTTTTTCCTCTAATTTATTCTGAGCCTCTATGTTCCAGTTTGTATTGCTATCTATCTGTTCTGTTAGACCTTCTATTTCCTTTGTTAGTGTGGACTCTTTTGACCTAAATTGCTTTTGTTTTCGAGATGAATCCTGAATTGCATGGCCTCTAAAGGCACATTTAAAGGTGTCCCATACAATAAGGGGATTCGCTGTACCTATGTTATGTCGGAAAAAAACAGTTATAAATTCCTCTGTCCTAGTCAAAAACAAGTTATCATCCAATAGGCTTTGATAAAATTTCCAATATCCTCGCCCACGTGAAAATTCAGTAAGAGTAATGTATATGCCAATTACAGTATATGATGGTCCGACCGCATTCTGTCCCCTATCAACTCTTTTTAAAGGTTTGGTGCCAATGAGAATGACATAAGAAAGAAGTCAAGATGACTAGCTTGATTGAGTCTCCGCCATGTACAGTGGGGAGAACAAGTTTTTGATACACTGCCGATTTTGCAGGTTTTCATACTTACAAAGCATGTAGAGGTCTGTAATTTTTATCATAGGTACACTTCAACTGTGAGAGATGGAATCTAAAACCAAATTCCATAAAATCACATTTTATGATTTTTAAGTAATTAATTTGCATTTTATTGCATGACATAAGTCACCTGTCCACACACTCAATCAAACAGACTCCAACCTCTCCACAATGCCCAAGACCAGAGAGCTGTGTAAGGACATCAGGGATAAAATTGTAGATCTGCACAAGGCTGGGATGGGCTACAGGACAATAGGCAAGCAGCTTGGTGAGAAGGCAACAACTGTTGGCGCAATTATTTGAAAATGGAAGAAGTTCAAGATGACGGTCATTCACCCTCGGTCTGGGGCTCCATGCAAGATCTCACCTCGTGGGGCATCAATGATCATGAGGAAGGTGATGGATCAGCCTAGAACTACACGGCAGGACCTGGTCAATGACCTGAAGAGTGCTGGGACCACAGTCTCAAAGAAAACCATTAGTAACACACTACGCCTGCAGCGCACGCAAGGTCCCCCTGCTCAAGCCAGTGCATGTCCAGGCCCGTCTGAAGTTTGCCAATGACCATCTGGATGATCGAGAGGAGGAATGGGAGAAGGTCATGTGGTCTGATGAGACAAAAATAGAGCTTTTTGGTCTAAACTCCACTCGCCGTGTTTGGAGGAAGAAGAAGGATGAGTGCAACCTCAAGAACACCATCCCAACCGTGAAGCATGGAGGTGGAAACATCATTCTTTCGGGATGCTTTTCTGCAAAGGGGACAGGACGACTGCACCGTATTGAGGGGAGGATGGATGGGGCCATGTATCGCGAGATCTTGGCCAACAACCTCCTTCCCTCAGTAAGAGCATTGAAGATGGGTCGTGGCTGGGTCTTCCAGCATGACAACGACCCGAAACACACAGCCAGGGCAACTAAGGAGTGGCTCCGTAAGAAGCATCTCAAGGTCCTGGAGTGGCCTAGCCAGTCTCCAGACCTGAACCCAACAGAAAATCTTTGGAGGGAGCTGAAAGTCCGTATTGCCCAGCGACAGCCCCGAAACCTGAAGGATCTGGAGAAGGTCTGTATGGAAGAATGGGCCAAAATCCCTGCTGCAGTGTGTGCAAACCTGGTCAAGACCTACAGGAAACGTATGATCTAGGTTTCTGTACCAAATATTATGTTCTGCTTTTCTGATGTATCAAATACTTATGTCATGCAATAAAATGCAAATTAATTACTTAAAAATCATACAATGTGATTTTCTGGATTTTTGTTTTAGATTCCGTCCCTCACAGTTGAAGTGTACCTATGAAAAAAATTACAGACCTCTACATGCTTTGTAAGTAGGAAAACCTTCAAAATCGGCAGTGTATCAAATACTTGTTCTCCCCACTGTATATCTCACTAGGTCAGTATATTTAAGCCTCCACATATCCACTAGTTCGAATGTATCCATGACATTCACAATTTCCTTAAGAACATGAGGGTGATTGTTTGTACTGTGATTTCCTTTACGGTCCATTGAGCTATTTTAAACAGTATTATAATCTCCCACCATAATATTAGAGTCTTGAATTGTTTGCAGAGTTGATCATTTATTATATATATATTGTCAAAGAAGTGTGGATCATCATTATTTGGTCCGTAAAGGTTAATGAGCCATATCTGTTTATGGTCCAATAACATATTTAAAATAATCCATCTACCTTGCGTATCTGTTTGGACAATTTGCACATTCGGATCGAAATTACTGTTAATTAATATCATCACCCCTTTTGAGTTTCTTTGCCCATGGGAGAAGTATATTTCGTCCCCCCCCATTCCTTTTTCCACGCAACTTCATCTAGAATTGTTGAATGAGTTTCCTGTAAACAATAGATATTATATTCCTTCTCTTGGAGCCATGTAAATATTGTTCTTCTTTTGTTATTATCAGCTAAGCCATTACAATTATAACTGGCTATACTTATTTCACCACATACCATAATGGGATACAAGTTTCACATTTATTTATCATTATATATGTTTGTAAATTTACCAATAAAAAATACCATAGCGATTGACTGTCCATATAGCTGTACCATGATATTTGCATTGCTACTAAGTAACCCTCCAATTGTTCTCCACTATTCCCCCCGCTAAAGCCCCTCCCCATCCCAAGTTGAGCCGTCATCCCAGTGATCGGCATCCCACCCCCGTCCCTCCGGATCCCTAGAGTCCCGAGAGGCCAGGACCCATCCATCGAAAACAGCACCCAGTGCCACCCACAAAACAGAAGCAGGTCAACAGCCAAAAGCATTTCCAATGCTCTCACCTCAATATATATATATATATATATATATATATATATATATATATATATATATATCCATGATCCATGGCTTCTGGTTGGGGCTATGTACATACGGTGACTGTGGGGACAATGTCATCGATGCACTTATTGATGAAGCCGGTGACTGATGTCATATACTCCTCAATGCCATCGGATGAGTCCCTGAACATTTCCAGTCTGTTCTATCAAAACATTTACATTTACATTTAAGTCATTTAGCAGACGCTCATATCCAGAGCGACTTACAAATTGGTGCACTCAACTTAGGATAGCCAGTGGAACAACCACATCTTGATCACAGTAAGTACACTTCTTCAAACAAGCAGCTGTGAGGTAAGTCAAACAAGGAAACAAGTCAGTGCTAGCAGGTGAAATAAGTCAGGTGTTAGTTTAGACAAAAGACAGTGGTAGTAAAGGTGGGGGGGGGGGGGGGGGGGTAAAATTATGACTATTATACTATTCCAGGTATTCCTTAAAGAGGTAGGGTTTCAAGTGTCTCCGGAAGATGGTCAGTGACTCCGCTGTCCTTGGGTCGTGGGGGAGTTTGTTCCACCATTGGGGTGCCAGAGCAGCGAATAGCTTTGACTGGGCTGAGCGGGAACTGTGCTTCCGTAGAGGTAGGGGGGCTAGCAGGCCAGAGGTGGATGAACGTAGTGCCCTCGTTTGGGTGTAGTGTCTGATCAGAGCCTGAAGGTAAGGAGGTGCCGTTCCCCTCACAGCTCCGTAGGCAAGCACCATGGTTTTATAGTAGATGCGAGCTTGAACTGGAAGCCAGTGGAGTGTGCGGAGGAGCGGGGTGACATGAGAGAACTTGGGAAGGTTGAACACCAGACGGGATACGTTGTAGGGGTTTAATGGCACAGGCAGGGAGCCCAGCCAACAGCGAGTTGCAGTAATCCAGACGGGAGATGACAAGTGCCTGGATTAGGACCTGTGCCGCTTTCTGTGTAAGGTAGGGTCGTACTCTGCGAATGTTGTAGAGCATGAACCTGCAGGATCAGGTCACCGCTTTGATGTTAGCGGAGAACGACAGGGTGTTGTCCAGGGTCACTCCAAGGCTATTTGCACTCTGGGACGAGGACACAATGGAGTTGTCAACCGTGATGGTGAGATCATGGAGCGGGCAGTCCTTCCCCGGGAGGAAGAGCAGCTCCATCTTGCCGAGGTTCAGTTTGAGGTGGTGATCCGTCATCCACACTGATATGTCTGCCAGACATGCAGAGATACGATACGAGAATAGGAGAGGGCCAAGAACTGAGCCCTGGGGGACACCAGTGGTGAGAGCACGTGGAGCGGAGACAGCTTCTCGCCACGCCACTTGGTAGGAGCGACTGGTCAGGTAGGACGCAATACAGGAGTGAGCCGCGCCGGAGATGCCCAGCTCGGAGAGGGTGGAGAGGAGGATCTGATGGTTCACAGTATCAAAGGCAGCAGACAGGTCTAGAAGGACAAGAGCAGAGGAGAGAGAGTTAGCTTTAGCAGTGCGGAGAGCCTCCGTGACACAGAGAAGATCAGTCTCAGTTGAATGACCAGTCTTGAAACCTGACTGGTTTGGATCAAGAAGGTAATTCTGAGAGAGATAGCAGGAGAGTTGGCTAGAAATGGCACGCTCAAGAGTTTTGGAAAGAAAAGAAAGAAGGGATACTGGTCCACAGAGAGGGAGGAGGGAGGGGGAGGAGGAGGAGGATTCAGCAGGGAGGAGAAGGTGGTAAAGAGCTTCCTAGGGTTTGAGGCAGAGGCTTGAAATTTAGAGTGGTAGAAAGTGGCTTTAGCAGCAGAAACAGAGGAAGAAAAAGTAGAGAGGAGGGAGTGAAAAAATGACAGGTCTTCAGGGAGTCTAGTTTTCCTCAATTTCCGCTCGGCTGCCCGGAGCCCTGTTCTGTGAGCTCGCAATGAGTCATCAAGCCACGGAGCAGGAGGGGAGGACCGAGCCGGCCGGGAGGATAGGGGACATAGAGAGTCAAAAGATGCAGAAAGGGAGGAGAGGAGGGTCGAGGAGGCAGAATCAGGAGACAGGAGGGAGAAGGACTGAGCAGAGGGAAGAGATGATAGGATGGAAGAGGAGAGAGTAGCGGGAGAGAGAGAGCGAAGGTTGCGACGGTGCATTACCATCTGAGTAGGGGCAGAGTGAATAGTGTTGGAGGAGAGTGAGAGAGAAAAGGAGTGGTCGGAGACCTGGAGGGGAGTTGCAGTGAGATTAGTAGAAGAACAGCATCTAGTAAAGATGAGGTCAAGCGTATGTGGGTGAGGTCAAAAGAGGAAAGGAGTGGAAAGAAGGAGGCAGAGAGAAATTAGTCGAAGGCAGACGTCGGCAGGTTAAAGTCACCCAGAACTGTGAGGGGTGAGCCATCCTCAGGAAAGGAACTTATCAAGGTGTCAAGCTCATTGATGAACTCTCCAAGGGAACCTGGAGGGCGATAAATGACAAGGATGTTAAGCTTGAATGGGCTAGTGACTGTGACAGCATGGAATTCAAATGAGGAGCTAGACAGATGGGTCAGGGGGAAAAGAGATAATGTCCACTTGGCAGAGATGAGGATTCCTGTGCCACCGCCGCGCTGACCAGATGCTCTCGGGGTATGCGAGAACACATGGTCAGACGAGGAGAGAGCAGTAGGAGTAGCAGTGTTTTCTGTGGTAATCCATGTTTCCGTCAGCGCCAAGAAGTCAAGAGACTGGAGGGTAGCATAGGCTGAGATGAACTCTGCCTTGTTGGCCGCAGAACGGCAGTTCCAGAGGCTGCCGGAGACCTGGAACTCCACGTGGGTCGTGCACGCAGGGACCACCAGGTTAGAGTGGCAGCAGCCACGTGGTGTGAGGCGTTTGTATAGCCTGTGCAGAGAGGAGAGAACAGGGATAGACAGACACATAGTTGACAGGCTACAGAAAAGGCTACAATGATGCAAAAGAGATTGGAATGAAATGAACTAAACATCTGGGGAAGCGAGAAAGCGGGGCCTCCCTCGACTAACTCCCGCAGAACAACTTGGCAAAACAGTTCTGTAGCTTAGCATCTGCGTCATCTGACCACTTCCATATTGAGCGAGTCATCAGTACTTCCTGCTTTAGTTTTTGCTTGTAAGTAGGAATCAGGAGGATAGAATTATAGTTGGATTTTACAGTGGAGGGCGAGGGAGAGCTTTGTACGGGTGTCTTTGTGTGGAGTAAAGGTGTTCTAGAGTTTTTTTGCTCTGGCTGCACATGTGCCATGCTTGTAGAAAAAAGGTAAAACTGAATTAAGTTTGCCTGCATTAAAGTCCCCGGCCACTAGGAGCGCCGCCTCTGGATGAACATTTTCCTGTTTGCTTATGGCCTTATACAGCTCATTGAGTGTGGTCATAGTGTCAGCATCGATTTGTGGTGGTAAATAGACAGCTACGAAAAATATAGATGAAAATGATCTTGGTAGATAGCGTGGTCTACAGCTTATCATGAGATACTCTACCTCAGGTGAGCAAAACCTAGAGATTTCTTTAATATTTGACAGACACAGACCGCCACCCCTTGTCTTACCGGAAGCAGCTGTTCTGTCTTGTCGAAGCACGGAAAAACCAGCCAACTGTATATTATCCATGTCGTCGTTCATCCACGACTCGGTGAAACATAAGATATTACAGTTTTTAATGTCCAGTTGGTAGGATATTGTTGAACGGAGCTCATCCAGTTTATTCTGATTGCACGTTGGCAAATAGGACGGATGGTAGAGGTGGGTTACCCACTCGCCGACTAAGGCACCCGGACCTGCGTCCCCTGTATCGGCGTCTTTTATTCAAGCGAATGACAGGGATTTGGGCCTGGTCCGGTGTCTAGAGTAAATCCTTCACGTGCGACTCGTTAAATAAATAATCTTCATCCAGTTCGAGGTGAGTAATCGCTGTTCTGATATCCAGAAGCTATTTTCGTTACATACAGTGTCGTAACGATGTGCAATTAGTTAAAGTACAAATGCGAAAATAAATAAACATAAATATAGGTTGTATTTACAATGGTGTTTGTTCTTCACTGGTTGCCCTTTTCTTGTGGCAACAGGTCACACATCTTGCAGCTGTGATGGCACACTGTGGTATTTCACCCAGTAGGTATGGGAGTTTATCAAAATTGGGTTTGTTTTGGAATTCTTTGTGGGTCTCTGTAATCTGTGGGAAATGTGTCTCTAATGTGGTCATACATTTGGCAGGAGGTTAGGAAGTACAGCTCAGTTCCCACCTCATTTTGTGTGCAGTGCACATAGCCTGTTTTGCTTAAGGGACTCTTCTCCAGGGTCATCTTTCTGTAGGTGATGGCTTTGTTATGAAAGGTTTGGGAATCGCTTCATTTTAGGTGGTTGCAGAATTTAATGGTTATTTTCTGGATTTTGATATTTACTGGGTATCGGCCTAATTCTGCTCTGCATGCATTATTTGGTGTTTTCCGTTGTACACTGAGGATATTTTTTTCTGCATGCAGATTCTCAATTTGGTGTTTGTCCCATTTTGTGAATTCTTGGTTGGTGAGCGGACCCCAGACCTCACAACCATAAAGGGCAATGGGTTCTATAACTGATTCAAGTATTTTTTTGTCAGATCCTAATTGGTATGTCAAATTTCATGTTCCTTTTGATGGCGTAGAAGGCCCTTCTTGCCTCTCAGATCGTTCACAGCTTTGTGAAGTTATCTGTGGCTCTGATATTTAGGCCGAGGTATGTATAGTTTCTTGTGTGCTCTAGGGCAACGGTGTCTAGATGGAATTTGTATTTGTTGTCATGGCAACTGGAGATTTTTTGGAACCCCATTATTTTAGTCTTACTGAGTGCTGCTGTAGGCCCTCCTTAGTTGGGGACAAAGTTTAAGTATAGCCAATTGGAATTTGTGGTCTGTATATTTTATCATTTCATTTAGGATACCATCAACACCACAGGCTTTTTTTGTGTTGGAGGGTTTGTATTTTGTCCTGTAGTTCAATAAAAATGTAATTGGGGAATCCAGTGAAATCTGGTAGTCTTTAATAGTTGATTCTAAGATTTGTATTTGATCATGTGTATGTTTTTGCTGGTTGTTCTTTGTTACAGGGCCAAAAAGATTGGAGAAGTGGTTTATCCACACATCTCTGTTTTGCAAAGATAACTCTTCATGTTGTTGTTTGTTTAGTGTTTTCCAATTTTCCCAGAAGTGGTTAGATTCTATGGATTCTTCAATAACATTGAGCTGATTTCTGACATGCTGTTCCTTCTTTTTCCGTAGTGTATTTCTGTATTGTTTTAGTGATTCACCATAGTGAACACATTGTTACAACACTGTATATAACCATACTATGACGTTTGAAATGTCTCTATTCCTTTGGAAATGATGAGTGTAATGTTTACTGTTTATTTTGTATTGTTTATTTCACTTTTTGTTTATTATCTATTTCACTTGTTTGGCAATGTTAACATATGTTTCCCATGCCAATAAAGCCCTTTGATTTGAATTCAATAGAGAGAGAGAGAGAGAGAGAGAGAGAGAGAGAGAGAGAGAGAGAGAGAGAGAGAGAGAGAGAGAGAGAGAGATAGAGAGAGAGAGAGAGATAGATAGAGAGAGATAGAGAGAAGAGAGAGAGAGAGAGAGAGAGAGAGAGAGAGAGAGAGAGAGAGAGAGAAACCTGTCTCCATCATATCCAGAGGTAAATTGTAATGAAATCGTCTGAGATAGAGATCTATCAAGCGATCTCTGTTCCCACCGCGGCCTATTTAAGAAGGCCTCACATGGTGACTGAAAAGCCATTTTGTCAGGAGTCTCCCAGTAAGCACAGTATGTCTTCTATGTCCAGACAACACAGCAGGTCTGCATATTCAATCCCACATTAAATAGAGATCAAGGTTCCTGGAAACTGCATGTGTGACCCTCGGAATTATCAGCAGTACCAATCATTCAATTAAGTTAATGAATATGGCTCTGGACCCAGTAGGAGGACATGTTATTAAACCGTAAAAGTTTGATGGTCTCAGTGGGAAAAAAGAGAGAACATTTTCACTTAAAGAAAAATAAATGATGCGACGTAAAAACCTGAAATGGCAAAGACATTTGAAACCACAATGCAATACTCTTTGGGACGGATCTACGGAAGCACTTGAACTCGTGCAGAGATTCCACCTATTGAACTAGATTCCACCGATTGAACTAGATTCCACCTATTGAACTAGATTCCACCTATTGAACTGGATTCCACCTATTGAACTAGATTCCACCTATTGAACTAGATTCCACCGATTGAACTAGATTCCACCTATTGAACTAGATTCCACCTATTGAACTAGATTCCACCTATTGAACTAGATTCCACCTATTGAACTAGATTCCACCTATTGAACTAGATTCCACCTATTGAACTAGATTCCACCTATTGAACTAGATTCCACCTATTGAACTAGATTCCACCTATTGAACTAGATTCCACCTATTGAACTAGATGATTCTCAGCAGAAGAACAAAAAAAGAAATAAAGGATGACCACAGTGTTTCCTTCTTCCTGTAAAATGACGACGGCCCTTTAGATTGAATTCAGACCTTAGGAGTTATGATTTAGAGTTCCAACACCTGATGACCAGAATCATTGGCCAATCAGCTACAATAATAATGTAACTAATTACCAGGGAGAAAAGGTTGCTCAGAGCCTGGGTTAGAGAAAATACTGTATAGTATATTATCCAACCCACAGTCCGCTAGTCCAGATACACTGACAGAGCTACAATCCCAGAGCTACATCCCAGAGCTACATCCCAGAGCTACATCCCAGAGCTACATCCCAGAGCTACATCCCAGAGCACCAAACCATCCAATCACTTGGCCTACACAGCTACACTACAACCAGACTTCAATTCAGCAGAAACCAACACTTTACAACCAACCGTTTAAAAAAGAAAATACTTCAATCACTTCAACTCCTGAATGTACTGCTGGATATCTGCCTCCTAAAACCCTCCTATTCCAACCCTCCACCCTCCTATTCCAACCCTCTCCACCCTCCTATTCCAACCCTCTCCACCCTCCTATTCCAACCCTCTCCACCCTCCTATTCCAACCCTCTCCACCCTCCTATTCCAACCCTCTCCACCCTCCTATTCCAACCCTCTCCACCCTCCTACTCCAACCCTCTCCACCCTCCTATTCCAACCCTCTCACCCTCCTATTCCAACCCTCTCCACCCTCCTACTCCAACCCTCTCCACCCTCCTATTCCAACCCTCTCCACCCTCCTATTCCAACCCTCTCCACCCTCCTATTCCAACCCTCTCCATCTCTGTTCCCGTCAAAGAGAGAAATGGAGATTGAGATGTCACCCGTTCCTCGTTCCTCGTCTCTGATATGATATGTGAATGGAATAAGATTCTGCCAACCAGACAGACTTCTTGCAGCACAGCCAGGCCCCCCTCTAGACTCGCATCTCATCTTATCTCTCATTGTGATTAAATGGGAGAAGATCACATCTGATTTATCAATTTATCAAAGTGTTATATTTCTGGGGCGCCGGTTAATATAAATCATGTTTTGGGAAAATCGGTGTAAGTTCACATAAAGCTAAAAAATACATGCATTACAGATCAGCCCTGTGGTGGAAGGCTAGCTAAGACAGAACCTCACTGGACATTTTTTTCATGGAGTCTGAAAATAGAAAAACGAAAAGAGTGTATGAGAGAAGAGAGAGAGAGAGAGAGAGAGAGAGAGAGAGAGAGAGAAGAGAGAAGAGAGAGAGAGAGAGCAGAGAGAGAGAGAGAGAGAGAGAGAGATAGAGAGGATGAGAGATGAGAGATGAGAGATGAGAGATGAGAGATACAAGCCTGTTGATAAGATGACAAGTAAGATATTGAATTATTAAAAAAAAATACTCAGCTCTATGAATGGGTTTCCGAGGTGCAAAAGCAATTTGAGATACACCATTTCTGTTTAACCATGGTTCTGAAACCTGCTGATATGCAAACTTTATTTTCGACAGTTGCAGTAGCTCAGGAGATTGGCTTGTAAAAAGTGAACTGTAATCAATTGCCGAAAAAACACTTGGCACATTACTCACTGAACGTGTCAGGAAGAAAACAAGACTCACAACAAAACCCCAGTCCCACAGGACTAGCCTAGTGCTGTTACAGTGCTTTTAGAGGGAGGAATGAGTCGGCGTCAGTGTTAGCAGTGGCAGCCATTTTGTCTCAGCCTCCTTTGTTGTTTAATTTGTCTTGTTACCGGCTGTGAGTGTTCTACCAGCCATTAAAAGACCAGCTCCCCCCTGGCGCAACACATCACACTACAGCACTGGACTCCAGGCCTCGATAAATGGACAATCAACACCAGTTATTATGATGAATGGGAATTTCACAATGAAAGCAGTACCAGGTAGGAGGAAAAAGAGGAGGAATTAATGACTCCCTGGCCAATTGGGATCAGACGGTCAATAAAGGCTATCAGCGTTACCATGGTGGGAGCACATTATTGAAGACCCGGGTCTATCGTCAGTATAGACGACAGGTCCGTAGAGCAGACAGGCCTGTTGAACCAGAACATCACAGATAACTTATTATCATTAGGGAGGCTGTGTAGGCAGCATACTGGGGTTAGGTTTGATGGAGGGAGAGGAGAGTGTGTGAGAGAGAAAGAGACAGAGAGAGAGAGAGAGAGGAGAGAGAGAGAGAGAGAGGAGAGAGAGAGAGAGAGAGAGAGAGAGAGAGAGAGAGAGGTGAGATTAGTTTGTTTAGTTGGATCTATTCAGGTATATGTTGGCCGGTGGTCTCATCAGGGAGAGAGAGGGTTGTCACCCTGGCTGGACTCTTATTGGAGCCGGTGTGCAGATTCTATGTGTTTGTGGTTGCTAGTTTTGATCTAGTTCATGTGTTTTTTGTGCCGGGGTGTTCTCAATCAAGCACGAGAATCAGTTTTGTTGCTTTTGTTCTCTGATGTGTGACTCATACTTAGGCAGCCTGTTTTGCACAGTCGATATGTTGGTCTTCCTGTATGGTTTGTGTTTGTTACAAAGGATAGTACGTAGGTCGTTTTGGTGGGTTTTTTGTGGTGGTGGAATATTTAATAAAGTTGTTCGCATTCCACGTCATCTTGGTTCCAATCCTTTTCATCTGTGATCAATGAGTTAGACGTGAGAGAGCGGGGTGGGGTGGCTGGATGGGTAAAGACAACAGCATAAAAGGAACAGAATAATGGAGAGAAATTTAGAGGAGGAGAGAATCAGGAAATGGGAGGGAAGGAGTTAAATAAGAAAAGGGAGGGAAGGTATTAGAGTGGTTTAACCATAATAAGGGATGGAAGGAAAGAGAGAACGGGGAATATAAATAGACAGAGAGAGACTAATGGTTCTAATTTTAGTATTTAACCCATTTCACTGAGAATCCTGGGGAATCAATTAAAAATAGCTTTTAGCCCGGGCCTTCACTTCAATTACTCTCAAATGTGATTATTCTCTGACTCTCTCTCTCCCGGCCCACTACCTATATAGTCACAGGACAAATGTCGTACAGTGTATAGAGAATGGGGTGCCATTACCTATTACTCACTTCCTGGAAACAGATATAATATTAGTAAATTAGTGGAGGTAGAGAAACAGATATAATATTAGTATATTAGTTGTGGTAGGGAAGAGAACAGGCGGCTCGTTGGTCATAGAACTGGGAGCTGAGGTTAATGTTCTGCAGAGGAAGGTAAAAAGACTGTCAAATTAGCTAGCTAGCTACCTACATGTCATAAATGATTACATGACCTATCAAGTTAGCCAGGTGTGTCTGGGGGTGATTACAGCCATCTATTGTATTTCATGAACATGTGTCCATGTCTAGACAGTAGTGACCCGTCCACTCAGCTAGATGTGACTGGGGGGGTTATAGCATTTCCTTCACTTGACCCATCAATTTAGACAAGTGTCTGATAAGCATCATCTAATAATTATAAAATATTTATAAAATATTTTCATCCGGACACTTTCTATTTTTGATATTGCTACTATGCAAATATGCAAGTAAGCATTTCGCTGTACCGTTTACACCTTCTGTATCCTGTGCATGTGACAAATAAACGTAGATTTGATTTGATATAGTGTGTGTTTACCAGAGAGGGTAATGTGGAGAACAACCTGACCTGCACCCAAGTCAGATCAGGATATAGGCCAAGGACTAGATAAAGGGTTTTTTCACCTGGAGTTTTTCCTTATTGTAGGCTGTATACTTTCACCACTTTTAGTCTTGAAATCTTTGGTTGTTTACTACAC
>LR778269.1:2075350-2083392 GCA_902810595.1 Coregonus sp. 'balchen'
GGACCTAGTGAATGACCTGCAGAGAGCTGGGACCAAAGTAAGAAAGCCTACCATCAGTAACACACTACGCCGCCAGGGACTCAAAACCTGCAGTGCCAGACGTGTCCCCCTGCTTAAGCCAGTACATGTCCAGGCCCGTCTGAAGTGCATTTGGATGATCCAGAAGAGGATTGGGAGAATGTCATATGGTCAGATGAAACCAAAATATATAACTTTTTGGAAAAAACTAAACTCGTCGTGTTTGGAGGACAAAGAATGCTGAGTTGCATCCAAAGAACACCATACCTACTGTGTAGCATGGGGGTGGAAACATCATGCTTTGGGGCTGTTTTCTGCAAAGGGACCAGGACAACTGATCCGTGTAAAGGAAAGAATGAATGGGGCCATGTATCGTGAGATTTTGAGTGAAAACCTCCTTCCATCAGCAAGGGCATTGAAGATGAAACGTGGCTGGGTCTTTCAGCATGACAATGATCCCAAACACACTGCCCGGGCAATGAAGGAGTGGCTTCGTAAGAAGCATTTCAAGGTCCTGGAGTGGCCTAGCCAGTTTCCAGATCTCAACCCTATAGAAAATCTTTGGAGGGAGTTGAAAGTCCGTGTTGCCCAGCGACAGCCCCAAAACATCACTGCTCTAGAGGAGATCTGCATGGAGGAATGGGTCAAAATACCAGCAACAGTGTGTGAAAACCTTGTGAATACTTACAGAAAACGTTTGACCTGTGTCACAGACTGGGATGCTGACGGGAGAGGTTGTGTTTTCTCTAGCAGGAGGTAAGCTTGGCTTCTTATATGGTGTTGAGTAAAGCTTAAACCATGTATTTAGATTGTAGGTAGGTATTGTAGTTAGGTATTATAGGTAGTTTACTCAGGTAGTTATTGAAGGTTATTGTAGGTAATTATTGTAGGTAATTATTGTAGGTAAGGACTGTATTCGGCGGACTCCGGCGAAGCACGAGGCTAGCCTACCCACTACTTGGACCAACAAAGCTAGCTAGCTAGCGGGTAGCTACCGGTAACTTTTAGCAACTGTGGTTAGCTGTTTCCAATGTTATTTCATGCTTAAGAGTACCTGTGATTGAGCCAGCTACCATTCAGCTGTTTTTCTAACCTCATCAGAGGCATTAACGTTAGGTGGTTGGTAGCTGCTGTACTTAATTACAGCTACTGATAACAGTCTGCTGTAGTTTACAATAATTCTAATTTCTAAAGTGGAAGTTGGGAGAGTTTTACTCGGGTGGTTCAGTGAAACAATTATAGTTTCTGAGGTGGAAGTTGGGAGAGTTATATATATATATTTTTTTTTTGGTGAGGGAGGCCTGCTCTCTCCTTTCCCTGATGTTTAGTTCATTTCATCCCGATCTCCTCTGCATTATTGTAGCCATCTGCTGCAGCCTGTCAACTATGCCTCTGCCTATCCCTGTTCTCTCCTCTCCGCACAGGCTACACAAACGCCTCACACCGCGTGGCTGCTGCCTCTCTAACCTGGTGGTCCCTGCACGCACCACACACCTGGAGTTCCAGGTCTCAGGCAGCCTCTGGAACTGCCGTTCTGCCGCCAACAAGGCTGACTTCATCCCAGCCTATGCCACCCTCCAGTCCCTCGACTTCCTGGCACTGACGGAAACATGGATTACCACTGAAAACACTGCTGGGATTTCAACCTCCCCACGTCTACATTTGACTCATTTCTCTCTGCCTCCTTCTTTCCACTCCTCTCCTCTTTTGACCTCACCCTCTCACCATCCCCCCCCCCACTCACAAGGCAGGCAATACGCTTGACTTCATCTTTACTAGATGTTGCTCTTCTACTAATCTCACTGCAACTCCCCTCCATGTCTCCGACCACTACTTTGTATCCTTTTCTCTCTCGCTCTCCTCCAACACTACTCACTCTGCCCCTACACAGATGGTAACGCGCCGCCGCAACCTTCGCTCTCTCTCTCCCACTACTCTCTCCTCTTCCATCCTATCATCTCTTCCCTCTGCTCAATCCTTCTCCCTCCAATCTCCTGATTCTGCCTCCTCAACCCTCCTCTCCTCCCTTTCTGCATCCTTTGACTCCCTGTGTCCCCTATCCTCCCGGCCGGCTCGGTCCTCCCCTCCAGCTCTGTGGCTTGATGACTCATTGCGAGCTCACAGAACAGAGCTCCGGGCAGCTGAGCGGAAATGGAAGAAAACTAAACTCCCTGCCGACCTGGCATCTTTTCACTCCCTCCTCTCTACATTTTCTTCATCTGTTTCTGCTGCTAAGGCCACTTCCTACCACTCTAAATTCCAAGCATCTGCCTCTAACCCTAGGGAGCTCTTTGCCACATTCTCCTCACTGCTGAATCCTACCCCCACCCCCCCCCCCCCCTCCTCCCTCTCTGTGGATGACTTTGTCAACCACTTTGAAAAGAAGGTTGACGACATCCGATCCTCGTTTGTTAAGTCTAATGACACTGCTGGTCCTGCTCACACTGCCCTACCCTATGCTTTGACTTCTTTCTCCCCTCTCTCTCCAGATAAAATCTTGCGACTAGTGACTGCAGGCCGCCCCAACAACCTGCCCGCTTGACCCCATCCCCTCCTCTCTTCTCCAGACCATCTCCGGTGACCTTCTCCCCTACCTCACCTCGCTGATCAACTCATCCTTGACCGCTGGCCATGTCCCTTCCGTCTTCAAGAGAGCGAGAGTTGCACCCCTTCTCAAAAAACCAACACTCGATCCCACTGATGTCAACAACTACAGACCAGTATCCCTTCTTTCTTTTCTTTCCAAAACTATTGAGCGTGCCGTCTTTAGCCAACTCTCTTGCTATCTCTCTCAGAATGACCTTCTTGATCCAAACCAGTCAGGTTTCAGGACTGGTCATTCAACTGAGACTGCTCTTCTCTGTGTCACGGAGGCTCTCCGCACTGCTAAAGCTAACTCTCTCTCCTCTGCTCTTGTCCTTCTAGACCTGTCTGCTGCCTTTGATACAGTGAACCATCAGATCCTCCTCTCCACCCTCTCCGAGCTGGGCATCTCCGGCGCGGCTCACTCCTGGATTGCGTCCTACCTGACCGGTCGCTCCTACCAAGTGGCGTGGCGAGAAGCTGTCTCCGCACCACGTGCTCTCACCACTGGTGTCCCCCAGGGCTCAGTTCTAGGCCCTCTCCTTTTCTCCCTATACACCAAGTCACTTGGCTCTGTCATATCCTCACATGGCCTCTCCTATCATTGCTACGCTGACGATACACAACTAATCTTCTCCTTTCCCCCTTCTGATAACCAGGTGGCGAATCGCATCTCTGCATGTCTGGCCGACATATCAGTATGGATGACGGATCACCACCTCAAGCTGAACCCTGGCAAGACGGAGCTGCTCTTCCTCCCGGGGAAGGACTGCCCGTTCCATGATCTCGCCATCACGGTTGACAACTCCGTTGTGTCCTCCTCCCAGAGTGCGAAGAGCCTTGGCGTGACCCTGGACAACACCCTGTCGTTCTCCGCCAACATCAAGGCGGTGACCCGATCCTGCAGGTTCATGCTCTACAACATTCGGAGAGTACGACCCTGCCTTACACAGGAAGCGGCACAGGTCCTAATCCAGGCACTTATCATCTCCCGTCTGGATTACTGCAACTCGCTGTTGGCTGGGCTCCCTGCCTGTGCCATTAAACCCCTACAACTCATCCAGAATGCCGCAGCCCGTCTGGTGTTCAACCTTCCCAAGTTCTCTCACGTCACCCCCCTCCTCCGCACACTCCACTGGCTTCCAGTTGAAGCTCGCATCCGTTACAAGACCATGGTGCTTGCCTATGGAGCAGTGAGGGGAACGGCACCTCCGTACCTTCAGGCTCTGATCAGTCCCTACACCCAGGCGAGGGCATTGCGTTCATCCACCTCTGGCCTGCTGGCTCCCCTTCCTCTGCGGAAGCATAGTTCCCGCTCAGCCCAGTCAAAGCTGTTCGCTACTCTGGCACCCCAATGGTGGAACAAGCTCCCTCACTGACGCCAGGACAGCGGAGTCACTCACCACCTTCCGGAGACATTTGAAACCCCACCTCTTTAAGGAACACCTGGGATAGGATAAAGTAATCCTTCTATCCCCCCCCCCCCCCCCCCCCCCCAAAAAAAAAAAAAAAGTATAATTGTAAAGTGGTTATCCCACTGGCTATAGGGTGAATGCACCAATTTGTAGTCGCTCTGGATAAGAGCGTCTGCTAAATGACGTAAATGTGCCCTTGAGCAAGGCACTTAACCCTAATTGCTCCTGTAAGTCGCTCTGGATAAGAGCGTCTGCTAAATGACTAAACTGTAAATGTAAAATGTGTCATTGCCAACAAAGGGTATATAACAAAGTATTGAGAAACTTTTGTTATTGACCATATACTTATTTTCCACCACAATTTGCAAATAAATCCATTAAAAATCCTACAATGTGATTATCTGGATTTTTTTTCTCTCAATTTGTCTGTCATAGTTGACTTGTAACTATGATGAACATTACAGGCCTCTCTCATCTTTTTAAGTGGGAGAACTTGCACAATTGGTGGCTGACTAAATACTTTTTTCCCCCACTGTATACACCTGTTCTGAAAGGCCCCAAAGTTTGCAACACCACTAAGCAAGGGGCACCACCAAGCAAGCGGCACCATGAAGACCAAGGAGCTTTCCAAACAGGTCAGGGACAAAGTTGTGGAGAAGTACACATCAGGGTTGGGTTATAAAAAAATATTTGAAACTTTGAACTTCCCACGGAGCACCATTAAATCCATTATTTAAAAATGGAAAGAATATTGCACCACAACAAACCTGCAAAGAGAGGGCCGCCCACCAAAACTCACAGACCAGGGAAGGAGGGCATTAATCAGAGGCAACAAAGAGACCAAAGATAACCCTGAAGGAGCTGCAAAGCTCCACAGCGGAGATTGGAGTATCTGTCCATGGGACCACTTTAAGCCGTACACTCCACAGAGCTGGGATTTATGGAAGAGTGGCCAGAAAAAAACCATTGCTTAAAGAAAAAAATATGCAAACACGTTTGGTGTTCACCAAAAGGCATGTGGGAGATTCCCCAAACATATGGAAGAAGGTACTCTGGTCAGATGAGACTAAAATTGAGCTTTAAGGCCATCAAGGAAAACACTATGTCTGGCGCAAACCCAACACCTCTCATCAGCCCGAGAACACCATCCCCACAGTGAAGCATGGTAGTGGCAGCATCATGCTGTGGGGATGTTTTTCATCGGCAGGGACTGGGAAACTGGTCAGAATTGAAGGAATGATGGATGGTGCTAATACAGGGAAATTCTTGAGGGAAACCTGTTTCAGTCTTCGAGAGATTTGAGACAGGGACGGAGGTTCACCTTCCAGCAGGACAATGACCCTAAGCATACTGCTAAAGCAACACTTGAGTGGTTTAAGGGGAAACATTTAAATGTCTTGGAATGGCCTAGTCGAAGCCCTGACCTCAATCCAATTGAGAATCTGTGGTATGACTTAAAGATTGCTGTACACCAGCAGAACCCATCCAACTTGAAGGAGCTGGAGCAGTTTTGCCTTGAAGAATGGGCAAAAATCCCAGTGGCTAGATGTGCCAAGCTTATAGAGACATACCCCAAGAGACTTGCAGCTTTAATTGCTATGAACACTGAAGTTTTCTGTTTTTTTGTCTTATTTCTTGTTTGTTTCACCCCAAAAAATATTTTGCATCTTCAAATTGGTAGGCATGTTGATACAACCCCCCCCAAAAACTATTTTAATTCCAGGTTGTAAGGCAACAAAATAGGAAAAATACCAAGGGGGGTGAATACCTTCGCAAGCCACTGTACTACAGGGAGTACCAGTACTGTATGGGTGATTATATGAAGCGCATATTCAGATTAACTTCACAGTACTTGTGCTCCCATCTCTCTTACCACATCACCTACTGGGTCTCCTGCCTGTGTGCCGAGCAGTGCCAAAACATTTATATTAGGGAAGAGGGCCTGGATCCTTGTTGCTACTCCGCTCTTGCGTCCCAGCGTGACAGACGCACCATCTCACGTAATTCCAATGAGGGTTTTGGAGAGAAAGTCCTAAGTAAACTTTACCCCCTCTAAGGCAGATAACAGATTAAAGACAATTCCCCCAGCAGATCATTCCTCCAGTTCCACAAGATCAACAGAAATGTTTTCTGGTACGACCATATCTGCTGGCTGAAGTCTGACGTATACAATCAAGGCACTCTTTTTATACAAACTAGTAGCCTTCGTCGAGCATTAGGCTGATTTTGGGAGAGCGCTGCACTGTTCTTTTCAAATAGTTTTCACTTCATTTCGAATGAAATATTTTGCTGTATGTCGGAGCAAGCAACATTGGAATGGAGAATTCTCCCCATGTCAAGTCCATTTAACTCCTGACAGTCAATTTATTGCTCAAAACCGTGAACGGGTCTGTCAAGTTTAGCTGTCTTGTAAGCTGTTCGGAAGACTCTGGCTGTACTGTCTATGTATCACGGCTCAGGCTAAGACCCAGATGCAGACACAGGAGGCAGATAGTACGAGTCTCAGAGTTTATTACAGTACAAGGGGCAGGCAATAGGTAGGTCAAGGCAGGCAAGGAGTCGTAATCCAAATCAGAGTCAGGCAGGTACAGGACGGCAGGCAGGATCAGGGTCAGGACAGGCAGAAAGGTCAGAACTGGGAATGCTAGGAAAAACAAAAACTAGAGCACTGGGAACACGCTGGTAGGACTTGACGGGACAAGACGAACTGGCAACAGACAAACAGAAAAACGCAGGTATAAATACACAGGAGATAATAGGGACAAATGGGAGACACCTGGTGGGGGGTGGAGACAAGCACAGGACAGGTGAAACAGATCAGGGTGTGACACTATGTTTTTTATTTTGAACGTTAACTGCAACCTGTGTTAAGGTGTCCTCTTTAGCTTTGTCTACAATACTTGCTGCTTCTAAACGGGCCTTGGTTTGGGCATGTTCAAAAACCTTTTTTCTGAGGGCTCTTTGTTGCTTTTTTACGTCGGAGGCAGAGGATGTTACTGTACATTCCACCCACTCTTTTGCTAGTTTCATCCCTCCAGTCTTTTCCGGGTCCAAAACTCCCTAGCTTTTTGCATGTTGTACAGCCCAGCTTTAAATTTTGCTTGACAAGCCAGGGGTTATAGGTTTGCTTGGTCTTGAACTGAGCCTCCATCCAAATCGCACCCCCTGCTCCCCGTCTCCCTCTCCCGCTGAGTCTGACTCGTTAGTAGGCCTACTAGCTGGTGGAGGTGCCGGTGGTGATGCTCAACTGGCGGGATAAGCAGCGCTGCTAGCTAAGGCATCTCCATCAGGAGCTTCTCAATCCTCTCATCCGGCACTGGCAGTTCTCTGGCTCGTTTCAGGTTCGATTCATCTATTCGAGTCACAATTTTTCAGGATTTTTGGACTTGAAAAACTTCATCATAGTTGCCTTTTCTTATTCATTTTTTATTTCAGTTATTTCCCTCAGTTTTAAATTCAGTAGGGAGACTAGCCTAGGCTACATGACGTGATCACGTAGGGACCTCTTCAGTAGCTGAATACCACTGCCAAGACCTGTTTCAAGATCAGTTACTTACCCCACAGGCCCTCCCCATAACCTCTATGTACAAATAAGAGAGCAGGTCTGGAATCAGTGTGGAAGGATTAGGATGATTACACAGAAGGATCACCGTGCTTTTACATCATGGTCTTTCTGGGGGGCGGGAGAAATAACCAGGAGGCAACTTGATTTAACGCTGATTACTTTTTATTTGTATGTTTATAGTGCAAACAGTGAACAAATTGTATAAATAATTCCTTGTGAGGTACCAGAACAAATGAGGTCAAATCTGAGAGGTGCCGGATCCTGTTCCGGAAGGATCCAGCAGGATCCGGCTCAAATGAAGCACTGTGTGTGTGTGTGCCTGGGTACAGCTAGCGTGGAGACATTACAGAGGCTGTCGAGTTGAGCCACTGGTAAAGCTTAGGGATTGATTCAATCCGTATCGCTGAAGTTCAGCGCTATAGCGCGATTTAAATATAAAGGCAATGTTCCCGTTGTGGGTG
>LR778269.1:2083492-2090992 GCA_902810595.1 Coregonus sp. 'balchen'
GGTGCTCCCAGAGCCTGGATGTATTTCCCGGGTCCCCAGAGCCCGG
Organism: Coregonus sp. 'balchen'; assembly: GCA_902810595.1. Classification (NCBI taxonomy): domain Eukaryota; kingdom Metazoa; phylum Chordata; class Actinopteri; order Salmoniformes; family Salmonidae; genus Coregonus; species Coregonus sp. 'balchen'. Next base: position 2,083,539 of record LR778269.1, read on the forward strand.
ATGTTATTCACGGTCCCAGAGTGAATTTCCAGACCATGCTGTGCAGCCCAACAAAAAAATTTAGAATGAGGGGTCAACGGACAGCAGCCCTAAATTGTGGTATTTTCAGAACCTATATTTAAAAAATACTGAATGGATTTCCACAACAATTGTTTCAGCCAACCACAGGCCCCTTGACTCAAAAGAATTCCAAATGTATCCCTGAGCTAAAAAGAATTGTTTAACTCAAGGGTTTTTAAGGATTAGAAATGAGTTTTTGAAACATATAGTAACACACCCACAGAACCCTCCCTCCACTTCTCCAAACCCACACCCTCACATGTATTTTAAAACCTGACAACCCTCTTAAAAAAAGGGAATGTGGTGGGTATAATTTTTCCCCGACCAACAGGCCACTAGGACATCCAGGTTAAAACCGAGCCAGAGGAGTACTGCCTTATGAATACCTAAACAAGAGAGGACGAGATTGGCAGCGGAAAATGAAGTTGAAACCCCAACAAAACTTCCGTTCCGGAACACTTTCTCCAGGTATGAAAACACCGTCCCCAAACCACCCAAAGCGACTGTGGGGTAATAAAACCCAACAAACTCCGCTGAAAAACAAGGAAAACAAAGAAGAAAGAGAAAACCCAGAAAAGGGGGAGGGGGAGAGAAGATAGACACGCAAGGCAGAGGGAGAGGAGAGGAGAGAGGAGAGAGAGGAGAGAGGAGAGAGAGAGGAGACAAGAGAGAGAGAGGAGGAGAGAGAGAGGAGAGAGAGAGAGAGAGGAGAGAGAGCGCGCGAGGAGAGGAGAAAAGAGAGAGAGGAGAGAGGAGAGAGAAAGAGGGAGAGAGAGAGAGAGAGAGAGGAGAGAAACGAGAGAGAGAGAGAGCGGAAAGAGAAAGAGGGAGGGGAGAAGGAAAAAGGAGCGAGAGAAAAGAGCAAGGGAAAGAGGAAAGAGAAAAAGGGGGAAAAAGGAAAGAAGGAGGCGAGAGAGAGGGGAGAGAGGGAGTAAAAGAGAAAGAGAAAGAGCGAACAAAGAACGGATCCTCGCGACTTCGCCCCCGCTGGACTTCCTCTCTCTCTCCCTCCTATCCCCTCCCTCTCCTTCTCTCTTTCTCTCTCTCTCTCTTTTCCTTTCCCTCATCAATTACACACCACAATCCCCCCATAAGGGAAAAAGCAAAAACAGGTTTTTAGAATTGTTTGCATATTTATAAAAATAAAAAATAAACAATACCTTATTTACATAAACTACCGTTCAAAAGTTTGGGGTCACTTAGAAATGTCCTTGTTTTCGAAAGAAAAGCAATTTTTTTGTCCATTAAAATAACATCAAATTGATCAGAAATACAGTGTAGACATTGTTAATGTTGTAAATGGCTATTGTAGCTGGAAACGGCTGATTTGTAATGGAATATCTACATAGGCGTACAGAGGCCCATTATCAGCAACCATCAGTCCTGTGTTCCAACGGCACGTTGTGTTTGCTAATCCAAGTTTATCATTTTAAAAGGCTAATTGATCATTAGAAAACCCTTTTGCAATTATGTTAGCACAGCTGAAAACTGATTAAAGAAGCAATAAAACTGGCCTTCTTGAGACTAGTTGAGTATCTGGAGCATCAGCAATTGTGGGTTCGATTACAGGCTCAAAATGGCCAGAAACAAAGAACTTTCTTCTGAAACTCGTCAGTCTATTCTTGTTCTGAGAAATTAAGGGTATTCTATGCGAGAAATTGCCAAGAAACTGAAGATCTCGTACAACGCTGTGTACTACTCCCTTCACAGAACAGCACAAACTGGCTCTAACCAGAATAGAAAGAGGAGTGGGAGGCCACGGTGTACAACTGAGCAAGAGGACAAATACATTAGAGTGTCTAGTTTGAGAAACAGACGCCTCACAGGTCCTCAACTGGCAGCTTCATTAAATAGTACCCGCAAAACACCAGTCTCAACGTCAACAGTGAAGAGGCGACTCCGGGATGCTGACCTTCTAGGCAGAGTTGCAAAGAAAAAACCATATCTCAGACTGACCATCTTAATCTTTTATTTTTATTGGCTAGTCTGAGATATGGCTTTTTCTTTGCAGCTCTGCATAGAGTTCCTCTGTGGAGTTGGGAGAATCTTCCAGAAGGACAACCATCTCTGCAGCGCTCCACCAATTAGGCCTTTATGGTAGAGTGGCCAGATGGAAGCCACTCCTCAGTAAAGGGCACATCTCTGGAGAGACCTGAAAGTAGATGTGCAGCGACGCTCCCCATCCAACCTGACAGAGCTTGAGGGGATCTGCAGAGAAGAATGGGAGAAACTCCCCAAATACAGGTGTGTCAAGGTCAAATCAAATTTGTAGCATCATACCGAAGAAGACTCTAGGCTGTAATCGCTACCAAAGGTGCTTCAACAAAGTACTGAATACTTCAACAAGGGTCTGAATACTTAAGTAAATGTTATATTTCAGTTTTATTTTTAATACATTTGCAAACATTTCTAAAAACCTGTTTTTGCTTTGTCATTATGGGGTATAGATTGATGAGAAAAAAAACAATTGTATCTATTTTAGAATAAGGCTGTAACGTAACAAAATGTGGAAAAAGTCAAGGGGTCTGAATACTTTCCAATGCATAGTAATTGAAAACAATCTACCAAATATCTAAATAAAAGGTATGTAATGCTCTCTTCTGATGCTGTAGAACTGTGTGCTTAAGATTTCAGAAGCACCAATGCAAGTAGTTGTGACAGAAATGGATTTTGGGCTGAACAGGGCGGTTTCTGTCCACGGTTCTGGACTGAACTCTGAGAAACATTGAGGAAACGATTCACCTTTCAAGCAATTCTAATGACACAAGTCCGTTACATAATTAATGATTTTGACAGATTATGTGAGGGTCCTTACTATCTGGGATCATTGGGACGTCCCTACTCCATTGAAGTTAAAATGTAAAATGGTTAAGGGTTGGGTAAGGGTTAGGGTAAGGGTAGGTGTTAAGGTTAGGGTAAGAGTTTAGGGTAGGATTAGTCAACCTGGTCTCAGAGCATGTCGTATTATTCTGTACGTAAATCCGAAACACCTCATCTAGTATGATATGTTATGTTTCCTATGGTATGTATTAATTTGTGGCTGTCCATCACCAATTTCGTATGATATGTTATGAATTACAATTCGTATTATATGTTATGAATTTACAAAGCATATAATGTTACGAATTCTAGCTAGGTGGCTAATGAGTTAAAACGCTTAAGTTGTGTCTGATAAGATTGGAACTCGCAACCTTTGGGTTGCTAGACGTTCGCGTTATATGTTATGATACGTATGTTATGATATGTTACAAATTCTAGCTAGGTGGCTAACGTTAGCTAGCTGGCTAACGTTAGCTAGGCTAGGGGCTAGGGTTAAGTTTAGGAGTTAGGTTAAAGGGTTAGGGGAAGGGTTAGTTAACATGCTAAATAGTTGCAAAGTAGCTAAAAAGTAGTAAGTAGTTAAAGTTGCTAATTAGCTAAAATGCTAAAGTTGTCCTTGATAAGATTCGAACTCGCAACTTTTGGGTTGCTAGATGTTCACGCTATATGTAACCATACCAAAGGTGACATATCATACTATACTGAACAGAAATATAAATGCAACATGCAACAATTTCAACGATTTTACTAAGTTACAGTTCATATAAGGAAATCAGTCAATTTAAATAAATTCATTAGGCCTTAATTTCAAATAACTGGGCAGGGGTGCAGCCATGGGTGGGCCTGGGAAGGCATAGGCCCGCCCACTTGGGAGACTGGGCCACCCACTGGGGAGCCAGGCCCAGCCAATCAGAATGAGTTTTCCCCCACAAAAGGGCTTTATTACAGACAGAAATACTCCTCAGTTTCATCAGCTGTCTGGGTGGCTGGTCTCAGACGATCCCACAGGTGAAGAAGCCGGATGTAGAGGTCCTGGGCTGGCGTGGTTCCACGTGATCTGCGGTTGTGAGGCCGGTTGGACGTACTGCCAAATTCTCTGAAACGACGTTGGAGGTGGCTTATGGTAGAGACATTTACATTCAATAATCTGGCAACAGCTCTGGTGGACATTCCTGCAGTCTGCATGCCAATTTCATGCTCCCTCAAAACTTGAGACATCTGTGGCGTTGTGTTGTGTGACAAAACTGCAATAAAAGTGACCTTTTATTGTCCCCAGCACAAGGTGCACCTGTGTAATGATAATGCTGTTTAATCAGCTTATTGATATGCCACACCTGTCAGGTGGATTGATTATCTTGGCAAAGGAGAAATGCTCACTAACAGGGAGGTAAACAAATTTGATTATAAAAAATGTTAGAGAAATAAGCTTTTTGTGCATATGGCACATTTCTGGGATCTTTTATTTCAGCTCATGGAACATGGGACCAACACTTTACATGTTGCGTTTATATTTTTGTTCAGTATAATTTGAGTGTCCCGGATATACTTCTACTATGTTACGTCTAGTGTATGAGACCAGGCTGGGATAGCACTAACCATTCTGTGAGCTATGCGGTGCTGCGAAGCGCACCGTGCGTAGATCATCAGAGCGAAGCATCATCGTGGTGGATAGAGGCGATAGAGACCAACGGAGGAATGGAAGACGCTGTAGCCTAGATGAATCCGACGGGCATTTCGTGGACAGCTGTGTGTCAGTAAAAATTGACACTTTGAAGCGAGAGGTGCCGTGGATGATATTCTGATGGGTTGTGGAGGAAGCCGGTCCGACACAATAATCGAACCGAGGTATCATGAAAGCTGGACCCGAGAAACCGAGTCGACATGGCTCACCAATACAGACGCCGAGGCTGCTCTCTCCACTATCAACAGTAAGAAGTGTCGTGATTGTGGAGAATATTCTGGATTTAATGCTGAAAAAATACGCAGGTTGGGTTGGGTAGCTGCTATCATTTAGCTTGCCTGAAGCTGTCCATTATATTGCTGTATAAACCCGCAGTAGTTTACCGATACTTTTTTATTGAGGCAGTGAGTGAATCATGTATATGTTTATTGTCATGGTGAACAGCGGCAATTTGGTCTAAATATATTGGATAAAAACGGGTCAATAATAAGTAATACCGTATGCAGAATCATCTTCACACCAGTGTGGTGAGATGGCCCTTATGAACTGTGTGGTTAAGATGGTTTCAACCCACCTCTGTTACAAATGGTCAGCCTTTCAATGCCCCATTCTGTTTTCACTACAGTCAAACTACAAAAGGCAATAATCTCACTACTATTGCCAATTTGTATTGATATGTAATCCCCTACTTCTCTGTGATTTACCTAGTCAGCAAAGTACATGTTCAGGGGCATTACAGTGCCTTCAGAAAGTATTCATACCCCTTGACTTATTCCACAATTGGTTGTTTTACAACCTGAATTCGAGAGGTGCATGGGAATGGAAAATGTCTGCACTCACTAACTGGAAGTCGCTCTGGATAAGAGCGTCTGCTAAATACCAAAAAAAAAAATAATAATTCTAAATGGATTTTGTTTGTTGGATGTCAACCCCATCTACACACAGTACCCCATAATGACAAAGGGAAAACATGTTTTTACAATTGTTGCAAATTTATTAAAAATTAAATACAGAAATATCAAATTTACATAAGTATTCACACCCCTGAGTCAATACTTTGTAGAAGCGCCTTTGGCAGCGATTATAGCTGTGAGTCTTTCTGGGTAAGTCTCTAAGAGCTTTGCACACCTGGATTGTTCAACATTTGCCCATTTATTATTTTCTAAATTCTTCAAGCTCTGTCAAATTGGTTGTTGATCATTGCTAGACAACCATTTTCATGTCTTGCCATAGATTTTCGAGTAGATTTAAGTCAAAACTGTAACTCGGCCACTCATTTACTGTCTTTTTAGTAAGCAAGTCCGTGGTAGATTTGGCCTTGTGTTTTAGGTTATTGTCCTGCTGAAAGGTGAATTCATCCTCCAGCCTTCTCTTCTTCTCTTCTTCTTCTTCTTCTTCTTCTTCTTCTTCTTCAGGTAAAGGGCTTGAGGGCATTCAGAAAGAGAAGAGGATGATGGTGACCACAGGGACCCAGTGTGGGAAGCAGACCCTCACCAGCTCTGGACCCAACCACCAGACCCTCACCAGCTCTGGACCCAACCACCAGACCCTCACCAACTCTGGACCCAACCACCAGAACCTCACCAGCTCTCGACCCAACCACCAGACCCTCACCAGGTCTGGACCCAACCACCAGACCCTCACCAGCTCTGGACCCAGCCACCGGTGGTCCTGCCACGATGTAGGCCTCACTGTATGTCCATACCAAATGGGTAGTCTCCTGACAATCAGATGATGATGGTCATAATCGGTGAAAATCAGTCTCTTGACAATGTCCTGACAATCAGTACAAACAGGAGTGGTGGGATTACATTTTACATTTTAGTCATTTAGCAGACGCTCTTATCCAGATCGACTTACAGGAGCAATTAGGGTTAAGTGCCTTGCTCAAGGGCACATCGACAGATCTTTCACCTAGTCGGCTCGGGGATTAGAACCAGCGACCTTTCGGTTACTGGCACAACGCTCTAAACCACTAAGCTACCTGCCGCCCCATATATATCATATATAACCCATTGTTTTGTTTACTCAGTATTTATCTAAACCACAGACTAGTAGCCTATATAACGTGTGTGGTTTAATGAATCAGTGTAACTCAAGATGACAGTGTGGGCCGATATACTAAACTATACTAAACTATACTACTGTACTGGGTCTATAATACTAAATTGAAGCCTCCGTGTTATCTATGACTGTTAGGATGAAATCTTCTCTTGTCCTTTTACAGCAAACAAAAAAGGAGTCCAGAAGGAGAGCGTCTAAGGAGGTGACCGCTCCGTCTAAAGAGGTCCAAGCTGTCAGTGGCAGTGGGGATAACGTCCCACTCAGTCAGGCCTGGGATGCCGCTCCGTCTAAGGAGGTCCAAGCTGTCAGTGGCAGTGGGGATAACGTCCCACTCAGTCAGGCCTGGGATGAAAGGTGAAAACGGCTTCTCTACAGGGGAGGCTGGAGAATGATCATCTACTGTCTGGTTGAGCTGTTTACCAAAATATAGGAATACGCTTTGAGGTTTACAGATGAACCCTGATTCCTGGTGACAAAGGTTGCTTGTGTCCCAAATGGCACCCACCCTATTCCCTATATAGTGCACTACTTTAGACCAGAGAATGGCACCCTATTCCCTATATAGTGCACTACTTTAGACCAGAGAATGGCACCCTATTCCCTATATAGTGCACTACTTTAGACCAGAGAATGGCACCCTATTCCCTATATAGTGGCACTACGTTAGACCAGAGAATGGCACCCTATTCCCTATATAGTGCACTACTTTAGACCAGAGAATGGCACCCCTATTCCCTATATAGTGCACTACTTTAGACCAGAGAATGGCACCCTATTCCCTATATAGTGCACTACTTTAGACCAGAGAATGGCACCCTATTCCCTATAT
>LR778269.1:2100992-2116670 GCA_902810595.1 Coregonus sp. 'balchen'
ATATAGTCTTACCCTGATCTGGGATCAGGTCCCCCCTGTCCATATAGTCTTACCCTGATCTGGGATCAGATCCCCCCTGTCCATATAGTCTTACCCTGATCTAGGATCAGGTCCCCCCCTGTCCATATAGTCTTACCCTGATCTGGGATCAGATCCCCCCTGTCCATATAGTCTTACCCTGATCTGGGATCAGATCCCCCCTGTCCATATAGTCTTACCCTGATCTGGGATCAGGTCCCCCCTGTCCATATAGTCTTACCCTGATCTGGGATCAGATCCCCCCTGTCCATATAGTCTTACTCATTATAATCTAAAAGGCTAAACTGATCGTAGATCAGCAATACTACTCTGAGATGCTTTATGAATACAGACCCTGATTTGTTGTTGTTTTGTTCTTGTAAATATGATAAACTGCTCTGTAATGGGGTCTTAGTGGTTTTAATCAGTGGACAAAGTAATCTATCTCAAGACAAGCTTCTGAAGAAAATGTTTTTAATTTGAAGTTTTTGCCACCTGTGTTTTACAGTATGTGTTCTGCATGTGTTTGAACCATCTGAGCCTTATAAAGTGGTTTCATCTGACCAAGCAATGTTTGTTGATGACTGATCGTTTTTTAGCCTCTTTTCCTGGGTCCTCTTTTCCTGGGTCCTCTTTTCCTGGGTCCTCTTTTCCTGGGTCCTCTTTTCCTGGGTCATCTTTTCTGGGGTTTCAATCTGGGGCTCATCTTTCCTTCCTCCCTTCCTTGAAGTAATAATCCCTGATTAGAATGTCTAAATGGCTGGAAAGGTGAAAGGTCATCTGGTGGAGCCCTTGCATACACCTTCTTCTTGGGGAAATGGGAAAAACAACACACAGCCTGAGAGGACGTTACTGCTTCTGACAGTACTTCATGCAGCCCCTCACGCCCAAGAATCATTCGGCTGCAGCTACAACCATAGCGATCCTTCCTGAGTTCTTATCCAGTCCTGTACTGCAGTTTATCACCATAGCAATAAATGGCAAAAATTCCACCTTTTTCATTCTAAGGGTATTTGTATCCTGCGTCTGGCCAACGGTTACCCGCAGCAATGGACAGCGATGTCTCCATGGCAGCCAGACCAGATGTCTCCATGGCAGCCAGACCAGATGTCTCCATGGCAGCCAGACCAGATGTCTCCATGGCAGCCAGACCAGATGTCTCCATGGCAGCCAGACCAGATGTCTCCATGGCAGCCAGACCAGATGTCTCCATGGCAGCCAGACCCGATGTATCCATGGCAGCCAGACCAGATGTCTCCATGGCAGCCAGACCAGATGTCTCCATGGCAGCCAGACCAGATGTCTCCATGGCAGCCAGACCAGATGTCTCCATGGCAGCCAGACCAGATGTCTCCATGGCAGCCAGACCAGATGTCTCCATGGCAGCCAGACCACTTCCGCTGCTTCAGCAGAACAGCTCTTATCTTACAATCTCTGGTTCTTTAACCCTTACTGGGCTTTCAGGGAACTCATGTATAAAAGTCCCCCACAAATCTACAGTTGAGACCTTCAATGTCATCTTCTTCCGCAAAAGAATCACTCATGTCCATCTCTCTGCAAACATTCATCACATGTCCAAATTCTTTGCAATTGGAACCCTCCAACACTATGGGGATATATGCCCTCACAGGGAACCTCATATATCGTATCTTGACATGTGTAGGGAGCACTTGCATACACCTGTCCAATCAGTGATTACTTAAAGGAAAGGAGGAAGGCAGAGTGCACTTTGAAATAATTGGAATGGGGCCTGTGATTTCAACATGGCAGGAATGTTTGAAGTGAATGGAACATTTTATTTATTTATTTTACCTTTATTTAACTAGGCAAGTCAGTTAAGAACAAATTTTTATGTACAATGACGGCCTACACCGGCCAAACCCGGACGACGCTGGGCCAATTGTGCGCCGCCCTATGGGATGATGACTGTAAGTTTTGTTTACCCCATATGTAACTCTGTGTTGTTGTTTTTATCACACTGCTTTGCTTTATCTTGGCCAGGTCGCAGTTGTAAATGAGAACTTGTTCTCAACTGGCTTACCTGGTTAAATAAAGGTGAAATAAAAAATGATGTCTGGATAACAGGACTGTCACCGTACAGTAGATGGTGGAGAGCCCCTTTAGGCTTGAGAGGGTTTGCTGACCATATTTCTAAGGTAGCTTATATGGCCACAACTAAATAAAGCTTTCTGTTATGCAGAGTGTGTTTGGCCTTGTTTAAAGACAGGGAGGGAAAGGCAATCCTTTAGGTCATAAATATCTTTACGTGAATTAAATGTCTGACTTCAAGTGGAACCCGGGGTGCATCCAAAATGGCCCCCTATTCCCTATATAGTGTACTAGGGCCCAGAGTGCTCTGATCAAAAGTAGTGCACTATATAGGGAATAATAGGGTGCTATTCGGGACACAGTAATGATGAAGGGTTGGTTGTGTGAGGACCAGTTGATGACTGCTATGATGCAGTGACGGATACAGTCAGGGAAGTATGTCTCCTCTTCTGAAGAAAGGGTCTAAACACCCACTGGACACAGTTTTGTAGAATCAACGTTGTTTCCACGTCAGTGCCCAGTGGGTTCTTACAGTATAACGTTGTTTCCACGTCAGTGCCCAGTGGGTTCTTACAGTATATGGACACCCTTCAAATTAGTGGATTCGGCCATTTCAGCCACACCTTCTATATAATCAAGCACACCGCCGTGCAATCTCCATAGACAAACATTGGCAGTAGAATGGCCTTACTGAAGAGCTCAGTTACTTTCAACATGGCACCGTCATAGGATGCCACCTTTCCAACAAGTCAGTTCGTCAAATTTCTGCCCTGCTAGAGCTGCCCCGGTCAACTGTAAGTGCTGTTATTGTGAAGTGGAAACGTCTAGGATCAACAACGGCTCAGTCGTGAAGTGGTAGGCCAGACAAGCTCACAGAACAGGACCGCTGAGTGTTCAAGCACGTAAAACTTGTCTGTCCTCGGTTGCAACACTCACTACCTAGTTCCAAACTGCCTTTGGAAGCAACATCAGCACAATAACTGTTAGTCGGGAGCTTTATGAAATGGGTTTCCATGGCCGCACACAAGCCTAAGATCACCATGCGCAACAGTTGGAGGGGTGTAAAGCTTGCCGCCATTGGACTCTGGAGCAGTGGAAACACGTTCTCTAGAGTGATGAATCACACTTCACCATCTGGCAGTGAGACGGACAAATCTGGGTTTGGCGGATGCCAGGAAAATGCTACCTGCCCCAATGCATAGTGCCAACTGTAAAGTTTGGTGGAGGAGGAATAATGGTCTGGGGCTGTTTTTCAAGGTTCGGGCTAGGCCCCTTAGTTCCATTGAAGGGAAATCTTAACAATACAGCATACAATGACATTCTAGATGATTCTTTGCTTCCAACTTTGTGGCAACAGTTTGGGGAAGGCCCTTTCCTGTTTCAGCATGACAATGCCCCTGTGCACAAAGCGAGGTCCATACAGAAATGGTTTGTCGAGATTGGTGTGGAAGAACTTGACTGGCCTGCACAGAGCCCTGAACTCAACCCCATCAAACACCTTTGGGATGAATTTGAATGCCGACTGCGAGCCAGGCCAAATCGCTCAACCTCACTGATGCTCTTGTGTCCCTGCAGCAATGTTCCAACATCTAGTGGAAAGCCTTCCCAGAAGAGAGGAGGCTGTTATAGCAGCAAAAGGGGGACAAACTCCATATTAATGCCCATGATTTTGGAATGAGATGTTCGACGAGTAGGTGTCCACATACTTTTGGCCATGTAGTGTATTTCCTCTGCTTTTAGTTCAATAATGTCAAACCTCACTATGGATCTATCCGATGAAAAGACATATGCCTACCACTGACCTACCACTGACCTACCACTGACCTACCACTGACCTACCACTGACCTACCACTGACCTTCCACTGACCTACCACTGACCTACCACTGACCTACCGCTGACCTACCGCTGACCTACCACTGACCTACCACTGACCTACCACTGACCTACCACTGACCTACCACTGACCTACCACTGACCTACCACTGACCTACCACTGACCTACCACTGACCTACCGCTGACCTACCACTGACTTCCACTGACCTACCGCTGACCTACCACTGACCTTCCACTGACCTACCACTGACCTACCGCTGACCTACCGCTGACCTACCACTGACCTACCACTGAACATCAATGAATATCAATGAATATCAATGCAGCATCTGAGGACCTCATCAATGGTCTGGAGGAGTACATAGCAGAGGGCTTTGCCACAGTGACAGTGAGAGAGGGAGTGGACATCATTCAGACCAACATCTCTTTCCTTAGACAGCAGTTCACCCGCATGGCCACACCCTACGCTGCACAGACCGTCTGCTGCTGCACCCAGGGTCTGGCTCTCAACACCCTACGCTGCACAGACCGTCTGCTGCTGCACCCAGGGTCTGGCTCTCACACCCTACGCTGCACAGACCGTCTGCTGCTGCACCCAGGGTCTGGCTCTCAACACCCTACGCTGCACAGACCGTCTGCTGCTGCAACCCAGGGTCTGGCTCTCAACACCCTACGCTGCACAGACCGTCTGCTGCTGCACCCAGGGTCTGGCTCTCAACACCCTACGCTGCACAGACCGTCTGCTGCTGCACCCAGGGTCTGGCTCTCAACACCCTACGCTGCACAGACCGTCTGCTGCTGCACCCAGGGTCTGGCTCTCAACCTGTACTGTCTCCGAGGGGAACAGAGAGCTCTCACCACACGTTTGGCCCCCGTCTGCTGCTGCACCCAGGGTCTGGCTCTCAACCTGTACTGTCTCCGAGGGGAACAGAGAGCTCTCACCACACGTTTGGCCCCCCGTCTGCTGCTGCACCCAGGGTCTGGCTCTCAACCTGTACTGTCTCCGAGGGAACAGAGAGCTCTCACCACACGTTTGGCCCCCGTCTGCTGCTGCACCCAGGGTCTGGCTCTCAACCTGTACTGTCTCCGAGGGGAACAGAGAGCTCTCACCCAAGTCATCAACCACCGCATCACGAGGATGTCAGCAGAGGTCAACCCCAGCCTGGTCAACTGGCTGACCAGTATGATGACCATGAGACTCCATGTCATTCTGGAGCAGTCACTGAGGCACAGGCTGGACAGCAGACAGACACACAGAACATGGAGATGGATGAAGGTCTGTCCCCGGCCCCAGCCACCACAGCAGGGGAGGCCATGGTTTCATCAGGGGACAGACAGGAAGTTGGAGCGTCCCCCAGGGTGGCCACCCCCTCGCAGAGAGCATCATCAGGGGAGACCGGAAGAGCTGCTGCCATGGCAGCAGGAAGAAGGGAGGAGTCTGTAGGAGACGTGGAGCCCTGGGCAGCTACAGTGCCCCTCATCAGACATGACATGAAGACTCAGCCCCCTCTGTCTGACGCATACCTCCACTGGATGCCTGCCAAGAGGAGGAAGACCCACCAGGGTGAGGGCCCCCAAATGTCCCTGTCTGAGGCAGTGAGCCGGGCTGCCCGGGCTGCAGGAGTCATACCTGTCTCTAGCCCAGACAGCCTCCAGGGGGAGCTAGAGGAGCCAGAGCTGCAGGAGGCCTACCAAGAACAGGTGAGGAGTGACATCAAGGAGAGAGTAAGGGATGACCAAGACTTCAGCTCCCAGCATTTCCCCAACACACACCGGGCCTTCTCTCTAGATGACTCTTAAATCTCATTGGTCCTCAGGCCTGTCAAAAACCCCATCTATACAATCAGTTTTCTCCATGGATGACTCCTAATCTGATTGGTCACCACACCTGTCAATAACCACATTTAGCCAATCACTCACAACCATGATGTATCCAGGGGTGTGTTCATCATCATGCATCTCTGACATGACGTCAGGAATCATGTCCGCTCGATTCGTGACATTTCTATCTTCAACATTATGTAATGCGCCCCAGACTCCATTCTGCAACATTCCCTGCAGGTCTCTCATATCCAATGAAGGACAAAGAGCAAAGAAAATACAAGAGACATGACTTGCTTAGACACTGCTTTCTCACTGACCTGCCACGGAAAATGCCACTCACTGAAAACCGAGAAGAGCTTTACAACCTGTCTGTCATCTATCAATGGAAAATGCCAGTCAGTGTGGTATCTTCCCCAAAGCAATGCTTTCTCATTCCAAAAAACGAATTCCTAACTGGTTGTCATCTGTATGTCCTGTTGTCCTTATGAGGCTTTAAGTTGTAAATTAGCACAAATTGTACATTGTATTAAGAATGTGATGTAATAATATTGTAGTGGTAATGCAACAGCTATTTCTTGTTAAGTTAATAAAGTAACGAAACCTTTCCATAGTCTCTTTTATTTATTTTTTGCGTTAAGCTCGGTATCCCAACTATAGGTGAAAGAAGCACTAGCCTGTTTAAACCAGACTGAACTATGCTTACAAGTAAAACAATAGTGAGCGTAGCCGTGGTCCTCTGTAGCTCAATTGGTAGAGCACGGTGCTTGTAACGCCAGGGTAGTGGGTTCGATCCCCGGGACCACCCATACACAAAACATTTATGCACGCATGACTGTAAGTCGCTTTGGATAAAAGCATCTGCTAAATGGCATATTATTATTATATTATAGCATTCAGTCTGGTGTAACAAGGATATATGATTATTTACTTTCAAAATAGAGAGGATGTTATAGGTCTAACTGTAAGTCTCTGGATTGCCTCTCTAACCTGGTGGTCCCTGCACGCACCACCCACTTGGAGTTCCAGGTCTCAGGCAGCCTCTGGAACTGCCGTTCTGCTGCCAACAAGGCAGAGTTCATCTCAGCCTATGCTACCCTCCAGTCCCTCGACTTCTTGGCGCTGACGGAAACATGGATTACCACTGAAAACACTGCTACTCCTACTGCTCTCTCCTCGTCTGACCATGTGTTCTCGCATACCCCGAGAGCATCTGGTCAGCGGGGTGGTGGCACAGGAATCCTCATCTCTCCCAAGTGGACATTCTCTATTTTTCCCCTGACCCATCTATCTATCTCCTCATTTGAATTCCATGCTGTCACAGTCACTAGCCCATTTAAGCTTAACATCCTTGTCATTTATCGCCCTCCAGGTTCCCTTGGAGAGTTCATCAATGAGCTTGATGCCTTGATAAGTTCATTTCCTGAGGATGGCTCACCCCTCACAGTTCTGGGGGACTTCAACCTCCCTACGTCTACCTTTGACTCATTTCTCTCTGCCTCCTTCTTTCCACTCCTCTCCTCTTTTGACCTCATCCTCTCACCGTCCCCCCCTACTCACAAGGCAGGCAATATGCTTGACCTCATCTTTACTAGATGCTGTTCTTCTACTAATCTCACTGCAACTCCCCTCCATGTCTCCGACCACTACTTTGTATCCTTTTCTCTCTCGCTCTCCTCCAACACTACTCACTCTGCCCCTACTCAGATGGTAATGCGCCGTCGCAACCTTCGCTCTCTCTCTCCCGCTACTCTCTCCTCTTCCATCCTATCATCTCCTCCCTCTGCTCAATCCTTCTCCCTCCAATCTCCTGATTCTGCCTCCTCAACCCTCCTCTCCTCCCTTTCTGCATCCTTTGACTCTCTATGTCCCCTATCCTCCCAGCCGGCTCGGTCCTCCCCTCCAGCTCCGTGGCTTGATGACTCATTTGCGAGCTCACAGAACAGGGCTCCGGGCAGCCGAGCGGAAATGGAGGAAAACTAGACTCCCTGCGGACCTGGCATCTTTTCACTCCCTCCTCTCTACATTTTCTTCATCTGTTTCTGCTGCTAAAGCCACTTTCTACCACTCTAAATGTCAAGCCTCTGCCTCTAACCCTAGGAAGCTCTTTGCCACCTTCTCCTCCCTGCTGAATCCTCCTCCCCCTCCCCCCCCTCCTCCCTCTCTGTGGATGACTTCGTCAACCATTTTGAAAAGAAGGTTGACTACATCCGATCCTCGTTTGTTAAGTCAAATGACACCGCTGGTCCTGCTTACACTGCCCTACCCTATGCTTTGACTTCGTTCTCCCCTCTCTCTCCAGATAAAATCTTGCGACTTGTGACGGCCGGCCGCCCAACAACCTGCCCGCTTGACCCTATCCCCTCCTCTCTTCTCCAGACCATCTCCGGTGACCTTCTCCCTTACCTCACCTCGCTGATCAACTCATCCTTGACCGCTGGCTATGTCCCTTCCGTCTTCAAGAGAGCGAGAGTTGCACCCCTTCTCAAAAAACCAACACTCGATACCTCTGATGTCAACAACTACAGACCAGTATCCCTTCTTTCTTTTCTCTCCAAAACTCTTGAGCATGCCGTCTTTAGCCAACTCTCTTGCTATCTCTCTCAGAATGACCTTCTTGATCCAAACCAGTCAGGTTTCAAGACTGGTCATTCAACTGAGACTGCTCTTCTCTGTGTCACAGAGGCTCTCTGCACTGCTAAAGCTAACTCTCTCTCCTCTGCTCTTGTCCTTCTAGAAAAGTCTGCTGCCTTTGATACTGTGAACCATCAGATCCTCCTCTCCACCCTCTCCGAGCTGGGCATCTCCGGCGCGGCTCACTCTTGGATTGCGTCCTACCTGACCGGTCGCTCCTACCAAGTGCCGTGGCGAGAAGCTGTCTCCGCACCACGTACTCTCACCACTGGTGTCCCCCAGGGCTCAGTTCTAGACCCTCTCCTATTCTCGCTATACACCAAGTCACTTGGCTCTGTCATATCCTCACATGGCCTCTCCTATCATTGCTACGCAGACGACACACAACTAATCTTCTCCTTTCCCCCTTCTGATAACCAGGTGGCGAATCGTATCTCTGCATGTCTGGCAGACATATCAGTATGGATGACGGATCACCACCTCAAGCTGAACCTTGGCAAGACGGAGCTGCTCTTCCTCCCGGGGAAGGACTGCCCGTTCCATGATCTTGCCATCACGGTTGACAACTCTGTTGTGTCCTCCTCCCAGAGTGCAAAGAGCCTTGGCGTGACCCTGGACAACACCCTGTCGTTCTCCGCTAACATCAAGGCGGTGACCCGATCCTGTAGGTTCATGCTCTACAACATTCGGAGAGTACGATCCTGCCTTACACAGGAAGCGGCACAGGTCCTAATCCAGGCACTTGTCATCTCCCGTCTAGATTACTGCAACTCGCTGTTGGCTGGGCTCCCTGCCTGTGCCATTAAACCCCTACAACTCATCCAGAATGCCGCAGCCCATCTGGTGTTCAACCTTCCCAAGTTCTCTCACGTCACCCCGCTCCTCCGCACACTCCACTGGCTTCCAGTTGAAGCTCGCATCTGCTACAAGACCATGGTGCTTGCCTACGGAGCTGTGAGGGGAACGGCACCTCCGTACCTTCAGGCTCTGATCAGTCCCTACACCCAAACGAGGGCATTGCGTTCATCCACCTCTGGCCTGCTGGCTCCCCTACCTCTGCTGAAGCACAGTTCCCGCTCAGCCCAGTCAAAACTGTTCACTGCTCTGGCACCCCAATGGTGGAACAAGCTCCCTCACGACGCCAGGACAGCGGAATCACTCACCACCTTCCGGAGACATTTGAAACCCCACCTCTTTAAGGAATACCTGGGATAGGATAAAGTAATCCTAATATGGATAAACCAGATATTTATAGATATGGATAAACCAGATATTTATCATAACAACCAATAAAAATAGATATGGATAAACCAGATATTTATCATAACAACCAATCAGAATAGATATGGATAAACCAGATATTTATCATAACAACCAATCAGAATAGATATGGATAAACCAGATATTTATCATAACAACCAATCAAAGTAGATATGGATAAACCAGATATGTATAGATATAGATAAACCAGATAGTTACCATAAGGACCAATAATCTATTTTCTCTTTCAATAAATAACACACATATAAAATGAACCTTTAACTGTAGTTATTGACTATACTACGTCTATGTATTAATCATAATCCAATGGTTGAAAAGGCCTCCATATTTGGATGCTTTATGTGGTTCACACATAAAGTGCTGAAGAAAATGTAGATGTATGTATTGTATGTTGTAAGTCTTTGTATGCAGTGGTGTAAAGTACTTAAGTAAATGTACTTTAAAGTACTACTTAAGTCGTTTTTGGGGTATCTGTACTTTACTCTACTATTTATATTTTTGACAACTTTTACTTCACTACATTCCTAAATAAAATGATGTACTTTTTACTCCATAAATGTTCCCTGACACCCAAAAGTACTTGTTACATTTTGAATGCTTAGCAGGACAGAAAAATTGTCAAATTCACGCACTTATCAAGAGAACATCCCTGGTCATCCCTACTGCCTCTGATCTGGCGGACGCACTAAACACCAATGCTTAGTTTGTAAATCATATGTTAGTGTTGGAGTGTGACCCTGGCTATCCGTAAATAAATAAATAAGAAAATCGTTCCATCTGTTTGTTTAATATAAGGAATTTGAAATGATTTATACTTTTACTTTTGATACTTAAGTATATTTTAGCAATTACATTTACTTTCGATACTTAAGTAGATTTAAAACCAAATACTTTTAGACTTTTACTCAAGTAGTATTTTACTGGGTGACTTTCACTTTTACTTGAGTCATTTTCTATTAAGGTATCTTTACTCCAGTATGACAATCGGGTACTTTTTCCACCACTGTTTGTATGTTGTTTATGTCATGTGTAGCTTTAAAAAAAAATCTCTCTATATATGTTTTTGTTGTTCAATGAAAACGTTTGAGTACCTAGCAGGTTTTGAGACCATGCGGCACATGCCATCCAATGATTGGCGGTGAAAGATGATCTATCATATTGACAAAATAGCGGAGTGACCGCTCTAATGATTTAAATACGACGTCAGGTGAGAGCAGGTGGGCCCATTCTAGCCAATGAGAGGGCAGATACGCGTGCGAAGAACACGCACAACTAAGTCGTTTTTCTCAAAGTTGCCGAAGTGTCACGTGCATCCACTTATATCGGTACATTTGTAAAAGACTAAACATTACGAAATGTATATTCGATCAAATAAGCCTCACGTAATTCGACACTCATAGACTCCATAGAAAAAGGGTTTAGTTCACGGAGACTGTTGGATGGAGTAAATCCTCTCGCTTCTCCTCTTCCTCGCTGTTGGCGGCTGTAAATACCGGCTGTCGGTGGAATCAGTGGATGAGAGACGGTTGAGGAAAACGGCTTTAACGACGCGGCTGAACGGCTCTTTTTCTGTAACAAGACGCGTTTCTCATACATCTATATATTTTTTCTCGCGACGACAGCCATTATTTACGTGGATATAATATTGTATTATAATTGTGTGAAGATGGCCAAACGGCTGGGAACCGAGGACGGAATGTTAATCTCACCAACGCTTCTTCAAGATTTCCGCGTTGATCAGTATCTGAACTCCGGGGACGTGAACATGGATATCGCGGATGGAGCGGAGGACCTTTCCTTGGAGGAAATGTTATCGCTGTACAGCCAGCCGACCAACGAAGAGCAGGCATGGGCTGTGTGTTACCAAGGTTGCAGAAACACCGGAGGAGAAATGCCAAGACCTCTGGCTCGTCCGTTGTGGATTTGGCGAGAAGGGTTGACGGACCTGGCGATGTACGGATTCTGAGAGATGGAACAGTTCATTTGCGCCACCAAGACAGCACAGGTAAACACCATGTCTGACTACATTTTGGTCCTACTAGGCTTTTCTGATTCGTATCTAATAATAATATGCCATTTAGCAGACGCTTTTATCCAAAGCGACTTACAGTCATGCGTGCATACATTTTTGTGTATGGGTGGTCCCGGGGATCGAACCCACTACCTTGGCGTTACAAGCGCCGTGCTCTACCAGCTGAGCTACAGAGGACCACGATCTAGGCTCTCCTGTTGCCTTATTACCTAATGTGAACATATCTAAGTGGTTAGAATACATTTGCATTGGATACATTAGTATTTTTTAATAATTCCATCATCCATGGTGATAATAAAGGCTATAATTTCCTCTGAGTGGCCATATTGTTCATTTCTGCCATGTGTTGAATTTGTTTACAGACGTGCCTTCAGAAAGTATTGACACCCCATCACTTTTTCCACGTTTTGTATTGTTACCGCCTGAATTTAAAAAGGCTTAATATGAGCTTTTGTGTCAATGTCCTAAAACCCCATAATGTCTAAGTGGAATTATGTTTTTAGAAATGCTTACAAATTAAGTAGAAATGATAAGCTGAATGGCTGAAGGATTGCAACATTTACCTGGAGCTAACCCTGCAGATAGCACTACTGGGTGATCTGAAAAGTCATAGTCAATCGATCAATAATATAATAATTACTTTTAGCAAAAATGTTTATTTTCAATTTACAATCTGTAGAAACAATAAGAATAGTATGAAAATGTATGCACTCACTAACTGTAAGTCGCTCTGGATAAGAAGTCTGCTAAATGACTCAAATGTAAATAGAAGGGTTCAGAACTTTAGTGAAACATCACAATATAGTTGAAATATATGGCAAGTAGAAATCCAATATGGATGGTGTTAAGAGATAGATGGGAGGGGTTGAATCCAATATGGATGGTGTTAAGAGATAGATGGGAGGGGTTGAATCCAATATGGATGGTGTTGTTAAGAGTAGATGGGGGGGGGGTTTTAATCCAATATGGGTGGTTGTTAAAAGTGTGGGGGGTGAATCCTATTGGATGGTGTTTTAAAAGATAAATGGGAGGGGGTTTTGAATCCAATTGGATGGTGTTAGAGATAGAGGGGGGGGGTTGAAACCAATTGGGTGGGTTTTTTAAAAGATAGAGGGGGGGTTTTTTTGAATCAATAGGATGGTGTTTTTAAGAGATGAAAGGGGGGGGTTTTTAATCCAATATGGATGGTTGTTAAGGATAGAGGGGGGGTTTTTATTTTGAATTATATGGTGGGGTTTTTTTTAAGAGTAGATGGGAGGGGGGGTGAATCCAAATGGAGGTGTTAAGAGAAGATGGGAGGGGTTTTTAATCCCAAAATGGGTGGGTTTAAAAGATAGAGGGGGGGGGTTGTTGAATCCAATTGGTGGTTAAGAGATAGATGTGAGGGGTGGGAATCCATAGGAGGTGTTAAAAGATGATGGGGGGGGTTGAATCCAATAGGATGGTTTTTAAAGATAGATGGGGGGGGGTTGATCCCAAAATTTGGGTGGGGTTTTAAGAGAAATGGGGGGTTGAATAATATGGTGGTGTTAAAGAAAATGGGGGGGGGGATCCAATAGGAGGTGTTAAGGAAAAGAAGGGAGGGGTTTAAAATATGGATGGTTTTGGGGGGGTTTTTTTTTTGTTAAGAGATTAGAAGGGGGGGGGTTGAATCCAATTGGAGGGGGTTTTAAGAGTAGGGGAGGGGTTGAATCCAATGGATGGTTTAAGAGATAGATGGGAGGGGTTGAAAAATTTGTTTAAAATAAAGGGGGGGTTTTTTAACCAAAAGGTTGTTAAAAGAAGATGGGAGGGGGGGTTGAATCCAATAGGTGGTGTTAAGGAAAAGATGGGAGGGGTGAATTTCCAAAATGGTGGGGAATTTTTAACCTTAAGGGGAAAAAGGGTGAGGGAGGGGTTGTTTTCCCCCCAAAATGGTGGGTTAAGAGTAGAGGGGGGGTTGGTCCAATATGGGTGGTTTAAGAGATAGAGGGAGGGTTTAATCCAAAATTTGGGTGGGGTAAAAGTAGATGGGAGGGGTTGAACCAAATATTTGGGTTTGGTTTTTAAGGATAATGGGGGGGGGGTTGAACCAATATGGATGGTGTTTTGAATAGAGGGGGGGGTTTATCCATAGGATGGTGTTTTGAGATAGATGGGGGGGGTTGAATCCAAATGGATGGTGTTAAGAGATATGGGGGGGGTTTGAATCCAATATGGTGGGTTTAAGAGTAGTGGAAAGGGGGGTTGAATCCATAGGATGGGTTTTTTTAAGAGATAGATGGGGGGAGGGGTTGAATTTAATCCAATATGGTGGTTTTTAAAAGAAGATGGGAGGGGTTTTAATCCAATTTGGATGGGTTAAGGGGAAAAATAGATGGAGGGGTTTTAACCAAAAAGGATTTGGTTTTTGTTAAGAAAGTGGGGGGGTTGAATCCAAAGGATGGTTTTTTTTAAGAGATAGAGGGAGGGGGGGTTGAATCCAATATGGGTGGTGTTAAAAAGATAGATGGGGGGGGTGAACCAAATGGGTGGTTTTTTAAAAGATTTGAGGGAGGGGTTGAATCCCAAATTTGGTGGGTGTTAAGAGATGAGGGAGGGGGGGTGAATCAATATGTGGTGTAAGAATAGATGGGAGGGGTTTTATCCCTTAAAGGTGTTTTTTAAGGATAGATGGGAGGGGTTGAATCCAATAGGTGGGTTAAGGATAATGGGGGGGGTTTTTAATATATGGCGGTGTTAAGAGATAGTGGGAGGGGGGTTTGAACCAATAGGATGGTTTAAGGTAGAGGGAGGGGTTTTAATCAATTGGTGGTTTTTTTTAAAAGATGATGGGGGGGTTAATCCAATTGGAGGTGGGTTTAAAAGGGGATGGGGGGGTTTTAAACCAATAGGTGGTGTTTTTGAGATAGATGGGGGGGTTTTTAATCCCAAAAGGTGGGGTTAAAAGATGATGGGAGGGGTTTTAATCCAATATGGGTGGTGTTTTGAGATAGAGGGGGGTTTTAATCCCCCAATGGAGGGTTTTTTTAAGGATGAGGGGGGGTTTAATCCCAAAATTTGGGGGTGGTTTTAAAATAGTGGGGGGTTGAATCCAAATTTGGTGGTTTAAGGAAGATGGGAGGGGGTTTTTTAACCTATATGGATGGTTTAAGAGAAGAGGGAGGGGGTTTTTAATCCAATAGGATGGGGTTTTGAGTAGGGGGGGGTTGTTTAATCAATTGGTTTGGTTTAAAAGGTAGATGGGGGGGGTTGAAACCAAAATGGATGGTGTTAAGAGTAGATGGGAGGGGTTTGAATCCAATATGGAGGTTTGTTTAAAAGATAGAAGGGAGGGGTTGATCCAATAGGATGGTTTGTTAAAGATGATGGGGGGGGTTTTAACCAATAGGATGGTGAAGAGAAGAAGGGGGGGGGGGGAATCCAAGGAGGTGGTTAAGAGAAGAGGGGGGTGTCAAAAATGGATGGGTTTTAAAAGAGAGGGAGGGGGGTTTTAAAAAAATTGGATGGGTTAAGGATGAGGGGGGGGTTTTTAACCAAAATTGGGTGGGGTTTAAAGAAGAGGGGAGGGGGTTGAAACCAAAGGAGGTGTTTAAGAGATAGGGGGAGGGGTTTAACCAATAGGATGGTTTTTTGGTTTTTAAGAATAGTGGGGGGGTTAACCAATTGTGTTGTTGTTTGTGGGGGTTTTTGATTTTGGGATGAAAAAAGTTTTTTTTAATAAGGGTTTTAAAATTTTGGGTTAACAAATTACCCTTTTGTTTTTTTCCTCTCTTTTTGTTTAAAAATTTTTCACCCCCAGTTTTACCCAAAAAAGAGCATTCCTTCGTTTTAACCCCAATTTACATTTTTTTTTTCCTGCAACTTTTTTCCCTTTTTAAAATTTTTCACCCCGGGCGTTATTGGACAGGCGAACATTTCCGCGGCTGAAAATAAAATTTATTTTCTTTGCCCCTGTTTTTCATTAAATTTTTCAGGGGGAAAAGTCGCCTTAAAGGCGAGAATACTGTGCTCAAGCCCGAGGCTTC
>LR778269.1:2116770-2174791 GCA_902810595.1 Coregonus sp. 'balchen'
ACTCCAGTGAAGCGCCCGTTGAATTTATCCATCCCAGGTTCCAAGAGGTGGGGAAATTCTGAATGGTTTTTGTAAGCGGGTTAAGGATGCGAGCTTCAAACTGGAAGCCAGTGGAGTGTGCGGAGGAGGGGGGTGACGTGAGAGAACTTGGAAAGGTTGAACACCAGACGGGCTGCGGCATTCTGGATGAGTTGTAGGGGTTTAATGGCACATGCAGGGAGGCCAGCCAACAGCGAGTTGCAGTAATCCAGACGAGAGATGACAAGTGCCTGGATTAGGACCTGTGCCGCTTCCTGTGTAAGGCAGGGTCGTACTCTCCGAATGTTGTAGAGCATGAACCTGCAGGAGCGGGTCACCGCCTTGATGTTAGCGGAGAACGACAGGGTGTTGTCCAGGGTCACGCCAAGGCTCTTCGCACTCTGGGAGGAGGACACAACGGAGTTGTCCACCGTGATGGCGAGATCATGGAACGGGCAGTCCTTCCCCGGGAGGAAGAGCAGCTCCGTCTTGCCAGGGTTCAGCTTGAGGTGGTGATCCGTCATCCATACTGATTGTCTGCCGACATGCAGAGATGCGATTCGCCACCTGGTTATCAGAAGGGGGAAAGGAGAAGATTAGTTGTGTATCGTCAGCGTAGCAATGATAGGAGAGGCCGTGTGAGGATATGACAGAGCCAAGTGACTTGGTGTATAGGGAGAAAAGGAGAGGGCCTACTACTACTACTACTACTACTGTTGCTACTACTACTACTACTGCTACTACTACTACTACTACTACTACTACTGCTGTTACTACTACTACTACTACCACTACTACTACTACTACTACTACTACTACTACTACTACTACTACTGCTACTACTACTACTACTACTACTACTACTACTACTACTGCTACTACTACTGCTACTACTACTATACTACTACTACTACTACTACTATACTACTACTATACTACTACTACTACTATACTTACTACTACTACTGCTACTACTACTACTACTACTACTACTACTACTACTACTACTACTACTGCTACTACTACTACTACTACTACTACTGCCTACTACTGCTACTACTACTACTACTACTACTTACTACTACTACTACTACTACTACTACTACTACTACTACTACTACTACTACTGCTACTACTACTACTACTACTATACTGCTACTACTACTACTACTACTACTGCTACTACTTACTACACTACTACTACTAACTACTACACTACTTACTGCCTACTACTACTACTACTGCTACTACTGCTACTACTACTACTGCTACTACTGCTACTACTACTTACTGCTACTACTACTACTACTACTACTACTACTGATTTGGCCATTTACACACAAAAAAACATGCTCACATGACCCCATCCATTCCATTGGTTGTTAACTGAAGTTTGTAGTGGCTATTTAAAGAACTGAACCAAGGATTACAGTTTATCTTGGCCCAAAGACTACTGTCAGGGTGAGGAACCATCTAACATGGTTGTAAAATAGTGAACTACTCCTTTAACACACGCCCTCCTCTCTGCACATTTCCAGCGCCATCATCTCGCAATAGTGCCTATGTAGGCGTGTTTTGCACCGGGTGAAAGTTGATTGCATTCGTTTTGGATCCTGGCTGCTTTTCGGGTTGAGTCAGTTGCCCCATTCCATTCACAGCGAAGTCGACTCAAAACAAAGTGATGTAGGAGCACATGCAGTTATGAGTCGCATTCTGTGTTTTCACATGCAAAAGTGATTTATCTGCCTTCCCAATGAAAACGATTTAGAAAAGAGATGTAGGTCTCTGGACGATGCACCATGCTGCTTTGTTGACTAAATGACCGAGTGGCGTAGATGACTTGTCCGACTTTAAAGGGCCTCCTCCCTTGACGTAACCTTTCCCCGGTGGCTCGGCGTAATGAAACCGGCCACAGCTTGGCAGACTGTCACATGAAGCCCTTCCCCCAGCGAAATGGCAACGGGCTGGCAAGCTTTAGCTATTGAGCAAGCCGAATTGATATCCAGTCGTCTCAGAGAGCTGTTATCCTCCGGGGAGGGATATATCCGATCGGAGTTTGGGGTGGAATTGGGACTGACGCCTGAGCTGTACCCGTTATGGGTGATCCTTTCCGCCGCGGTGCTGGTGCTGGTTCTGCCGTGGGCCGCGGTCTGTGGCGGACTCTTCGGTGGGAAAAAGCTAGGAGCTCCGGTTACACAAGACAGTGGCGATTCCCTCAAAGGCCAAGTGAATAAGATTGTGAAGCCCGAGGCACAAAAGAAGAAGACTAAAAAGAAATGTACTGAAAAGGTAGCTTCACATATAGCTAGCTAACTAGTTGGAAATGGTCATTGTCGTGGCGCTGGCAAACTTCCATTCAGCTGAGTGTTGTGTTGTTGGCTCGCTGGCTAGCCGGTTAGCTTGCTAATGTTAGCCGCTAACTAGCTGAATATCTAAACTATTTCTAAGATCTTACTTTGTTTTGTCAGCTTAGCTTGCAGATAGCACTCTTCGTTAGTATGAATAATCGTATTCTCATGTAGCTAGTTATCAATTCCATGTGAATCATAAATGACCTAACTACTACTAGATATGCAGGTTTAACTAGCTAGCCAATTTAGCTAGATTGCGTAGTTAGCTGGCTAACTAGCTAACGATAGCTTGTCTGATCACTGTCAGCCTGCCTGATGTCTAGATAGGTTTGTCATGTTATTTTGTCACTCACACGGCTTCAGTAATAGCTCCATTTATGTCGTTTCTCTCTCGGCCTACAGAAGTCTCAGTATAATGGACGAACAGTGTCGGAGCCGCAGGAGGAAGAGAGAGAAGGAATTACCCAACCTGAGGTTTGTACCTAACAATAACATCTTTAAGTCTAATGGAAGTTTATTTGGATTGACAAGGGGGAATGTATTTCTCATCCAATTACCAAAGGCAAAGCGATCCTTGCACCTGTAAATCAGCGTCTGTAGGACCGTTAGCTAGAATTGATGAAAGGCCTGTATCCACATTTTAAATGGTGGTAACAGGTCCATGGTGAAGATAGTAACATGTAATAGTAATTTGAACATGGATATTTAGCCTAATTACTTGATAAAACTGATGCATAGAACAAACTGGCTTTCCAGGCTGTTCTCCAGCTCACTGAGAGGGGTAATGCTGGTCTAGAAGGGGCTGTTCTCCAGCTCACTGAGGGGTAATGCTGGTCTAGAAGGGGCTGTTCTCCAGCTCACTGAGAGGGGTAATGCTGGTCTAGAAGGGGCTGTTCTCCAGCTCACTGAGGGGTAATGCTGGTCTAGAAGGGGCTGTTCTCCAGCTCACTGAGAGGGGTAATGCTGGTCTAGAAGGGGCTGTTCTCCAGCTCACTGAGAGGGGTAATGCTGGTCTAGAAGGGGCTGTTCTCCAGCTCACTGAGAGGGGTAATGCTGGTCTAGAAGGGGCTGTTCTCCAGCTCACTGAGAGGGGTAATGCTGGTCTAGAAGGGGCTGTTCTCCAGCTCACTGAGAGGGGTAATGCTGGTCTAGAAGGGGCTGTTCTCCAGCTCACTGAGAGGGGTAATGCTGGTCTAGAAGGGGCTGTTCTCCAGCTCACTGAGAGGGGTAATGCTGGTCTAGAAGGGGCTGTTCTCCAGCTCACTGAGAGGGGTAATGCTGGTCTAGAAGGGCCAGGTGGTCCAAGCTGGTGTCAGGTTTGCTTCTGGACATCCAGATTCAGCATCAGGAGTTATTTAAAAACTTATCTGTTTCACTCAGTACCTGGTGGGGAGCTCAGTACCTGGTGGGGAGCTCAGTACCTGGTGGGGAGCTCAGTACCTGGTGGGGAGCTCAGTACCTGGTGGGGAGTTTTAAGTTGCCTGCCACACAGCTGCAGCTGATAACAGACAAACTGCAAAGGATGTTGAGTCACTCACACTGTGTTTGGTCAGGCTGTAGGTTATGCCATGGTTACACAGTATTGTATATTGGGAAACTGGAAATATACCAATGATATATATAAACCCTGGATTGCTGATGCTATGTATTGGCTATTGGGAGGCTTTGAAGCCAGCGGTCGGCCATATTGCCACTCCCCAGTAGGAGCAGTTCTCCATAGGAATGAATGGAATTCTATTTCAATTAAATGTTTCAAGGACAAAATTATTATGTATTTAAGTATTTTTGTTATTGTTGTGGGAAAATGTTTTATTTATATATATTTATTTCATTTGTTAAGCTCACATAAGATCATTTAAAAGTATTAATTAAGGTGTCTGTAATAGAATAAATGTGGCAAAACTAACTAGACATGAATAAATGCATTTCTATAGCTTCCTTTTTTCTTTTTACAATGTTGGGGTAAAGGAAGCACGGTGGCTTCAACACAGCGCCCCCTAGCAGTCATCTAGTGTATACATCAATATTTATCAATGAATGAACATTAGGACTACTATTGCTTGAAAGTTTGACTTTTTGTTGTCTTTCATTGAATAGGTGAAGAAAACCAAGAAGAAAGCGAAACCCGAGGTGAAACCAGCCGAGAGGGTTTCTGCTGGCGATGGCAAAGAGCCTGATGATGGTACGACCTTTAACCCCTTTATGAACCCTTCACCTTGGGGGACTTCTTTATACCCTCTTGCTAAATGTATCCTGCAGAATTATACTGTTTTAATTCAGACTGTGCTATTTTAAGACCCTTGTATAAGGCTACAATGGCATTGTTAGGGGATTAGGCAGTGACTCACAGGATGCGTCCCAAATGGCACCCTATTCCCTATATAGTGCACTACTTTAGACCAGAGAATGGCACCCTATTCCCTATATAGTGCACTACTTTAGACCAGAGAATGGCACCCTATTCCCTATATAGTGCACTACTTTAGACCAGAGAATGGTACCCTATTCCCTATATAGTGCACTACTTTAGACCAGAGAATGGTACCCTATTCCCTATATAGTGCACTACTTTAGACCAGAGAATGGCACCCTATTCCCTATATAGTGCACTACTTTAGACCAGAGAATGGCACCCTATTCCCTATATAGTGCACTACTTTAGACCAGAGAATGGTATCCTATTCCCTATATAGTGCACTACTTTAGACCAGAGAATGGTACCCTATTCCCTATATAGTGCACTACTTTAGACCAGAGAATGGCACCCTATTCCCTATATAGTGCACTACTTTAGACCAGAGAATGGCACCCTATTCCCTATATAGTGCACTACTTTAGACCAGAGAATGGTACCCTATTCCCTATATAGTGCACTACTTTAGACCAGAGAATGGCACCCTATTCCCTATACAGTGCACTACTTTAGACCAGAGAATGGAACCCTATTCCCCATATAGTGCACTACTTTAGACCAGAGAATGGCACCCTGTTCCCTATATAGTGCACTACTTTAGACCAGAGAATGGCACCCTATTCCCTATATAGTACACTACTTTAGACCAGAGAATGGCACCCTAATCCCTATATAGTGCACTACTTTAGACCAGAGAATGGCACCCTATTCCCCATATAGTGCACTACTTTAGACCAGAGAATGGCACCCTATTCCCTATATAGTGCACTACTTTAGACCAGAGAATGGCACCCTATTCCATATATAGTGCACTACTTTAGACCAGAGAATGGAACCCTATTCCCTATATAGTGCACTACTTTAGACCAGAGAATGGCACCCTATTCCCTATATAGTGCACTACTTTAGACCAGAGAATGGCACCCTATTCCCTATATAGTGCACTACTTTAGACCAGAGAATGGAACCCTATTCCCTATATAGTGCACTACTTTAGACCAGGCCTTGTGGGCCCTGTATGGGGACTAGGGTGCCAATTGGGACCAGCCCTAGTGTCCAACTGAACTTGAATAGTCAGATGGGTGAGAGGTTATGACTAATGGTCCAGTCCAGGAGTTACATTTTGTATACATCTGGCCCATCATTGGACACTGTGTTAACAAACCTCCAAACGAGCTTCAATGCCATACAACACTCCTTCCGTAGCCTCCAACTGCTCTTAAACACTAGTAAAACTAAATGCATGCTCTTCAACCGAACGCTGCTTGCACCCGCCCGCCCGACTAGAATCACTACTCTCGGCGGGTCTGACTTAGAGTAAGACCGTAAACTCTCCTTCCAGACTCACATTAAGCATCTCCAATCAAAAGTTAGATCTAGAATCCGCTTCCTATTTCGCAACAAAGCCTCCTTCACTCATGCTGCCAAACATGCCCTCGTAAAACTGACTATCCTACCGATCCTTGACTTCGGCGATGTAATTTACAAAATAGCAAATGCAAAAATCTCTGAAGCTGGAGACACTTATCTCCCTCACTAACTTTAAGCATCAGTTGTCAGAGCAGCTTACCGATCACTGCACCTGTACACAGCCCATCTGAAATTAGCCCACCCAACTACCTCATCCCCATATTGTTATTTATTTTGCTAATTTGCACCTCAGTATCTCTATTTGCACATCATCTTTTGCACATCTATCATTCCAGTGTTAATTACGAAATTGTAACTACACTGCTCAAAAAAATAAAGGGAACACTTAAACAACACAATGTAACTCCAAGTCAATCACACTTCTGTGAAATCAAACTGTCCACTTAGGAAGCAACACTGATTGACAATACATTTCACATGCTGTTGTGCAAATGGAATAGACAACAGGTGGAAATTATAGGCAATTAGCAAGACACCCCCAATAAAGGACTGGTTTTGCAGGTGGTGACCACAGACCACTTCTCAGTTCCTATGCTTCCTGGCTGATGTTTTGGTCACTTTTGAATGCTGGCGGTGCTTTCACTCTAGTGGTAGCATGAGACGGAGTCTACAACCCACACAAGTGGCTCAGGTAGTGCAGCTCATCCAGGATGGCACATCAATGCGAGCTGTGGCAAGAAGGTTTGCTGTGTCTGTCAGCGTAGTGTCCAGAACATGGAGGCGCTACCAGGAGACAGGGCAGTACATCAGGAGACGTGGAGGAGGCTGTAGGAGGGCAACAACCCAGCAGCAGGACTGCTACCTCCGCCTTTGTGCAAGGAGGAGCAGGAGGAGCACTGCCAGAGCCCTGCAAAATGACCTCCAGCAGGCCACAAATGTGCATGTGTCTGCTCAAATGGTCAAAAACAGACTCCATGAGCGTGGTATGAGGGCCCGACGTCCACAGTTGGGGGTTGTGCTTACAGCCCAACACCGTGCAGGACGTTTGGCATTTGCCAGAGAACACCAAGATTGGCAAATTCGCCACTGGTGCCCTGTGCTCGTCACAGATGAAAGCAGGTTCACACTGACCACATGTGACAGACGTGACAGAGTCTGGAGACGCCGTGGAGAACGTTCTGCTGCCTGCAACATCCTCCAGCATGACCGGTTTGGCGGTGGGTCAGTCATGGTGTGGGGTGGCATTTCTTTGGGGGGGCCGCACAGCCCTCCATGTACTCGCCAGAGGTAGCCTGACTGCCATTAGGTACCGAGATGAGATCCTCAGACCCCTTGTGGGACCATATGCTGGTGCGGTTGGCCCTGGGTTCCTCCTAATGCAAGACAATGCTAGACCTCATGTGGCTGGAGTGTGTCAGCAGTTCCTGCAAGAGGAAGGCATTGATGCTATGGACTGGCCCGCCCGTTCCCCAGACCTGAATCCAATTGAGCACATCTGGGACATCATGTCTCGCTCCATCCAACAACGCCACGTTGCACCACAGACTGTCCAGGAGTTGGCGGATGCTTTAGTCCAGGTCTGGGAGGAGATCCCTCAGGAGACCATCCGCCACCTCATCAGGAGCATGCCCAGGCGTTGTAGGGAGGTCATACAGGCACGTGGAGGCCACATACACTACTGAGCCTCATTTTGACTTGTTTTAAGGACATGACATCAAAGTTGGATCAGCCTGTAGTGTGGTTTTCCACTTTAATTTTGAGGGTGACTCCAAATCCAGACCTCCATGGGTTTCCATTGATAATTTTTGTGTGATTTTGTTGTCAGCACATTCAACTATGTAAAGAAAAAAGTATTTAATAAGATTATTTCATTCATTCAGATCTAGGATGTGTTATTTTAGTGTTCCCTTTATTTTTTTGAGCAGTGTATTTTTGCACTATGGCCTATTTATTTATTGCCTTACCTCCATAACTTACTACATTCGAACACACTGTATATATATTTTCTGTTTTATTTTTGACTTTATTTTGTTTTACCCCATGTGTAACCCTGTGTTGTTGTTTTTATCGCACTGCTTTGCTTTATCTTGGCCAGGTCGCAGTCACCAATTGTGAAGTTCTCCCACTTAAAAAGATGAGTCCAAGACCATAATTTGCAAATAAATTCATTAAAAATCCTACAATGTGATTTTCTGGATTTTTTTTCTCTCAATTTGTCTGTCATAGTTGACGTGTACCTATGATGAAAATTACAGGCCTCTCTCATCTTTTTAAGTGGGAGAAACAGTTGTGTTTAATCTGTTGCTTAATGATTGATGCCATTTCACCTTGATCTAACTAACATCAAGCTGTGTAGAAACGTCCATGTTGGCCAAGCAGTAATTCAATTGAGGCTATACAACTATAAATTGGATATCTGTATGATGACATTAATGAAAACCTTAAATCACACTTAAAAGGTTATCAAGCTGTGCTTCTAGTTCTGTAGGGATCATCTTTTTCATTAAGAGATGTGTAACGGGGTGGGGTTAGGGTCTGGGGCGGGTGATCATCTTTTTCATTAGGAGATGTGTAACGGGGTGGGGTTAGGGTCTGGGGCGGGTGATCATCTTTTCCATTAGGAGATGTGTAACGGGGTGGGGTTAGGGTGTAACGGGGTGGGGTTAGGGTGTAACGGGGTGGGGTTAGGGTGTAAAGGGGTGGGGTTAGGGTGTAAAGGGGTGGGGTTAGGGTGTAACGGGGTGGGGTTAGGGTCTGGGGCGGGTGATCATCTTTTCCATTAGGAGATGTGTAACGGGGTGGGGTTTGGTGTAGTAAAGGGGTGGGGTTAGGGTGTAAAATGGGTGTGGGGTTAGGGTCTGGGGCGGGTCATTAGGAGATGTGTAAAGGGGGTGGGGGTTAGGGGTGTAAAAGGGGGGGGTTGAGGGTGTAAAAGGGGTGGGGTTAGGGGTCTGGGGCGGGTCATAAGCAGATGTGTAACGTGGTGGGGTTAGGTGTAAAAAAGGGGGGTTGGGGTTAGGGGTGTAACGGGGTGGGGTTAGGGTGTAAAGGGGTGGGGTGGGGTTAGGGTCTGGGGCGGGTCATTAAGAGATGTGTAAAGGGTGGGGTTAGGGTGTAAAGGGGTGGGGTTAGGGTGTAAAGGGGTGGGGTTAGGGTGTAAAGGGGTGGGGTAAGGGTGTAAAGGGTGGGGGTTAGGGTGTAAGAGGGGTGGGGTTAGGGTGTAAAAGGGGTGGGGTTAGGGTGTAAAGGGGTGGGGTTTAGTGTCTGGGGCGGGTGATGCTGATCTAGGATCAGTTAAGGTCCAAGTAAAAAGACCCATGAGCACCAACAAGAGAAAAGACCCATGAGCACCAACAAGAGAAAAGACCCATGAGCACCAACAAGAGAAAAGACCCATGAGCACCAACAAGAGAAAAGACCCATGAGCACCAACAAGAGAAAAGACCCATGAGCACCAACAAGAGAAAAGACCCATGAGCACCAACAAGAGAAAAGACCCATGAGCACCAACAAGAGAAAAGACCCATGAGCACCAACAAGAGAAAAGACCCATGAGCACCAACAAGAGAAAAGACCCATGAGCACCAACAAGAGAAAGACCCAACAGAGCACCAACAAGAGAAAAGACCCATGAGCACCAACAAGAGAAAAGACCCATGAGCACCAACAAGAGAAAAGACCCATGAGCACCAACAAGAGAAAAGACCCAACAGAGCACCAACAAGAGAAAAGACCCATGAGCACCAACAAGAGAAATGACCCATGAGCACCAACAAGAGAAAAGACCCATGAGCACCAACAAGAGAAAAGACCCATGAGCACCAACAAGAGAAAAGACCCATGAGCACCAACAAGAGAAAAGACCCATGAGCACCAACAAGAGAAAAGACCCATGAGCACCAACAAGAGAAAAGACCCATGAGCACCAACAAGAGAAAAGACCCATGAGCACCAACAAGAGAAAAGACCCATGAGCACCAACAAGAGAAATGAAAGCTAATAGTATTTGTGAGAAATTAAGGTGTATATACTGTGCATTCAGAAGTATTAAGACCCGTTCCCTTTTCCACATTTTGTTACGTTACAGCCTTATTCTAAAATTAATTACATATTTTTTTTCAGCAATCTACACACAATACCCCATAATGACAAAGTGAAAACAGGTTTTTATACATTTTAGCAAATTTATAAAATAAAAAAAAACAGAAATACCTTATTTACATAAGTATTCAGACCCTTTGCTATGAGACTTCGAAATTGAGCTCAGGTGCATCCTGTTTCCATTGATCATCCTTGAGATGTTTCTACAACTTGATTGGAGTCCACCTGTGGTAAATTCAATTGAGTTGACATGATCTGGAAAGGAACACAGCTGTCTATATAAGGTCTCACAGTTGACAGTGCATTTCAGAGCAAAAAAAAAGCCATGACGTCGAAGGAATTGTCCGTAGAGCTCCAAGACAGGATTGTGTCGAGGCACAGATCTGGGGAAGGGTACCAAAAAATGTCTGCAGCATTGAAGGTCCCCAAGAACACAGTGGCCTCCATCATTCTTAAATGGAATACATTTGGAACCAGCAAGACTCTTCGTAGAGCTGGCCGCTTGGCCAAACTGAGCAATCGGGGGAGAAGGGCCTTGGTCAGGGAGGTGACCAAGGACCCAATGGTCATTTTGACAGAGCTCCAGAGTTCCTCTGTGGAGATGGGAGAACCTTCCAGAAGGACAACCATCTCTGCAGCACTCCACCAATCAGGCCTTTATGGTAGAGTGGCCAGACGGAAGCCACTCCTCAGTAAAATGACAGCCAGCTTGGAGTTTACCAAAAGGCACCTAAAGGACTCTCAGATCATGAGAAACAAGATTCTCTGGTCTGATGAAACCAAGATTGAACTCTTGGGCTGAATGCCAGCGTCACGTCTGGAGGAACCTGACACCATCCCTACGGTGAAGCGTGGTGGTGGCAGCATCATACTGTGGGGATGTTTTCAGTGTTAGGGATCTGGGAGGACTAGTCAGGATCGAGGGAAAGATGAACGGAGCAAAGTACAGAGAGATCCTTGATGAAAACCTGCTCCAGAGCGCTCACGGACCTCAGACTGTGGCGAAGGTTCACCATTCCAACATGGAAGTATTCTGAAGGTTCCTGAATGTCACTTGAGTTGGCCCAGTCAGAGCCCGGAATTGAAACCCGATCAAAACATCTCTGGCGAGACCTGAAAAATAGCTGGATCTGTAGAGCGAATTGTGAGGCAACTCCCAAATACAGGGCGCGAAACTCCCCCAATACAAGGTGCGCAACTTGTTAGCGTCATACCCCAATAAGACTCGAGGCTGTAATCGCTGCCAAAGATGCTACAAAAGTACTCTGTTAAAGGGTCCTGTATACTTATGTAAATTTGATTATTTCAGTTAGTTATTTTTTAATACATTTGCAAAATTTTCCTAAAAACCTTTTTTTGCTTTCATTATGGGGTGTAGATTGATGAAGAGAAAAAAACATGAATCCATTTTAGATAATCTGTAACAAAATGTGGAAAAATTTCCAGGGTTCTAGAAAACGTTCGAATTGCACGTATATTTACATTTCCATCCTAAAAATAGGATAAGTTCCAGGCTTTGGGTTCTGACCAGATGAAAAGGGTCTTAGAAACTCTACCGTTGACGTAAAAAAAAAAAATCAAATATTTCACCTTTATTTACCAGGTAAGCCGTTGAGAACAGGTTCTCATTACAACTGCGACTGGCCAAGATAAAGCAAAGTAGTGCCATAAAAACAACACAGAGTTACATAGGGGTAAAAAACATAAAGTCAGAAATACAACAGAAAATGATATATAACAGTGTGTGCAATGTAGCAATTAATTGGATGTAAGGTCATAAATAGGGCTAAGTGCGCATAATTCACAATAGTAAAGTCCCCCATGCCACCGAATATTAACACTTATATTTAGTTTGAGACATTTTTCTGCCTTCTTTACGTTTTAAGAAACATTGCCTTGTGCCTTGAAATTCCGTTACCAAAAGCCCACATATCTTTAAGATAGGGAGGATAATAAGTAAAGAAATAAATAATAAATGTTTGGAAGTAAAGGACTTATCAATCAATTAGTTCGTTTTTACTGATATCAAATTTGTTTATGAATTATTAAGTAATTAAAGCTAGAAATTCAGTGACAAAATTGATAACGGAATTTCAGAAAAATCGGTAACAGAATTTCTGCAATTGAATTGGCTACAATGCGAAATCATAGTAGTCACACCACAGTTGGGTTCACAAGTTTGGACGAGAGGAGAGTAGAGCGGACAGAGAGGAAAAGTAAGAGAGGAGAGTAGAGCGGACAGAGAGGAAAAGTAAGAGAGGAGAGTAGAGTTGAGGACACTATAATGTACTATAGTCTACTGCACCCAACTGAATAGTTTTTCACAGTATACTGAAACTTCTGCACTTTTTTTGATACAGTACTGGAATTTATGTTTGGTACTTCTGTCAAATGTGTCTCACGAGATACAGGATGCCCTCTCAGTCAGCGCAGCCTCTTTTAAAGTGTGAAGAGCAAAGTGCCTGTTCCTCTTCCTCAATCATTACTAGAGCTGTCTGGCTGCATTGTTCGCTCTCCACCAATGACCTGTATCTACACTGAACAAAAAGATAAATGCAACATGTAAAGTGTTCGTCCCATGTTTCATGAGCTGAAATAAAAGATCCCAGAAATTTTCCCAAACACACAGAATACAAAAATAGCTTATTTGTGCACAAATTTGTTTACATCCCTGTTAGAGAATTTCTCCTTTGCCAAGATAATCCATCCACCTGACAGGTGTGGCATATCAAGAAGCTGATTTAAACAGCATGATCATTACACAGGTGCACATTGTGCTGTGGACAATAAAAGGCCACTCTAAAATGTGCAGTTTTTTCACAACACAATACCACAGATGTGTGCAATTGCATTGCTGACTGCAGGAATGTCCACCAGAGCTGTTGCTAGAGAATTGAATGTTCATTTCTCTACCATAAGCTTCCTCCAATGTCATTTTAGAGAATTTGGCAGTACGTCCAACCGGCCTCACAACCGCAGACCACGTGTCACCACGCCAGTCCAGGACCGCCACATCCGGCTTCTTCACCTGCAGGATCGTCTGAGACCAGCCACCCAGACAGCTGATGAAACTGTGGGTTTGGACAACCGAAGAGTTTCTGCACACTGTCAGAAACCGTCTCAGGGAAGCTCATCTGGGTGCTCGTTGTCCTCATCAGGGTCTTGACCTGACTGCAGTTTGGCGTCGTAACCGACTTCAGTGGGCAAATGCTCACCTTCGATGGCCACAGGCACGCTGGAGAAGTATGCTCTTCATGGATGAATCCCGGTTTCAACTGTACCGGGCAGATGGCAGACAGAGTGTTTGGCATCGTGTGGGCGATTGGTTTGCTGATGTCAACGTTGTGAACAGTGTGACCCATGGTGGCAGTGGGGTTATGGTATGGGCAGGCATAAGCTACGGACAACGAACACAATTGCATTTTATCTATGGAAATTTGAATGCACAGAGATACCTTGACGAGACCCTGAGGCCCATTGTCGTGCCATTCATCCACCGCCATCACCTCATGTTTCAGCATGAAAATGCACAGCCCCATTTCTCAAGGATCTGTATACAATTCCATGGCCTGCATATTCACCAGACATGACACCCGTTGAGCATGTTTGGGATGCTCTGGATCAACGTGTGTGACAGCATGTTCCAATTCCCGCCAATATCCAGCAACTTTGTACAGCCATTGAAGAGGAGTGGAACAACATTCCACAGGCCGCAATCAACAGCCTGATCAACTCTATGTGAAGGAGATGTGTCGCGCTACATGAGGCAAATGGTGGTCACACCAGATACTGACTGGTTTTCTGATCAATGCCCCTACTTTTGTTTTGAAAGGTAACTGTGACCAACAGATGCAGATCTGTATTCCCAGTCGTGAAATCCATAGATTAGGGCCTGATTAATTTATTTCAATTGACTGATTTCCTTATATGAAGTGTAACTCAGTAAAATCTTAATGTTGTCATGTTGTTCAGTATCTGTGAAGACTCAATAGTGCATTTGAAAACAAGGAATTCTGGTTGAGATGTCATGTGGGAGATCTATGTGGACAGAACATGCGCAGTTTGAGCTACTCTAGGAAGGCTCAGTGCTGCCCCCTCTCATTGAGTATCTCAAGTTGAAGGCCGACCAGGGTACTGCAGGCTGCCATTAGCTACTGGTTTTTAAAGTAATCGGTTCAAGGCCCATACATCTGGAGAAATAGTCAATTATTGGTCCCATGATTGTCTTTGAAATTTGTATTTATTTACACGAAGATTGACCACGAAGATTGCCATTTTCTGAAAACTTGAACTTTGTTCTCGCCTGCTCCCAACTCATGCTGCACAAACGTTAACACACTTGAAGAATTTAACACGGCATGTAGAAATGTAGAAACTGTTCATTACTGTTCGCAAAACAATGTCCATACAGGCTAGAGTGCAAGACATACCAGTAGCTTTAATTGTAGGCTAACGTTCCTGGCTAGCTGACAGCTGACGCTAACATTAATTCACTACCCTACGACTTGGATTGTGATAATATGCTAAACTATAATGCAAAATATACTGATTTCAAAGATGATTGTCCCCAACTTTATTAATTCACTTCTTCGTCTGCCTCGCCTCCCCCGTCTGGTTTCCACAAGATTCCACAGCCACGTTCTGCCTCGTGCCGTTCTGCCTCGTGCCGTTCTGCCTCGTGCCGTTCTGCCTCGTGCCGTTCTGCCTCGTGCCGTTCTGCCTCGTGCCGCTCTGCCTCGTGACGTTCTGCCTCGTGCCGTTCTGCCTCCCGAACGTCATTCATTTCTTAGAGACACACGGTTATAAAAGAAGAGATTGCTTCTTCTGTGCAAATGTTGTTAATCAGTTCAATAAAATATGTTCTTGTAGCAGTTGCCAATATAATAAGTCCTAAATGGAAGGGATTGTTTCATCTATAGCTCCATGAAGTCAGCTAAAATAAGCTCAATACCTCAGTGCCCCACTCCTATTGAATAATATGGTTTCCCCTCTAGTGTGAATAGACCTAGGCTATGTCTTGATCCCACTCCTATTGAATAATATGGATTCACCTCTATTGTGAATAGACCTAGGCTATGTCTTGATCCCACTCCTATTGGATAATATGGATTCCCCTCTATTGTGAATAGACCTAGGCTATGTCTTGATCCCACTCCTATTGAATAATATGGATTCCCCTCTATTGTGAATAGACCTAGGCTATGTCTTGATTTACTCAGTTTATCAATAGAGATTTACATTTCAAATAAATGATTACCATTGTTGTTTTTGTAGTTAGATTGGTGAAAACAAAGTCAGATCGATTGTATTATTGATTCATTAATGTCTCAAAACAAATGGACATGTTCTAATGTGATGAGACTGAACAGAGCAGGAGCTGAGTTTATCTGTCTGGATAAAGGACATGTTCTAATGTGATGAGACTGAACAGAGCAGGAGCTGAGTTTATCTGTCTGGATAAAGTGCCATTCTAGGACTGGCTAAAACACCTTTGTTGTTTTGGTATCATGATGGTATCGAGTATCATGATACTAAACCTGTAATCGGTATCCAAGTCCAAATTCTGGTATCGTGACAACACTAGTACTGAACTGAACTGTAATCTACTGGGCTTAATGTCCAAAGTTGTGAAACATTGACGTCTATGATTGGTTCAGATTTGGTCCGGACCAACCGAATTTGGTCGTGTTTGGGGGAAGAGCTCGTTAAAATAATAGCCAGTATGTAGAATAATACCAAAATATGCAAAGGAGGATATTGTATATTTCTACCTTTTGTACCATTCAGGATACATCCCCATGAAGAGCATGACTTTCATATCATCATTATGGATTTCTGTGTAGTACAGATCAGGGACCCATGATGACGTTCCGTTACCGCAATTCCGTTACCGGGTATAAATCCACTTCACTTACTGTAGTTCATTAACCAAAATAGATTTTTTCAATGTGTCTTGTCATAGCTGACACCCCATTCTTTCTGCAGACATCGTTGAATCTTAATTCGGAGCAGATATGTAAGAGTTTTTGGAAAACATGGACACAAAAGAAACTGAGATTTTACCGAAATTCTGTTACCGAACTTTGCATCTGCACAGCTCCTTCAGGAAATGTGTTTTTGTAAAATGTTCAGTGTAAATTGTTATAAGTAGTCCTTGTGCATAGTTTGTTGAACATGGTTTGTTAAACTTCTATATCAATGTTTTTTTGTTTGGCATACATTTGAAGTGGAAAGTCAGTGTCGGCGCAAATCTGTTACCATGGAAATGCCTCAAGGTTAGGATAGGGGGAGGGGAAACTGATCCTAGATCTGTACACAGGGAGCTCTTAAAGGTAGAGAGAAAGAAACCAAACCCCTGCTCTCTCCTCCAGGTGAAAAACATTTTTCCATGTAGATTTAAAGAAACTAAACCCCTTCTTCTCTCAGTGAAACAACATTATAATCCTAGTGGATTAAAGAAATTAAACCCCTGCTTCTCCTCGGGAAACAACATAAATCCTGAGATTTAAAGAACCAAACCTGCCTCTCTCAGGTGAACAACTTTAATCCTAGAGATTTAAAGAACCAACCTGTCTCTCTCTCGGTGAAAACATTAATCTAGAATTTTAAGAACTAAACCCTCTCTCGTCTCAGGTTTGAACCATTTAATGTATTAGATTTAAAGAACCAACCCTGCTCTTCTCCAGTTGAAACAACATTATAATCCTAGTGATTTAAAGACCAAACCTGTCTTCTACCAGGAAACAAGGTTATAGATTGTAGATTAAAGGAAACCAACCCTGCTCTCTACCAGGGAACACTTAAATCCTAGTAGATTAAAGAAACCAAACCCCTGCTCTCTCCTCCAGGTGAAACAACATTATAATCCTAGTAGATTTAAAGAAACCAAACCCCTGCTCTCTCCTCCAGGTGAAACAACATTATAATCCTAGTAGATTTAAAGAAACCAAACCCCTGCTCTCTCCTCCAGGTGAAACAACATTATAATCCTAGTAGATTTAAAGAAACCAAACCCCTGCTCTCTCCTCCAGGTGAAACAACATTATAATCCTAGTAGATTTAAAGAAACCAAACCCCTGCTCTCTCCTCCAGGTGAAACAACATTATAATCCTAGTAGATTTAAAGAAACCAAACCCCTGCTCTCTCCTCCAGGTGCGTGGCAGACTAAGGTGAGTAACCGGGAGAGGCGGAAGCAGAAGAGGAAGGAGAAGGGGCCTGACAGGTCAGGAAGCACGGAGGGGGTAACACACCACCAGGTGGAACAGCCCCCTCTAACCGCCCAGGTCCGCAGGAAGAA
Source organism: Coregonus sp. 'balchen' (assembly GCA_902810595.1). Lineage (NCBI taxonomy): Eukaryota > Metazoa > Chordata > Actinopteri > Salmoniformes > Salmonidae > Coregonus > Coregonus sp. 'balchen'. The sequence continues at coordinate 2,134,323 of LR778269.1, forward strand.
CAGAGGTATGTCATCTGTATTAGGCTGGTAGGTTTCCCAGAAATCCCAGTTGGAAGTTTCTCGGAATCAGTAAGGAATAAGCAGGAATATCGCTAGCTGCAACAGAATACCACTGCAGATACCATTTTATGTCTCTGTGTCCAGTATGAAGGATGTTTCACGAGCCAATGCTAACTAGCGTTAGCGCAATGACTGGAAGTCTACAGGAACAGTTGGCATGCTAGAAATTGGAGCTAATTACAGGGTTTTTCTGTATAGAAAGTTCTTAGGCGGGCCGTCTAAGTGGTGATTTTCGGGGAAAAACGTTTAAACAACCAAAACCAGATAGAAAACATATTGAACTATACACTACTGGTCAAAAGTTTTAGAACACCTACTCATTTCAAGGGTTTTTCTTTATTTTTACTATTTTCTACATTGTAGAATAATAGTGAAGACATCAAAACTATGAAATAACACATGGAATCATGTAGTAACCAAAAAAGTGTTAAACAAATCAAAATATATTTGAGATTCTTCAAATAGCCGCCCTTTGCCTTGATGACAGCTTTGCACACTCTTGGTATTCTCTCAACCAGCTTCACCTGGAATGCTTTTCCAACAGTCTTGAAGGAGTTCCCACATATGCTGAGCACTTGTTGGCTGCTTTTCCTTCACTCTGCGGTCCGACTCATCCCAAACCATCTCAATTGGGTGGAGGTCGGGGGATTGTGGAGGCCAGGTCATCTGATGCAGCACTCCATCACTCTCCTTCTTGGTAAAACAGCCCTTACACAGCCTGGAGGTGTGTTGGTTCATTGTCCTGTTGAAAAACAAATGATAGTCCCACTAAGCCCAAACCAGATGGGATGGCGTATCGCTGCAGAATGCTGTGGTAGCCATGCTGGTTAAGTGTGCCTTGAATTCTAAATAAATCACAGACAGTGTCACCAGCAAAGCACCCCCACACCATCACACCTCCTCCTCCATGCTTTACGGTGGGAAATACACATGCAGAGATCATCCGTTCACCCACACCGCAACTCTCAAAGACACGGCGGTTGGAACCAAAAATCTCTAATTTGGACTCCAGACCAAAGGACACATTTCCACCGGTCTAATGTCCATTGGTTTCTTTGCAGCAATTCGACCATGAAGGCCTGATTCACACAGTCTCCTCTGAACTGTTGATGTGTCTGTGACTTGGGGCTGCATTTATTTGGGCTGTAATTTCTGAGGCTGGTAACTCTAATGAACGTATCCTCTGCAGCAGAGGTAACTCTGGGTCTTCCATTCCTGTGGCGGTCCTCATGAGAGCCAGTTTCATCATAGCGCTTGATGGTTTTTGAGACTGCACTTGAAGAAACTTTCAAAGTTCTTGATATTTTCCGTGTTGACTGACCTTCATGTCTTAAAGTAAAGATGGACTGTCTTTTCTCTTTGCTTATTTGAGCTGTTCTTGCCATAATATTGACTTGGTCTTGAACCAAATAGGGCTATCTTCTGTAAACCCCCCTACATTGTCACAACATAACTGATTGGCTCAAACGCATTAAGAAATTCCACAAATTAACTTTTAAAAAGGCACACCTGTTAATTGAAATGCATTCCAGGTGACTACCTCATGAAGCTGGTTGAGAGAATACCAAGTGTTCAAAGCTGTCATCAAGGCAAAGGGTGGCTATTTAAAGAATCTCAAATATAAAATATATTTTGATTTGTTTAACACTTATTTGGGCTACTACATTAATCCATATGTGTGATTTCATAGTTTTGATGTCTTCACTATTATTCTACAATGTAGAAAATAGTAAAAATAAAGAAAAACCCTTCAAATCAAATCAAATCAAATTTTATTGGTCATATGCGCCGAATACAACAGGTGCAGACATTACAGTGAAATGCTTACTTACAGCCCTTAACCAACAGTGCATTTATTTTTAATTAAAAAAGTAAAAATAAAACAACAACAAAAAAAGTGTTGAGAAAAAAAAGAGCAGAAGTAAAATAAAGTGACAGTAGGGAGGCTATATATACAGTAAAATAAAGTGACAGTAGGGAGGCTATATATACAGGGGGGTACCGTTGCAGAGTCAATGTGCGGGGGCACCGGCTAGTTGAGGTAGTTGAGGTAATATGTACATGTGGGTAGAGTTAAAGTGACTATGCATAAATAATTAACAGAGTAGCAGCAGCGTAAAAAGGATGGGGTGGGGGGGCAGTGCAAATAGTCCGGGTAGCCATGATTAGCTGTTCAGGAGTCTTATGGCTTGGGGGTAGAAGCTGTTGAGAAGTCTTTTGGACCTAGACTTGGCACTCCGGTACCGCTTGCCGTGCGGTAGCAGAGAGAACAGTCTATGACTAGGGTGGCTGGAGTCTTTGACAATTTTGAGGGCCTTCCTCTGACACCGCCTGGTATAGAGGTCCTGGATGGCAGGAAGCTTTGCCCCAGTGATGTACTGGGCCGTACGCACTACCCTCTGTAGTGCCTTGCGGTCGGAGGCCGAGCAGTTGCCATACCAGGCGGTGATGCAACCAGTCAGGATGCTCTCGATGGTGCAGCTGTAGAATGTTTTGAGGATCTGAGGACCCATGCCAAATCTTTTTAGTCTCCTGAGGGGGAATAGGCTTTGTCGTGCCCTCTTCACGACTGTCTTGGTGTGTTTGGACCATGATAGTTCGTTGGTGATGTGGACACCAAGGAACTTGAAGCTCTCAACCTGTTCCACTACAGCCCCGTCGATGAGAATGGGAGTGTGCTCAGTCCTCTTTTTTTTTTTCCTGTAGTCCACAATCATCTCCTTTGTCTTGGTCACGTTGAGGGAGAGGTTGTTGTCCTGGCACCACACGGCCAGATCTCTGACCTCCTCCCTATAGGCTGTCTCATCGTTGTCGGTGATCAGGCCTACCACTGTTGTGTCGTCGGCAAACTTAATGATGGTGTTGGAGTCGTGCCTGGCCATGCAGTCATGGGTGAACAGGGAGTACAGGAGGGGACTGAGCACGCACCCCTGAGGGGCCCCCGTGTTGAGGATCAGTGTGGCAGATGTGTTGTTACCTACCCTTACCACCTGGGGGCGGCCCGTCAGGAAGTCCAGGATCCAGTTGCAGAGGGAGGTGTTTAGTCCCAGGATCCTTAGCTTAGTGATGAGCTTTGAGGGCACTATGGTGTTGAACGCTGAGCTGTAGTCAATGAATAGCATTCTCACGTAGGTGTTCCTCTTGTCCAGGTGGGAAAGGGCAGTGTGGAGTGCAATAGAGATTGAATGAGATCAATGAGTAGGTGTTCTAAAACTTTTGACAGGTAGTGTGTATATATTTTTAAATAATACCATCAGTTAGGGAGAATCAAGAATTACCAAAACCGGGCATTCAGGGCATATGCCCAGAGGAACACAGCATTAGACATGGCAAAATGCGTATGATGAGGGCTCCAGTGTAATGTGATCTCCTGAGTAGGTTGAAGGCTCCAGTGTAATGTGATCTCCTGAGTAGGTTGAAGGCTCCAGTGTAATGTGATCTCCTGAGTAGGTTGAAGGCTCCAGTGTTATGTGATCTCCTGAGTAGGTTGAAGGCTCCAGTGTTATGTGATCTCCTGAGTAGGTTGAAGGCTCCAGTGTTATGTGATCTCCTGAGTAGGTTGAAGGCTCCAGTGTTATGTGATCTCCTGAGTAGGTTGAAGGCTCCAGTGTTATGTGATCTCCTGAGTAGGTTGAAGGCTCCAGTGTTATGTGATCTCCTGAGTAGGTTGAAGGCTCCAGTGTTATGTGATCTCCTGAGTAGGTTGAAGGCTCCAGTGTTATGTGATCTCCTGAGTAGGTTGAAGGCTCCAGTGTTATGTGATCTCCTGAGTAGGTTGAAGGCTCCAGTGTAATGTGATCTCCTGAGTAGGTTGAAGGCTCCAGTGTTATGTGATCTCCTGAGTAGGTTGAAGGCTCCAGTGTTATGTGATCTCCTGAGTAGGTTGAAGGCTCCAGTGTTATGTGATCTCCTGAGTAGGTTGAAGACTCCAGTGTTATGTGATCTCCTGAGTAGGTTGAAGGCTCCAGTGTTATGTGATCTCCTGAGTAGGTTGAAGGCTCCAGTGTTATGTGATCTCCTGAGAAGGTTGAAGGCTCCAGTGTTATGTGATCTCCTGAGTAGGTTGAAGGCTCCAGTGTTATGTGATCTCCTGAGTAGGTTGAAGGCTCCAGTGTAATGTGATCTCCTGAGTAGGTTGAAGGCTCCAGTGTTATGTGATCTCCTGAGTAGGTTGAAGGCTCCAGTGTTATGTGATCTCCTGAGTAGGTTGAAGGCTCCAGTGTTATGTTATCTCCTGAGTAGGTTGAAGGCTCCAGTGTTATGTGATCTCCTGAGTAGGTTGAAGGCTCCAGTGTTATGTGATCTCCTGAGTAGGTTGAAGGCTCCAGTGTTATGTGATCTCCTGAGTAGGTTGAAGGCTCCAGTGTAATGTGATCTCCTGAGTAGGTTGAAGGCTCCCGTGTGTTAACTTTGTTCCCTTCATCTCCATTGAAAAAGTGTCTTCTCTTTCCCCTTAGAGCCCCTGAGGACCAGGAAAGGAGATTCTATCATGACACCAGGTAAAGTACCACTGTCTCCTAGTCTGATGATTCTATCATGACACCAGGTAAAGTACCACTGTCTCCTAGTCTGATGATTCTATCATGACACCAGGTAAAGTACCACTGTCTCCTAGTCTGATGATTCTATCATGACACCAGGTAAAGTACCACTGTCTCCTAGTCTGATGATTCTATCATGACACCAGGTAAAGTACCACTGTCTCCTAGTCTGATGATTCTATCATGACACCAGGTAAAGTACCACTGTCTCCTAGTCTGATGATTCTATCATGACACCAGGTAAAGTACCACTGTCTCCTAGTCTGATGATTCTTAGAGGATGACACAGGAGTTAAATTCAATCTTGTATTGTCCTGTCCTCCTGTCCTGTCCTGTCCTGTCCTCCTGTCCTGTCCTCCTGTCCTGTCCTCCTGTCCTGTCCTCCTGTCCTGTCCTCCTGTCCTGTCCTCCTGTCCTGTCCTCCTGTCCTCCTGTCCTGTCCTCCTGTCCTGTCCTCCTGTCCTGTCCTCCTGTCCTGTCCTCCTGTCCTGTCCTCCTGTCCTGTCCCATCAATAACTAAACTGTTCAATCCTGTACAGATATTTTATCCTGGACTGTCCTTTCCTGTGAATAAAACGGTTTGTTGCATGCAGATGAGTGTGTTCCTAAAAGGATAACATTTCCACTAAGCCAAAGTAACACTGACCGATCAATGTCTCCCTCCCTCTAGTGTCCAGCAGCTGTAGAGAGGAGCCGTCAGTGAATGGTGGAGGGTGGACAGATATCGCCACGAAGCTGCCCGCCCATTTAAGCTCTTCAGACGGGGAGAAGTGGCCGGCCATCTGTAAAGGACCCTAAAGAACTCAGAACCCACCTGGGGACAGGACACAGAAGGTAACCTGCTGGGCTTAACCCTAACCCCCCTGGGGACACCTTACCCTAACCCCCCTGGGGACACCTAACCCTTACCTTAACCCCCCTGGGGACACCTAACCCTTACCCTAACCCCCCTGGGGACACCTTACCCTACCCCCCCTGGGGACACCTAACCCTACCCCCCCTGGGGACACCTAACCCTTACCCTAACCCCCCTGGGGACACCTTACCCTTACCCTAACCCCCCTGGGGACACCTAACCCTTACCCTAACCCCCCTGGGGACACCTAACCCTTACCCTAACCCCCCTGGGGACACCTAACCCTTACCCTAACCCCCCTGGGGACACCTAACCCTTACCCTAACTCACCTGGGGACACCTAACCCTTACCCTAACCCCCCTGGGGACACCTAACCCTTACCCTAACCCCCCTGGGGACACCTAACCCTTACCCTAACCCCCCTGGGGACACCTTACCCTTACCCTAACCCCCCTGGGGACACCTTACCCTAACCCCCCTGGGGACACCTTACCCTTACCCTAACCCCCCTGGGGACACCTTACCCTTACCACTAAACCAGGGTTTTCAAACTTGGGTCCGAGATACTGCAGGGGGTCCACAAATGGACCTGAAAAATAATTATTTTATGAATATCGCTAGCTGCAACAGAATACCATTGCGGATACCATTGTATGTCTCTGCGTCCAGTATAAAGGGTTAGGTTTCACGAGCCAATGCTAACTAGCGTTAGCGCAATGACTGGAAGTCTACAGGAACAGTTGGCATGCTAGCTGTTCCTGTTCATCCGACTCTGGGGAAGTAGGGCAATGGCTTCATGGCCAAAATCTCCAACTATCAAATCCCTGCAGTGAACTATCCCTTTAATATGGAGGAAATTACAGGGAAATGCTTACTGGATCCTGGATGGCAGGGAGCTTTGCCCCAGTGATGTACTGGGCCGTACGCACTACCCTCTGCAGCCTTGGAGGAAATTACAGGAAGTCCTTAGGCGGGCCGTCTAAGTGGTGATTTTCGGGAAGAAATGTTTCAGTGTCAACTTAAACAACCAAAACCAGATAGAAAACATGCAGAAAAGTTATTGAACTATATATATTTTTAAATAATACCATCAGTTAGGGAGAATCGAAAATTACCAAAACCGGGCATTCAGGGCACATGCCTATTTTTAATTTTGTTTAATGTTTGAGCAGAGGAACACAGCATTAGCCATGGCAAAATGCATAGAATTGCAGGAAATGTGTTTTAAAAAGGGAAAATTGTCTCTCCGCTCTAAGCCAAACTGTCTAAATTAGGTTCAAAATTACAAAATGTTCTCCCAGCTCAATGGAAAAAAATGGAATTGCAGAAAATATGCTTTACAATACAGCAACATTTTCTCAACGCTGCAAGGATGTCTTTCTAGCTAATAGACTGTTAGTTTACACTTCCTCTTCCAATGAACTTTGGGGAGGTCACAATAATCAAACTTGACCAAATCTATTCATTTTAAAATAAGAGAAGACGTGACCGTTGTTGCTAACATAAAATATTATGGGGTCGCCTATTTGCCTGGGCGGGGGTTCTTGGGCAAACCCACCTGGGGAAATCCCTGTCCTAACCCACCTGGGGAGACCCCCTGTCCTAACCCTAACCCACCTGGGGAAATCCCTGTCCTAACCCACCTGGGGAGACCCCTGTCCTAACCCACCTGGGGAGACCCCCTGTCCTAACCCACCTGGGGAGACCCCCTGTCCTAACCCACCTGGGGAGACCCCCTGTCCTAACCCACCTGGGGAGACCCCTGTCCTAACCCACCTGGGGAGACCCCTGTCCTAACCCACCTGGGGAGACCCCCTGTCCTAACCCACCTGGGGAGACCCCTGTCCTAACCCACCTGGGGAGACCCCTGTCCTAACCCACCTGGGGAGACCCCCTGTCCTAACCCACCTGGGGAGACCCCCTGTTCTAACCCACCTGGGGAGACCCCCTGTCCTAACCCACCTGGGGAGACCCCTGTCCTAACCCACCTGGGGAGACCCCCTGTCCTAACCCACCTGGGGAGACCCCCTGTCCTAACCCACCTGGGGAGACCCCTGTCCTAACCCACCTGGGGAAACCCCTGTCCTAACCCTAACCCACCTGGGGAGACCCCTGTCCTAACCCACCTGGGGAGACCCCTGTCCTAACCCTAACCCACCTGGGGAGACCCCCTGTCCTAACCCACCTGGGGAGACCCCCTGTCCTAACCCTAACCCACCTGGGGAGACCCCTGTCCTAACCCACCTGGGGAGACCCCTGTCCTAACCCACCTGGGGAGACCCCCTGTCCTAACCCTAACCCACCTGGGGAGACCCCCTGTCCTAACCCACCTGGGGAGACCCCTGTCCTAACCCTAACCCACCTGGGGAGACCCCCTGTCCTAACCCTAACCCACCTGGGGAGACCCCCTGTCCTAACCCACCTGGGGAGACCCCTGTCCTAACCCACCTGGGGAGACCCCCTGTCCTAACCCTAACCCACCTGGGGAGACCCCCTGTCCTAACCCACCTGGGGAGACCCCCTGTCCTAACCCACCTGGGGAGACCCCTGTCCTAACCCTAACCCACCTGGGGAAACCCCCTGTCCTAACCCACCTGGGGAGACCCCTGTCCTAACCCACCTGGGGAGACCCCCTGTCCTAACCCACCTGGGGAGACCCCTGTCCTAACCCACCTGGGGAGACCCCCTGTCCTAACCCACCTGGGGAGACCCCTGTCCTAACCCACCTGGGGAGACCCCCTGTCCTAACCCACCTGGGGAGACCCCTGTCCTAACCCACCTGGGGAGACCCCCTGTCCTAACCCACCTGGGGAGACCCCTGTCCTAAGGTAAGCTACTGGGCTTAACCCTAACCCATAACCCACCTGGGGACACCTAAACCTAACCCGCCTGGGGACACCTAAACCTAACCCGCCTGGGGACACCTAAACCTAACCCGCCTGGGGACACCTAAACCTAACCCGCCTGGGGACACCTAAACCTAACCCACCTGGGGACACCTAAACCTAACCCACCTGGGGACACCTAAACCTAACCCACCTGGGGACACCTAAACCTAACCCACTGGGGGACACCTAAACCTAACCCACCTGGGGACACCTAAACCTAACCCACTGGGGGACACCTAAACCTAACCCACCTGGGGACACCTAAACCTAACCCGCCTGGGGACACCTAAACCTAACCCGCCTGGGGACACCTAAACCTAACCCGCCTGGGGACACCTAAACCTAACCCGCCTGGGGACACCTAAACCTAACCCGCCTGGGGACACCTAAACCTAACCCACCTGGGGACACCTAAACCTAACCCACCTGGGGACACCTAAACCTAACCCGCCGGGGGACACCTAAACCTAACCCACTGGAGGACACCTAAACCTAACCCACCTGGGGACACCTAAACCTAACCCACTGGGGGACACCTAAACCTAACCCACCGGGGGACACCTAAACCTAACCCACCTGGGGACACCTAAACCTAACCCACCGGGGGACACCTAAACCTAACCCACTGGGGGACACCTAAACCTAACCCACCGGGGGACACCTAAACCTAACCCACCTGGGGACACCTAAACCTAACCCACTGGGGGACACCTAAACCTAACCCACCGGGGGACACCTAACCCACCGGGGGACACCTAAACCTAACCCACCGGGGGACACCTAAACCTAACCCACTGGGGGACACCACAAGAAAAAATATTTTGCATCTTCAAAGTGGTAGACATGTTGTGTAAATCAAATGATACAAACCCCCAAAAAAATCCATTTTAATTCCAGGTTGTAAGGCAACAAAATAGGAAAAATGCCAAGGAGGGTGAATACTTTGGCAAGCCACTGTATATTTAGATGGCTTTCTTTCATTGATCCCTAATATTCTGAACCCGTTCTCACAATATATTCTAATGAGTCTGTCGACAACATTCTAACAAAATGGTACACCGTATTTAAAGGGATGGCTTCAGATAAATGTACTGAAAACACTATTGAATTAAAACTCAACAAGAAAATCTGTTGGCCAGCAAGTGGGATGGTTTTCAGCGGTTGAATGACATTTATTCAGAGTGTGCAAGGTAGCCACACCTGCAGAGCGTGTTACACGACTGAATAGAGCCCCACAGTGGACGTGTCATAATACCCATAAAACCTAGCAGTCAAACAGGGAAATGGTTCCAATCATTTTTCCACCATTCAGTTTTCCCATAGGGAATTTTAAAAACACTTAAAATAAGGGCTATGTTTAGTGTAGGCTTACCTGGTGTGACGTTTTGATAACCATGTGAATCTCTCTTGGACAAGGTGACTTTTATCAATATATTCAGCTGTATTTACTCTCTGATTTGAAAAGGTTAATTAGCATGAAAGTAGACATGCAAAACTACAAATCCCAGCAAGCTCCAGCACGTCATCTCTAGCTGACATCTCTGCTAACAGGTAGTGTGTCAATTTAAAACTTACACAAGACAGTTCACAGAATTGTCCATTTAAAGATATTTAGCCAAATCATTACTACTGTTACAGGCTTTGGTTTTTCCATTTATATTTCGAGGTTGGATGTTAGCACATGGGGCTCACTGATTTGGTGTCATCTCGTTAGTCAGTATGTGTCACACCTGTGCTGGCCCAGGTGATATTTAGGAGCGGCTGGCCCAGGTGATATTTAGGAGCGGCTGGCCCAGGTGATATTTAGGAGCGGCTGGCCCAGGTGATATTTAGGAGCGGCTGGCCCAGTGCTCCAGTTGTCTTGAGAGATGTGGAGGATCAACACCTTTAGTTGGCTCTCCCTATTTCACTTTTTTTTATATCCTTCATCTGATCTTCCCTGTTTTCATTTTGCTCCACTTTGTGGTTTGATTTCTGTCTTTCAGTTTGGTGGGTTTTAATTTAGTTTGACTCTTCTTGGGTAAATTTAGTGGGCGCTCATGGTGGGTGTCTTTTAGGGCCCAGTTGTTGTTGCTAGTCAACCTCCAGTGGACACCCCCATGAGTGTCTTTCAGAACCCCTCCTAAAACCCCACCTGTTTCGTTTTGGTTGTTCAGATCACTCATTGTGAAGCCAAACTATTTTCTTACAATGTGTGGTGTCACTACTGTAGACTTGCCTTCCAAAGATCTCCCATAAGTCATTGAAGATGTATTTCCAGGACACATGTCATGTCTTTGTGTTTTCTTTTTTCTTCTTTCTGTTTCTCTTCAGAAATATCCGACCCGAGCTTTGACGTTCCCAAGCCGTCCCAGAAGAAGAAGGAAAGAGACATTAAGTAGAGAAACAAGACCCATATGAATTATATGCAAAAGGAATGTTCAATGTGTTATAAATGCAATCATTATTTTATACAGAATAGGTTTCAATATCCAAAAAAGAGAAAGAGACCAGCTCATTTAGCTGGGGTCTGGTGACCAGCTCATTTAGCTGGGGTCTGGTGACCAGCTCATTTAGCTGGGGTCTGGTGACCAGCTCATTTAGCTGGGGTCTGGTGACCAGCTCATTTAGCTGGGGTCTGGTGACCAGCTCATTTAGCTGGGGTCTGGTGACCAGCTCATTTAGCTGGGGTCTGGTGACCAGCTCATTTAGCTGGGGTCTGGTGACCAGCTCATTTAGCTGGGGTCTGGTGACCAGCTCATTTAGCTGGGGTTCTGGCCCTATCAGCCTATGTACATTATTATTTTCGTCTTTTTGAAGTTCTATGTTTGATTAATAACCCAAATGTGGAATTTATTTTACAAACTTTCTCAGTTTACTTTTGCTGTTCTGTTGTGGCACTTTTGTACTGGTGGATTGATTGCACACAGTGTCACCCCACCTGTGTCCCAGAGTCCTAGCTAGCTAGCACACCGTGTCAGCACACAGTGTCACCCCACCTGTATACCAGAGTCCTAGCTAGCTAGCACACAGTGTCACCCCACCTGTGTACCAGAGTCCTAGCTAGCTAGCACACAGTGTCACCCCACCTGTATACCAGAGTCCTAGCTAGCTAGTACACAGTCCTTCGCCCGTGCCTGCCGAGCACCTGCCCTCACCGTAACGTTAACAGAACTGCGGGAAAGCTGTACTCGGCCGGCAGGAGTGAAGGAAGTCGCTCCAATTTGTAAGTCGCTCTGGATAAGAGCGTCTGCTAAATGACGAAAATGTAAAATGTAAGGACACTGTCTACTGGTGTTCTAGCTAGCTAGCGCTCTCTTCTTCTGTGGGGTTTATCAGACACCAGCAGAGACCAGGAGTATTGGGCTCCATTGGTTTATCAGACACCAGTAGAGACCAGGAGTATTGGGCTCCATTGGTTTATCAGACACCAGTAGGGACCAGGAGTATTGGGCTCCCATTGGTTATCAGACACCAGTAGGGACCAGGAGTATTGGGCTCCCATTGGTTATCAGACACCAGTAGGGACCAGGAGTATTGGGCTTCCATTGGTTTATCAGACACCAGTAGGGACCAGGAGTATTGGGCTCCATTGGTTATCAGACACCAGTAGGGACCAGGAGTATTGGGCTCCATTGGTTATCAGACACCAGTAGGGACCAGGAGTATTGGGCTCCCATTGGTTATCAGACACCAGTAGAGACCAGGAGTATTGGGCTCCCATTGGTTATCAGACACCAGTAGGGACCAGGAGTATTGGGCTCCCATTGGTTTATCAGACACCAGTAGGGACCAGGAGTATTGGGCTCCATTGGTTATCAGACACCAGTAGGGACCAGGAGTATTGGGCTCCATTGGTTATCAGACACCAGTAGGGACCAGGAGTATTGGGCTCCCATTGGTTATCAGACACCAGTAGGGACCAGGAGTATTGGGCTCCATTGGTTATCAGACACCAGTAGGGACCAGGAGTATTGGGCTCCATTGGTTATCAGACACCAGTAGGGACCAGGAGTATTGGGCTCCCATTGGTTATCAGACACCAGTAGGGACCAGGAGTATTGGGCTCCCATTGGTTATCAGACACCAGTAGGGACCAGGAGTATTGGGCTCCATTGGTTATCAGACACCAGTAGGGACCAGGAGTATTGGGCTCCCATTGGTTATCAGACACCAGTAGGGACCAGGAGTATTGGGCTCCATTGGGTTCTTAACCAGTCTTTTCTTCCAACCTCTGGTGAACAAAGCCGTGCCATATGTACAGAATACAAGGGCTTTTTCTAATGTGTAATTTTTCTGGAATTGATTGCACTGTGCAGGCTGGATCCTATGCATTATCTTTGTCTTTTCATGATTCTTTTTCAAGAAGACCGTTTAGCAGAATGTGAAGGTGTAATTCCTGGTTGTGATTTTAGATGGAGGTCAATGTGATGATGAGGGAGGGGAGGTACTGAAGAGGAGACGGCGTGTAGAATGGCTTTAATTCCATGTCAGTCATTTTAAACGGTATCAGGAATTGAATTATATTGCCTTAACCTGTAGTAAATTAGTATGTGCATTTCTTTACATCTCCTTTTTGATAGTGTTCAGATCAAGGACTGGGGAGTTACCGCATCCATCCTCTTGTACATTGGGTTTTAAAAAATATGACTGACAACCATCCTCATACAGTATGATTAAAGAATGGGCAGGTTAGTACTTCTGATTAGTGTTACTGTATATAGCCTTGGATGGGAGGAAGGACTGGGCTTGGATGGGAGGAAGGACTGGCCTTGGATGGGAGGAAGGACTGGGCTTGGATGGGAGGAAGGACTGGCCTTGGATGGGAGGAAGGACTGGCCTTGGATGGGAGGAAGGACTGGCCTTGGATGGGAGGAAGGACTGGGCTTGGATGGGAGGAAGGACTGGCCTTGGATGGGAGGAAGGACTGGCCTTGGATGGGAGGAAGGACTGGGCTTGGATGGGAGGAAGGACTGGGCTTGGATGGGAGGAAGGACTGGCCTTGGATGGGAGGAAGGACTGGCCTTGGATGGGAGGAAGGACTGGCCTTGGATGGGAGGAAGGACTTGAAGATTGAGGGCTGACAGCCTGGCTACGCTTTAGCTGAAATCAAATGGACTGTATTATTGGTAGCTTTTGAGTGTGTAAAGAAGACCATTGCTGAATGGAGGCTCTTAGCCCGGTGGTTCAGTGTTTTACAGCCCATAGTTCTCTGTAGACTGTCTCTCTCTGTTGATCATTAACCTTTAAAAGATGATTAAATCATGTATTTATACCTCGACTTTTAGGATTTTCAATAAGGATTTTGTCTATGAAGAAATGCAATGACTTTTCTATGTTTGTTGAAATAAAAATAAATAAAACCCAAAATGTTTTACTGCAACTATGACCCATCTCTTATTAGACACCAATTCAACAAATTCACATCATTTAATGTATACATACTAGGGCTTATGGCCGATTCGCAATATATACAGATGAAATGTTTTCTCCTTGTTGTACAATTAAAGGTAAAATACAGTTCAGTCAGTCAGTAATAATCTAATGTAAAATTATACCTAGGCTAGATCGAAGCCTTCCACAACCATAAGACCAACTAATTAAATTATTTTATCAAAATAGTTTAACCTGCTTTTTTGCAATAACCACTGATGTTGCTTTCAAGTCTGTCTGAAAATACGCTTTTGTTACTAATTTAACCAGAACCATGCATAATGCACATCCACTAATAATGACTAACTTCTTGTAGCAGGCATTATAGAAAATGAACACGGGTCTCAAACAATCTCTCAAGCACAAGCCCACGTGCTAGTGAGTAGCCAGCTGATCTTTATAGTTCAGTGAGTAGCCAGCTGATCTTTATAGTTCAGTGAGTAGCCAGCTGATCTTTATAGTTCAGTGAGTAGCCAGCTGATCTTTATAGTTCAGTGAGTAGCCAGCTGATCTTTATAGTTCAGTGAGTAGCCAGCTGATCTTTATAGTTCAGTGAGTAGCCAGCTGATCTTTATAGTTCAGTGAGTAGCCAGCTGATCTTTATAGTTCAGTGAGTAGCCAGCTGATCTTTATAGTTCAGTGAGTAGCCAGCTGATCTCTATAGTTCAGTGAGTAGCCAGCTGATCTTTATAGTTCAGTGAGTAGCCAGCTGATCTTTATAGTTCAGTGAGTAGCCAGCTGATCTTTATAGTTCAGTGAGTAGCCAGCTGATCTTTATAGTTCAGTGAGTAGCCAGCTGATCTTTATAGTTCAGTGAGTAGCCAGCTGATCTTTATAGTTCAGTGAGTAGCCAGCTGATCTTTATAGTTCAGTGAGTAGCCAGCTGATCTTTATAGTTCAGTGAGTAGCCAGCTGATCTCTATAGTTCAGTGAGTAGCCAGCTGATCTTTATAGTTCAGTGAGTAGCCAGCTGATCTTTATAGTTCAGTGAGTAGCCAGCTGATCTTTATAGTTCAGTGAGTAGCCAGCTGATCTTTATAGTTCAGTGAGTAGCCAGCTGATCTTTATAGTTCAGTGAGTAGCCAGCTGATCTTTATAGTTCAGTGAGTAGCCAGCTGATCTTTATAGTTCAGTGAGTAGCCAGCTGATCTTTATAGTTCAGTGAGTAGCCAGCTGATCTTTATAGTTCAACTTTAGCCAACTTGGATCTAGTACTGAACAGAAATATGAACGCAACAATTTCAACGACTTTACTGAGTTACAGTTCATATAAGGAAATCAGTCAATTAAAATAAATGCCTTAGGCCCTGATCTATGGATTTCACATGACTGGGCAGGGGCACAGCCATGGGTGGGCCTGGGAGGGCATAGGCCCACCCACTGAGGAACCAGGCCCAGCCAATCAGAATGAGTTTTTCCCCACAAAAGGGCTTTATTACAGGCAGAAATACTCCTCATCAGCTGTCCGGGTGGCTGGTCTCAGACTGGTCCTGGGCTGGCGTGGAGGTCCTGGGCTGGCGTGGTTACACGTGAGACATAAAAAGGGTATCGTTAGAAAGGTTAACTTCTCTATTCCTGTAAAATAATGTCTCAGTAGTCTGTGTCCATATGACCGATGACCGATTCTGTTGGACCAAACCTCAAATGCAAATACCGAGTTGGCGTAACAGTGCGTCGTGTACTTTGTAGTGTGTCGGTGTAAATAGCCTGTTTTGTTTTTTGTCTCTTTCATATATATTTCCCTATCACACTTTTCATCCTTTAACTAAATCTACTTTCCTGCAACCCGCCTCCCCAATGTGGAACGGATTCTATTATTTATTTTACCTTTTCATCCAGAACCTCCAGTTGAAACTAGCCAGCTAGCTAACTAGCTACATGCTATTAGCCACCGTTAGCGGTTTTCACCATTGTCCGTGGCCTGCACTACCTACCGGCCAGCTCTAACCTGGACTATTATCGGCCAGTCTGCACTGTCTGCACAGCACGTTATCGACCCAGAACATATCGGACTTTCTGCCGGAATCACTGAATCACTGGACCTTAACACCGGATCATCGCAACTAGCTAGCTGCAACCAAATGGCTGTTGTTGTTGTTGGCTAATCACCACCGCCCCCGAAGCAAGCACCAGTTAGCCTTGAGCTAGCCTTGAGCCAGGCCCATCTCCCGGCTATCTACCTCTCTGTCAACCGGACGGGACCTCCTAGTGTCGACACGGAGCCCCGCCGATCCATCACGACTGGTCTGCCGACATAATCGTCTGATGTGGTTTCAACAGGCTTCCCGTTGCGACGACCACGAAGATCCATCTTCTATCCCCGGCCCGCTAGCAATCAACAGCCGTGCTTCCTGCTCGCCTGTGCTGTAGCAGCCATTCAAACTGCTCCTGGTCTCACCTATTGCTGTTCACTGGACCTTATGATCACTCAGCTGCACAGCTGATGCCTGCTGGACTGTTCCTTTACACGGTACCCCATCCTGTTTATCTGTTCAGCCTCAGCCCAAACTTTCGTCGCAATTACCAGTTGTTGTCTTAGCTCTCTCGAATAACACCTGTGCTTTATGCCTCTCTCCCATGTCATTATGCCTTACTTATTGCTGTTTCGGTTATTTCTTATTGTACTATTTCACTGTAGATCCCCCAGCCCAGCTCAACCTGCCTTAGATAGCTCCTTTGTCCCACCCCCCATACACACGGAGACCGACTCAATCGGTGCCTCCAGTGATGCTATCTCGTTCATCGTTACCCAACGCTTAGGTTTACCTCCACTGTACTCATATCCTTCCATATCCTTGTCTGTACATAATGCCCTGAATCTATTCTACAACGCCCGGAAATCTGCCCCTTTTATTCTCTGTACCCAACGCACTAGAATACCAGTTCTTAAAGCCTTTAGCCGTATCCTTATTCTACTCCTCCTCTGTTCCTCTGGTGATGTAGAGGCTAACCCAGGCCCTGTAGCCCCCAGTATCACTCCTACTCCCCAGGCGCTATCATTTGTTGACTTCTGTAACAGTAAAAGCCTTGCTTTTTTGCATGTTAACATCCGAAGCCTCCTCCCTAAGTTTGAGTTACTCACTGCATTAGCACACTCCGCCAACCCTGATGTTCTAGCAGTGTCTGAATCCTGGCTTAGGAAGACACCGAAAACTCTGAAATTTCCATCCCCAATAATAACATTTTCCGTCTAGATAGAGCTGCCAAAGGGGGCGGAGTTGCAGTCTAATGTGGAGAGAGCCTGCAGAGCTCTATCATACTATCCAGGTCTGGGCCCAAACAGTTTGAGCTTCTACTTCTAAAAATGTGGTTCTTCTTGAGCCACTCCTTTGTTGCCTTGGCCGTGTGTTTTGGGTCATTGTCATGCTGGAATACCCATCCACGACCCATTTCCAATGCCCTGGCTGAGGGAAGGAGGTTCTCACCCAAGATTTGACGGTACATGGCCCCGTCCATCGTCCCTTTGATGCAGTAAAGTTGTCCTGTCCCCTTAGCAGAAAAACACCCCCAAAGCATAATGTTTCCACCTCCATGTTTGACGGCGAGTTGAGTTGATGCCAAAGAGCTCGATTTTGGTCTCATCTGACCACAACACTTTCACCCAGTTCTCCTCTGAATCATTCAGATGTTCATTGGCAAACTTCAGACGGGCATGTATATGTGCTTTCTTGAGCAGGGGGACCTTGCGGGCGCTGCAGGATTTCAGTCCTTCACGGCGTAGTGTGTTACCAATTGTTTTCTTGGTGACTATGGTCCCAGCTGCCTTGAGATCATTGACAAGATCCTCCCGTGTAGTTCTGGGCTGATTCCTCACCGTTCTCATGATCATTGCAACTCCACGAGGTGAGATCTTGCATGGAGCCAGAAATCTTTCTGATTTGAGAGGGGGTCAAATACTTATTTCCCTCATTAAAATGAAAAATAAATTTACAACATTTGACATGCGTTTTTCTGGATTTTTTGGTTGTTATTCTGTCTCTCACTATTCAAATAAACCTACCATTAAAATTATAGACTGATCATTTCTTTGTCAGTGGGCAAACGTACAAAATCAGCAGGGGATCAAATACTTTTTTCCCTCACTGTATACAGTGGGGGAAAAAAGTATTTAGTCAGCCACCAATTGTGCAAGTTCTCCCACTTAAAAAGATGAGGGCCTTTAATTTTCACCATAGGTACACGTCAACTATGACAGATAAATAGAGGGGAAAAAAATCCAGAAAATCACATTGTAGGATTTTTAATGAATTTATTTGCAAATTATGGTGGAAAATAAGTATTTGGTCAATAACAAAGTTTCTCAATACTTTGTTATATACCCTTTGTTGGCAATGACACAGGTCAAACGTTTTCTGTAAGTCTTCACAAGGTTTTCACACACTGTTGCTGGTATTTTGGCCCATTCCTCCATGCAGATCTCCTCTAGAGCAGTGATGTTTTGGGGCTGTCGCTGGGCAACACGGACTTTCAACTCCCTCCAAAGATTTTCTATGGGGTTGAGATCTGAAGACTGGCTAGGCCACTCCAGGACCTTGAAATGCTTCTTAAGAAGCCACTCCTTCGTTGCCCGGGCGGTGTGTTTGGGATCATTGTCATGCTGAAAGACCCAGCCACGTTTCATCTTCAATGCCCTTGCTGATGGAAGGAGGTTTTCACACAAAATCTCACGATACATGGCCCCATTCATTCTTTCCTTTACACGGATCAGTCGTCCTGGTCCCTTTGCAGAAAAACAGCCCCAAAGCATGATGTTTCCACCCCCATGCTTCACAGTAGGTATGGTGTTCTTTGTCCTCCAAACACGACGAGTTGAGTTTTTACCAAAAAGTTCTATTTTGGTTTCATCTGACATTCTCCCAATCCTCTTCTGGATCATCCAAATGCACTCTAGCAAACTTCAGACGGTCCTGGACATGTACTGGCTTAAGCAGGGGGACACGTCTGGCACTGCAGGATTTGAGTCCCTGGCGGCGTAGTGTGTTACTGATGGTAGGCTTTGTTACTCTGCAGGTCATTCACTAAGTCCCCCCGTGTGGTTCTGGGATTTTTGCTCACCGTTCTTGTGATCATTTTGACCCCATGGGGTGAGATCTTGCGTGGAGCCCCAGATCGAGGGAGATTATCAGTGGTCTTGTATGTCTTCCATTTCCTAATAATTGCTCTCACAGTTGATTTCTTCAAACCAAGCTGCTTACCTATTGCAGATTCAGTCTTCCCAGCCTGGTGCAGGTCTACAATTTTGTTTCTGGTGTCCTTTGACAGCTCTTTGGTCTTGGCCATAGTGGAGTTTGGAGTGTGACTGTTTGAGGTTGTGGACAGGTGTCTTTTATACTGATAACAAGTTCAAACAGGTGCCATTAATACAGGTAACGAGTGGAGGACAGAGGAGCCTCTTAAAGAAGAAGTTACAGGTCTGTGAGAGCCAGAAATCTTGCTTGTTTGTAGGTGACCAAATACTTATTTTCCATCATAATTTGCAAATAAATTCATTAAAAATCCTTCAATGTGATTTTCTGGATTTTTCTTGCTTAATTTGTCTGTCATAGTTGACATGTACCTATGATGAAAATTACAGGCCTCTCTCATATTTTTAAGTGGGATAACTTGCACAATTGGTGGCTGACTAAATACTTTTTTTCCCCACTGTATATATATATATATACATACACTACCAGTCAAAAGTTTGGACACACCTACTCATTCAAGGGTTTTTCTTTATTTTCTACATTGTAGAATAATATTGAAGACATCAAAACTATGAAATATCACATATGGAATCATGTAATAACCAACAAAGTGTTAAACAAATCAAAATATATTTTATATTTGAGATTCTTCAAATAGCCACCCTTTGCCTTGATGACAGCTTTGCACACTCTTGGCATTCTCTCAACCAGCTTCACCTGGAATGCTTTTCCAACAGTCTTGAAGGAGTTCCCACATATGCTGAGCACTTGTTGGCTGCTTTTCCTTCACTCTGCCGTCCGACTCATCCCAAACCATCTCAATTGGGTTGAGGTCGGGGGATTGTGGAGGCCAGGTCATCTGATGCAGCACTCCATCACTCTCCTTCTTGGTAAAATAGCCCTTACACAGCCTGGAGGTGTGTTGGGTCATTGTCCTGTTGAAAAACAAATGATAGTCCCACTAAGCCCAAACCAGATGGGATGGCGTAACACTGCAGAATGCTGTGGTAGCCATGTTGGTTAAGTGTGCCTTGAATTCTAAAGAAATCACAGACAGTGTCACCAGCAAAGCACCCCCACACCATAACACCTCCTCCTCCATGCTTTACGGTGGGAACTACACATGCGGATATCATCCGTTCACCCACACCGCGTCTCACAAAGACACGGCGGTTTGAACCAAAAATCTCCAATTTGGACTCCAGGCAAAAGGACACATTTCCACCGGTCTAATGTCCACTGCTCGTGTTTCTTGGCCCAAGCAGGTCTCTTCTTATTATTGGTGTCCTTTAGTAGTGGTTTCTTTGCAGCAATTCGACCATGAAGGCCTGATTCACACAGTCCCCTCAACATGTTGAGATGTGTCTGTTACTTGAACTCTGTGAAGCATTTATTTGGGCTGCAATTTCTGAGGCTGGTAACTCTAATGAACTTATCCTCTGCAGCAGAGGTAACTCTGGGTCTTCCTTTCCTGTGGCGGTCCTCATGAGAGCCAGTTTCATCATAGGGGTTGATGGTTTTTGCAACTGCACTTGAAGAAACATTCAGTTCTTGAAATGTTCAGTATTGACTGAGTAATGATGGACTGTCGTTTCGCTTTGCTTATTTGAGCTGTTCTTGCCATAATACGGACTTGGTCTTTTACCAAATAGGGTATACTTCTGTATATTTAGTGACAATGACTGAGGGCCAGAGAAATATGGTGGAGAGGTCACAGAGAAAGACTAGGAAGTACTGTAGCATAGCCTTTGGTTTAGACAACAATATCCTGAGGAAGTACTGTAGCATAGCCTTTGGTTTAGTTTCAACAGAGGATGCAGAAAGACAACAATATCATGCAGGTGACAGTGGTTGTTGCCAGGGTTAGGGTTAGTCACCAGAGGCATCTGCCAGGCTGTGGCTGCGTGTGAAATGATGTTATTCCCTATATATATTGTTCCCTACCTTTAGCACCCTACTTTTGACCTGAGCCTAGTGTCCCATTGGGGATATAGCCTGGGTCTCTGGACTACACACCACTCTAACCCTAACCCTAACCCTAGCCTGGGTCTCTGGACTACACACCACTCTAACTCTAACCCTAACCCATTGGGGATATAGCCTGGGTCTCTGGACTACACACCACTCTAACTCTAACCCTAACCCATTGGGGATATAGCCTGGGTCTCTGGACTACACACCACTCTAACCCTAACCCTAGCCTGGGTCTCTGGACTACACACCACTCTAACTCTAACCCTAACCCATTGGGGATATAGCCTGGGTCTCTGGACTACACACCACTCTGACCAAACATGCAAACTGCAGTTCTTGTACATTAAAAAAAAAATGCTACGCTGCCCTTTTTCCAATTCAATGGTTACAGAATGCATTTCAGCACATACAACACATTGCAGCCTTTGCCTTGTAATGTTGCAACTTAACAGACACGTCTTTCGACTGTAGCGGACATCTTTAGTAGGTCATGTGATCCCTGCAGGACTTGAACCCATGACCTGGGGGGTAATTTCACCTGTATTTATCATGGCCAAAAAGCACATTTTTGTTATGAATTTGTAAAATATAATTTTTACTTTGTGGCTGTGGAATATAGTGGAAACTGTATAACCATCAATCACAAAGGCTTGAACATAACTGCACCAGTTTAAGCACCGCCTTCGCCCAATCCTGATACGTCCAAATAATCGGCAAAAAGCCAAAACCAGGAACTACTGGCTCGTAATCACAATTCTACTTGAGCTTTGACAGATTGTCAGTTTCATTTGAGAGAGATGATGCTCTTACCAACAGCCACACAGAACGGTGTTAAATATTTGAATAAGACGTGTGGGAGTACTGGGAGGAACGCCTACATTACTGTCAACAAACTAGAATGGTCAGTTCATGTGGTGGCGCAGCGTAGCTGTCAGCAAGCGGTACAAATCATGTCTAAAAATATGAAATGTCATATGGTTACACCATTCCTTCCAGTTCTCTGCTGCCAATGACTGGAACGAACTGCAAAAATCTCTGAAGCTGGAGACTCTTATCTCCCTCACTAACTTTAAGCATCAGTTGTCAGAGCACCTTACCGATCACTGCACCTGTACACAGCCCATCTGAAATTAGCCCACCCAACTACCTCATCCCCATATTGTTATTTATTTTGCTCATTTGCACCCCAGTATCTCTATTTGCACATAATCTCTTGCACATCTATCATTCCAGTGTTAATACTAATTGTAATTATTGTGCACTATAGCCTATTTATTGCCTTACCTCCATAACTTGCTACATTTGCACACACTGTATATATATTTATTTATTTTCTATTGTGTTATTGACTGTACATTTTGTTTACCCCATATGTAACTCTGTGTTGTTGTTTTTATCGCACTGCTTTGCTTTATCTTGGCCAGGTCGCAGTTGTAAATGAGAACTTATTCTCAACTGGTTTACCTGGTTCCAATCGTTTTTCCACCATTCATCTTTCCATGTGGGATTTTTCATTTAAGGTCTGTGTTCGTGTACCCAGGCAAGTGTCCCTCAGACAAGGTAACGCATCACTAATTAGCATTGCTAATTTTTGCGAGTAAATGGAGGCAAATATTGATTAAAATCACCTTGTCCGAGAGAGAATTACACAGCTATCAAAACATCACGCCAAGGTAAGCCTACACCAAAAATGTAATTATATTTTGTGAAATTCACAATGTGAAAAAATTGGCAGAAAAAACATTGGAACCATTTCCGTGTTATGGGTATTGACGCGTCCACTGTGGCAGAGTGTAAAACCCTTCCATAACTCTAGCCTCAAGGCCTTGGCCTACTGCAACAGGATAGAATACAACTACAGTTGAAGTCGGAAGTTTACATACACTTAGGTTGGAGTCATTCAAACTCGTTTTTCAACCACTCCACAAATGTCTTGTTAACAAACTATAGTTTTGGCAAGTCGGTTAGGACATCTACTTTGTGCATGACACAAGTAATTTTTCCAACAATTGTTTACAGATTATTTCACTTATAATTCACTGCATCACAATTCCAGTGGGTCAGAAGTTTACATACACTAAATTGACTGTGCCTTTAAACAGCTTGGGAAATTCCAGAAAATTGGCTTTAGAAGCTTCTGTTAGGCTAATTGACATAATTTGAGTCAATTGGAGGTGTACCTGTGGATGTATTTCAAGGCCTACCTTAAAACTCAGTGCCTCTTTGCTTGACATCATGGGAAAATCAAAAGAAATCAGCCAAGACCTTAGGAAAAAATTGTAGACCTCCACAAGTCTGGTTCATCCTTGGGAGCAATTTCCAAACGCCTGAAGGTACCACGTTCATCTGTACAAACAATAGTACACAAGTATAAACACCATGGGACCACGTAGCCGTCATACCGCTCAGGAAGGAGACACGTTCTGTCTCCTAGAGATGAACGTACCTTGGTGCGAAAAGTGCAAATCAATCCCAGAACAACAGCAAAGGGACCTTGTGAAGATGCTGGAGGAAACAGGTACAAAAGTATCTATATCCACAGTAAAACAAGTCCTATATTGACATAACCTCAAAGGCCGCTCAGCAAGGAAGAAGCCACTGCTCCAAAACCACCATAAAAAAGCCAGACTACGGTTTGCAACTGCACATGGGGACAAAGATTGTACTTTTTGGAGAAATGTCCTCTGGTCTGATTAAACAAAAATAGAACTGTTTGGCCATAATGACCATCGTTATGTTTGGAGGAAAAAGGGGGTTGCTTGCAAGCCGAATAACACAATCCCAAACGTGAAGCACGGGGGTGTGGCAAAATGGCTTAAGGACAACAGTCAGCTTGTGGAAGGCTACCCGAAATGTTTGACCCAAGTTAAACAATTTAAAGGCAATGCTACCAAATACTAATTGAGTGTATGTAAACTTCTGACCCACTGGGAATGTGATGAAAGAAATAAAAGCTTAAATAAATCATTCTCTCTACTATTATTCTGACATTTCACATTCTTTAAATAAAGTGGTGATCCTAACTGACCTAAAACAGGGAATTTTTACTAGGATTAAATGTCAGGAATTGTGAAAAACTGAGGTTAAATTTATTTGGCTAAGGTGTATGTAAACTTCCAACTTCAACTGTCCATTATATCCTGACACGGCCTACTAACCCAAGTAGCTAAATGTTTCACTAACAAGAGAAAGACAGACCAAAGAAAGAACATTCAACCAAGTTTATTTCTAACAACAAGAGTCTGAAATGTCTACTTCTCCCCCTGCGGCTGGTCCGGCATACTCCTGATGATGTCTGAATCACCTGTTGAGAGAACAATATTACATTTAGCATACAAGATCCAATCAACAGCAGAGGTGATATACTTAAAACCAAGCTTTAGTTTGACAGTGTTTAACCCATATGAGTCTAAACTCAGTCTATGCCGGGGAAGGTTCTACTAAGCTATATAGAATTGTTTTAAGGTCATACCAAGGATCATTTTGCTATTTGATTTGGAATTTTAAGACCCCCTGAAGTATCCCAAAAAAGGATTGATTAAAAAAAAGATTTGGGCCTTACTGCTATTAGCCCATACAAACACATTGAATAACAGATTCACTACAGGGAACAGATAGTCCCCAAAACAATAATATAAGTGAAGTTTGTTCTGAAGTGTCTGTCCTGTCTTAGATGTAAGAAAGATCAGGAAACATTTTTCTTCAGGTATTTAACCCCTTATTTTGTCAGTAAACAATTCAAATCAAATTCTATTTGTCACATGCACCAAATACTACAGGTATAGACCTTAGAGTGAAAAGCTTACTTACAAGCCCTTAACATTTATTTTTCTTAACTGCATTGTTGGTTAAGTAAACAATAGATAATTAGAAAATAAAAGCAGTAAAATAACAATAAAAATAACAGTAGGGAGGCTATATACAGGGGGTACCGGTACAGAGTCAATGGGAAATAACAGTAGGGAGGCTATATACAGGGGGTACCGGTAGAGTCAATGGGAAATAACAGTAGGGAGGCTATATACAGGGGGTACCGGTACAGAGTCAATGTGAAATAACAGTAGGGAGGCTATATACAGGGGGTACCGGTACAGAGTCAATGGGAAATAACAGTAGGGAGGCTATATACAGGGGGTACCGGTACAGAGTCAATGGGAAATAACAGAGTCAATATGCAGGCTATATACAGGGGGTACCGGTACAGAGGCAATGGGCGGGGCACCGGTTAGTCGAGGTAATATGTAACTGTAGGTAGAGTTAAAGTGAAAATGCATAGATAATAAACAGAGTAGCAGCAGCGTAAAAGAGGGGATGTGGTGGGGGGGACAATGCAAATAGTCCGGGTAGCCATGATTAGCTGTTCAGGAGTCTTATGGCTTGGGGGTAGAAGCTGTTAAGAAGCCTTTTGGACCTAGACTTGGCGCTCTGGTACCGCTTGCCGTGCGGTAGCAGAGAGAACAGTCTATGACTAGGGTGGCTGGAGTCTGACAATTTTGAGGGCCTTCCTCTGACACCGCCTGGTATAGAGGTCCTGGATGGCAGGAAGCTTGGCCCCAGTGATGTACTGGGCCGTACGCACTACCCTCTGTAGTGCCTTGCGGTCGGAGGCCAAGCAGTTACCATACCAGGCAGTAATGCAACCAGTCAGGATGCTCTCGATGGTGCAGATGTAGAACTTTGAGGATCTGAGAACCCATGCCAAATCTTTTCAGTCTCCCGAGGGGGAATAGGCTTGGTCGTGCCCTCTTCACGACTGTCTTGGTGTATTTGGACCATGATAGTTTGTTGGTGATGTGGACACCAAGTCCACAATCATCTCCTTTGTCTTGATCACGTTGAGGGAGAGGTTGTTATCCTGGCACCACACGGCCAGATCTCTGACCTCCTCCCTATAGGCTGTCTCATCGTTGTCGGTGATCAGGCCTACCACTGTTGTGTCGTCTGCAATCTTAATGATGGTGTTGGAGTCGTGCCTGGCCATGCAGTCATGGGTGAACAGGGAGTACAGGAGGGGACTGAGCACGCACCCCTGAGGGGCCCCTGTGTTGAGGATCAGTGTGGCAGATGTGTTGTTACCTACCCTTACCACCTGGGGGCGGCCCGTCAGGAAGTCCAGGATCCAGTTGCAGAGGGAGGTGTTTAGTTCCAGGATCCTTAGCTTAGTGATGAGCTTTGAGGGCACTATGGTGTTGAACACTGAGCTGTAGTCAATGAATAGCATTCTCACGTAGGTGTTCCTCTTGTCAAGGTGGGAAAGGGCAGTGTGGAGTGCAATAGAGATTGCATCATCTGTGGATCTGTTGGGGCGGTATGCAGATTGGAGTGGGTCTAGGGTTTCTGGGATAATGGTGTTGATGTGAGCCATGACCAGCCTTTCAAAGCACTTCATGGCTACAGACGTCAGTGCTACGGGTCGGTAGTCATTTAGGCAGGTTATCTTAGAGTCCTTGGGCACGGGGACTATGGTGGTCTGCTTGAAACATGTTGGTATTACAGACTCAGACAGGGAGAGGTTAAAAATGTCAGTGAAGACACTTGCCAGTTGGTCAGCACATGCTCGGAGTACACGTCCTGGTAATCCGTCTGGCCCTGCGGCCTTGTGAATGTTGACCTGCTTAAAAGTCTTACTCACATCGGCTACGGAGAGCGTGATCACACAGTCATCCGGAACAGCTGGTGCTCTCATGCATGCTTCAGTGTTGCTTGCCTCGAAGCGAGCATAGAAGTGGTTTAGCTCGTCTGGAAGTCTTGTGTCACTGGGCAGCTCGCGGCAGTGCTTCCCTTTGTAGTCTGTAATAGTTTTCAAGCCCTGCCACATCCGACGAGCGTCAGAGCCGGTGTAGTACGATTCAATCTTAGTCCTGTATTGACTCTTTGCCTGTTTGATGGTTCGTCTGAGGGCATAGCGGGATTTCTTATAAGCGTCCGGGTTAGGCAAACTATTAGAATTTTAGCAACCGGGAAATGGTGGAGCGATTTCTGCGTAGTGCGTTTAACTTCAGGAGAACTAAGGCATTGTCACCAATGAAGCAGGAAGTAACTGGCTAGAGAGGCCAGTCAGTTCAGGTAAACGCTCCATTGGGCGTTTATCTAGTGAATCACTAGTGCTAGTCAGACCACCAGGCGCAAAAATTCACAACGGGCAAATTTGTGAGCAGCAGTGAAAGAAAAATATCTACACATTCGCGATTACAAAACGATTAAATTAAACATGCTCATGTCATTTGAAAGTAGAGCAGTTTGATACGGTTTATTCTACATTCAGACATTTTCACCATTCTCCTCAGATGTTCATGTCATCTTTGAAAACAATTATAAATGTATGGATGAAAACTAAACCGTATCCAAACTGCTCACTACTAAAGGATTGTCCAACTCTGCAGACAACAATACATCAACAGAATGGCCGTGGTAAACAGGACACCCAGACACTCACCGGGGTCGATGATGGCCAGTGTGCACACCCTGAAGTACTTTCCGCAGGCTGTGCCCAGCTCGATGTTGTTCCCGCTGTAGTGGTGGACGCCAGTCTTGGCCAACATGGCATAGTACTCCACTTCAGACTTCCTGAGGAACCAGAAATACCTTTTAGCAAAAGTGTGACGCAGGCAGCAAATTCTGAACAAACAATACAAGTTTTTATATATCACCATTCAATTAAACATGATCCTTTTCGGAGTGAGGGGAAAGCAACATGAGTACAAGCTACACTGCAACGTAACATGTTTCCGTTGTGTGAAGGGAGACAACGTAACAGTGATCCACTTCAGTCTAACGCTGTAGTTGTACCGGTTGTTTTCTCAAGGTGTCTGATTGGCTGAATGACCAACTGCAGGTGCAGCCAGTAACACCAAATCATTTTAATGTTCCTCCGGTTCTTACGCACCTGCAAGCAGACCAATACAGGTGCGCCTTTGTGGGAGGACTACATAAAAAAACCATAAGAACGCACAAGCAACACTTGATATAGTTATTTGGTCAATGCAATATGACTTGTTCAATATCTAAATCAATCAATATGACTTGTTCAATATCTAATCAATCAATACCTAACTACTGGGCTGGCTTTACTGGGGCCCCATTAGGAAGAAGTCATCATGCCAAGACTAACTACTGGGCTGGCTTTACTGGGGCCCCATTAGGAAGAAGTCATCATGCCAAGACTAACTACTGGGTTGGCTTTACTGGGGCCCCATTAGGAAGAAGTCATCATGCCAAGACTAACTACTGGGCTGGCTTTACTGGGGCCCCATTAGGAAGAAGTCATCATGCCAAGCCTAACTACTGGGCTGGCTTTACTGGGGCCCCATTAGGAAGAAGTCATCATGCCAAGACTAACTACTGGGCTGGCTTTACTGGGGCCCCATTAGGAAGAAGTCATCATGCCAAGCCTAACTACTGGGCTGGCTTTACTGGGGCCCCATTAGGAAGAAGTCATCATGCCAAGCCTAACTACTGGGCTGGCTTTACTGGGGCCCCATTAGGAAGAAGTCATCATGCCAAGACTAACTACTGGGCTGGCTTTACTGGGGCCCCATTAGGAAGAAGTCATCATGCCAAGACTAACTACTGGGCTGGCTTTACTGGGGCCCCATTAGGAAGAAGTCATCATGCCAAGACTAACTACTGGGCTGGCTTTACTGGGGCCCCATTAGGAAGAAGTCATCATGCCAAGCCTAACTACTGGGCTGGCTTTACTGGGGCCCCATTAGGAAGAAGTCATCATGCCAAGCCTAACTACTGGGCTGGCTTTACTGGGGCCCCATTAGGAAGAAGTCATCATGCCAAGCCTAACTACTGGGCTGGCTTTACTGGGGCCCCATTAGGAAGAAGTCATCATGCCAAGCCTAACTACTGGGCTGGCTTTACTGGGGCCCCATTAGGAAGAAGTCATCATGCCAAGCCTAACTACTGGGCTGGCTTTACTGGGGCCCCATTAGGAAGAAGTCATCATGCCAAGCCTAACTACTGGGCTGGCTTTACTGGGGCCCCATTAGGAAGAAGTCATCATGCCAAGACTAACTACTGGGCTGGCTTTACTGGGGCCCCATTAGGAAGAAGTCATCATGCCAAGACTAACTACTGGGCTGGCTTTACTGGGGCCCCATTAGGAAGAAGTCATCATGCCAAGCCTAACTACTGGGCTGGCTTTACTGGGGCCCCATTAGGAAGAAGTCATCATGCCAAGCCTAACTACTGGGCTGGCTTTACTGGGGCCCCATTAGGAAGAAGTCATCATGCCAAGACTAACTACTGGGCTGGCTTTACTGGGGCCCCATTAGGAAGAAGTCATCATGCCAAGACTAACTACTGGGCTGGCTTTACTGGGGGCCCCATTAGGAAGAAGTCATCATGCCAAGACTAACTACTGGGCTGGCTTTACTGGGGCCCCATTAGGAAGAAGTCATCATGCCAAGACTAACTACTGGGCTGGCTTTACTGGGGCCCCATTAGGAAGAAGTCATCATGCCAAGACTAACTACTGGGTTGGCTTTACTGGGGCCCCATTAGGAAGAAGTCATCATGCCAAGACTAACTACTGGGCTGGCTTTACTGGGGCCCCATTAGGAAGAAGTCATCATGCCAAGACTAACTACTGGGCTGGCTTTACTGGGGCCCCATTAGGAAGAAGTCATCATGCCAAGCCTAACTACTGGGCTGGCTTTACTGGGGCCCCATTAGGAAGAAGTCATCATGCCAAGCCTAACTACTGGGCTGGCTTTACTGGGGCCCCATTAGGAAGAAGTCATCATGCCAAGACTAACTACTGGGCTGGCTTTACTGGGGCCCCATTAGGAAGAAGTCATCATGCCAAGACTAACTACTGGGCTGGCTTTACTGGGGCCCCATTAGGAAGAAGTCATCATGCCAAGACTAACTACTGGGCTGGCTTTACTGGGGCCCCATTAGGAAGAAGTCATCATGCCAAGCCTAACTACTGGGCTGGCTTTACTGGGGCCCCATTAGGAAGAAGTCATCATGCCAAGCCTAACTACTGGGCTGGCTTTACTGGGGCCCCATTAGGAAGAAGTCATCATGCCAAGCCTAACTACTGGGCTGGCTTTACTGGGGCCCCATTAGGAAGAAGTCATCATGCCAAGCCTAACTACTGGGCTGGCTTTACTGGGGCCCCATTAGGAAGAAGTCATCATGCCAAGCCTAACTACTGGGCTGGCTTTACTGGGGCCCCATTAGGAAGAAGTCATCATGCCAAGACTAACTACTGGGCTGGCTTTACTGGGGCCCCATTAGGAAGAAGTCATCATGCCAAGCCTAACTACTGGGCTGGCTTTACTGGGGCCCCATTAGGAAGAAGTCATCATGCCAAGCCTAACTACTGGGCTGGCTTTACTGGGGCCCCATTAGGAAGAAGTCATCATGCCAAGACTAACTACTGGGCTGGCTTTGATCATCCTTTCACGTGGTCTGTTCCACATGGTTCCAGACACTATGGTGGATGAGGGATCTGGGTTGTATTCATTAATCGGATTCCGTTACAAAATGCTTTGCAACGGAACCTGTTAACTATTTACTCTAGGAACCAAACGTGGAAGAGACCTACATGAATTTGTCCAATAGCAACTCTAGTTTTCGTTGCAAAACGTTTTCCATTTGACGTAAAGGTTTTCCATTGCAAAACTTTAGCTCACCAAAGGTATTAGTGATAGCTTTAACATCAGATAATACCGCTAAATAATTATAATGCAGGCCTTAGTTACCTGAGGGCAGGTGTGTTGTTGGCCAGGATGACCAGCTTGGCTTTGCCCTGGCGGATCATCTTCTGAGACTGCTTGTATCCCAGAACGTATTTACCGCTCTTCATCACCAGCTGGAGACGGGAGTTGATGGACTCCAGGGACTTTTTCTGCCACCAAAGAAACAATTGTGTTAAGTGACAAACATTTTGGTGAACTATGAACCAAACATGTTATTTGGTCTTCTAATTGAGATGCATGTGATTTGAGTACATAAAACAAGCTAGTTTATTTCTTCATCCACTATTGTGGTCCTCTGTAGCTCAGCTGGTAGAGCACGGCGCTTGTAACGCCAAGGTAGTGGGTTCGATCCCCGGGACCACCCATACACAAAAATGTATGCACGCATGACTGTAAGTCGCTTTGGATAAAAGCGTCTGCTAAATGGCATATTATTATTTATTATAATATCAACATTCCACCCCGCTGAGTAGATAACTAGTTATACACGCCACCATTGCATTGCAGAAGAGCTGTTAACTAGCTAACTGGATTTATCAAATCAAATTGTATTTGTCACATGGCAGAATACAACAGGTGTAGACCTTACCATGAAATGCTTACTTTACAAGCCCTTAACCAACAATGCAGTTCAAGAAATAGAGTGAAGAAAATATTTACTAAATAAACTAAGGTAAAAAAATCAAATAAAAAGTTACCATAAAATGACATAACAATAACGAGTCTATATACAGGGGGTACCGGTTCCGAGTCAATGTGCGGGGGTACAGGATGGTCGAGGTAATTTGTACATGTAGGTAGGGGTAAAGGGACTATGCATAGATAATAAACAGACATGTAGGTAGGGGTAAAGGGACTATGCATAGATAATAAACAGACATGTAGGTAGGGTAAAGGGGACTATGCAATAAGTAATAAAACAGGACAATGTAGGGAGGGGGTAAGTGGACTATGCATAGACTAATAAACATGACCATGTAGGAGGGTAAGGGTAAAGGGACTATGCAATAGATAATTAAACAGACAGTAGTAGGGGTCAGGGACTATGCATAGATAATAAACAGACATGTAGGTAGGGGTAAAGGGACTATGCATAGATAATAAACAGACATGTAGGTAGGGGTAAAGGGACTATGCATAGATAATAAACAGACATGTAGGTAGGGGTAAAGGGACTATGCATAGATAATAAACAGACATGTAGGTAGGGGTAAAGGGACTATGCATAGATAATAAACAGACATGTGGGTAGGGGTAAAGGGACTATGCATAGATAATAAACAGACATGTAGGTAGGGGTAAAGGGACTATGCATAGATAATAAACAGACATGTAGGTAGGGGTAAAGGGACTATGCATAGATAATAAACAGACATGTAGGTAGGGTAAGGGACTAGCATAGATAATAAACGACATGTAGGTAGGGTAAAGGGACTATGCATAGATAATAAACAGACATGTGAGGGGAAGGGGTAAAGGGACTATGCATAGATAATAAACAGACATGTAGGTAGGGGTAAAGGGACTATGCATAGATAATAAACAGACATGTAGGTAGGGGTAAAGGGGACTATGCATAGATAATAAACAGACATGTAGGGTAGGGGTAAAGGACTATGCATAGATAATAAACAGACATGTAGGTAGGGGTAAAGGGACTATGCATAGATAATAAACAGACATGTAGGTAGGGGTAAAGGGACTATGCATAGATAATAAACAGACATGTAGGTAGGGGTAAAGGGACTATGCATAGATAATAAACAGACATGTAGGTAGGGGTAAGGGACTATGCATAGATTAATAAACAGACATGTAGGTAGGGGTAAAGGGACTATGCATAGGATAATAAACAGACATGTAGGTAGGGGTAAAGGGACTATGCAATAGATAATAAAACAGACATGTAGGTAGGGGTAAAGGACTATGCATAGATAATAAACAGACATGTAGGTAGGGGTAAAGGGTACTATGCATAGATAATAAACAGACATGTAGGTAGGGGGTAAAGGGGACTATGCATAGATAATAAACAGACATGTAGGTAGGGGTAAAGGGACTATGCATAGATAATAAACAGACATGTGGGTAGGGGTAAAGGGACTATGCATAGATAATAAACAGACATGTAGGTAGGGGTAAAGTGACTATGCATAGATAATACACATCAGACAGAATATTTCCGATGACTGTACTGTTACATAGCGTTTCTTGATTAGCCAACTATAATGTCAAAATACCCCCAAAGCAATCATTCAACTTGCCGTTTGGCTAACTAGTTAACGAGTTGCTAACCGATAGAGCTAGCTATCTGGCTAGATTAAGCAAGTTGGCAACAACTAAAGCTAGACATGTCCTGGAAATTAGAAAATGGTAGGTTGGAGCAAGTTAAACATATGTACGGGCCACATCGACAGTTAATAAAAACGTGTAAACCCAGATAGCACCACGCTGCCACCATGCATGCGTTCACGACAGCTCGACTCACCGTCTTCTTTGCGGCCACCATAGCTGCGGTCTAGTCCGTTCTGGCCAACCTGAACACAACATTTAACATTGGACAATCTTACGTTAGTGATCAACCGGGCGACGTGCACCAAAATGGCCTAAATAGATTTATTTTAAAGAATAAACACAGAGCTGAACTTACAAGCTTCTCGCTCCAATATGGCCTCAGGAAGAAAGGAAGTCCCAGCGTGCTTTGCGGCCGTTTGGACCCGGGACCGGGACCGGGACGGTCCTGCGCAGATTCGCTGATCTGTGAAGAATACATATAAAAGAAAGCCAGTGTGCGCCAGTTGAGGTGATTTGTAGATCAGATCATGTACGCAGCCCGACATGTTATCGCGAGAAAGCAAGGGCCCAATACACTACAGATCTAGAAACAGCTTTTATAATGGAACGTGTGTTTTTACCAACTGGAGGACAAACACAAAACTGATCCTGATCTGCTTTTAGTCTGCTGTTTGTGTAATAATAATGGACGGAGTCGGAGCGTTGAGTAGACTCAGGGAGAGAGAAGCCCAATTCGGCGGAAAATCTGTCTCCCTCCAGCAAGGACTTTTTGTATGTAGGTCAATGAGAGTGTCGAATTTGGTCAACAAAAAATGAATGGCTTATTTGCTACGTGAGGTTTATTTAATCTAATAGAAGTTTCGTAATGACTAAGTTGTTAAGAGTGTACTGATATAAGTAGGACACGTGACATCCCGGTAACTTTATATCGGAGTTGTCTCGAGATGGCTATGCATATTCATATCCATCTACCCTACAAACAGACCCCACAGAGCCCCAGGACCAGTGGCGGCTCCTGAAAAAATTCTCAGGGGGGGCAATTTTTCTGATGATTTAGGTGACCTACACACATTTTTAAAAAGATATGTCCAGCAACAACATGAAGACAGGGGCAGCATATAAGTCAATACCAGAAGCATTTATTGACTGATCTCAAAAGTGTTGGCTTACAAAAGCAAAATAAGTTATCACAGTAAAAATAATCAAGGGTGTTCTTTCACATTCCTCAACACTGCATAAACAATATGCATTTCCATAAACAAATGAAATATCAGCTGAAAATACAGCATCTTGGTATTTGTTCAGATTGCAGGATCAACAAGAGCTTTTACCACATTTTTTGCCTCATGGTTGAATTGGAAATATGTGCACCTGAGCATAATTCACAACAAGCAAGCAGGAGCTTTTGATAGATGCTACTGAAAACATTGATGCAAGTTATTGGTAATAAGACATTTTTATAGACTTCCATATTCTGCCCTCTTGTATAGATTTGTGAAAATGAACAGTGATAGACATTTTGCCTGAAAACAGAATTTGAAAGTAATTTCTAGAAAAGGTAAACACAGCTATCTGTATGGCTTTGTAAAAACGAACAACCATATTCTGGCCAATTGTATAGATTTGTAAATATGAACAACCATATTCTGGCCAATTGTATAGATTTGTAAAAATGAACATGAACAGATTATTTTTTTTTAAACTTTTTTTTAAATGAAAAATAACTATTTTAAACAACATCAACTGTGAACTGATTTGGGCGTGTGTGTGTTAAAGAGACAGACAGGGAGGGACAAAGAGAGAGAGAGGCTATATTACTTGTACTGAAACTGTTCTCTTCTCTGTTTCAATACAGCAAAGCGTTCAATGACTTTCTCATTGA
The DNA here is from genome assembly GCA_902810595.1 of Coregonus sp. 'balchen'. Taxonomy (NCBI): domain Eukaryota; kingdom Metazoa; phylum Chordata; class Actinopteri; order Salmoniformes; family Salmonidae; genus Coregonus; species Coregonus sp. 'balchen'. The sequence continues at coordinate 2,169,134 of LR778269.1, forward strand.
AATCAGGCATGCTGAGGACTAGTTCCCTCTCCATGGAAAGCATGGCCAGTGCATTCAGACGTTCCTGGCCCATTGAATTTCGCAGGAATGTCTTAACTCGTGTCAAAGTTGAGAAACATCTCTCAGCTTCAGCTGTTGTCATGGGAGTAGTTATGAGGATGTTCAACAGAGTCACAGTCTCAGAGAACGTCTCCTGGAGGTTGTAGCTCATGAGAACCTGGTACAGTGCCAGTGCACCACAGCATCCCTTGAATTCAGGATTCTCATAGATCAGAGATAGTTCTTTCTTGAGCTTTGCCTTGCTCAGCATGGGGTATGCATTCACAGTGGCATTCAGAGCCTCATCAGGAAATGAATGGCAGTACCTTTCAAACATGTCTGCTTGCAGTAAGGTAGCACTCACAAGGTGGCCAGAGAAAGAGAACCTTTCTTTGGTGTGATCCAGGATGGTGTTGCAGACCTCTTCAGACAGCCTCTGCTTCTCCTCTTCTCTCAAAGCTGTTCTGGGTCTTTTGGCTCCTGTTGCTTCTTGCAGCTGCTGTTGAGAGGAGTCCCTGAAGGCAAACAGACCAATGTGTTTGTTGGCTTTGTACAGTATTGTTGTCTATGTGATGCACAGGTATATGCAATGTATCCATGTATAGTACAAATACTTCAGTTCCACTTAAAATGGGCAGGGATGCATAAAGTCTTTAGTGTTTAAGTTAGCCTTTGTGTCTCACATAGCCTGGATGTTCAGCACAGTATACAGTGGTGCTCATAAGCTTATGATCCCATGCTAAAGTTGACTAAAAAGAGGAATAAAAAGAAAATAAAATTGGTGTCCTTAAAGGTTGGATTTTCCAACTTTTTTAATTAAGTCATTAAGATCAATTTCCAAAAGATGATTTTTTTTATTTTTTTATTCCTCTTTTTAGTCAACTTTAGAATGTGTTCATACACTTATGAGCACCACTGTACAGTACACATAGTATATAAAATAAGCTAGATTACACCACTGGCCATATATAATGAGAATAATGTAATTTCAAACACAAATGCAGTCTCCTTTCATGCATACATTTTCAAATAAAGCTCTGCTTTGAGAAAGATCGAATGATATTGTTTAATCTTACCTTATGGCCTGCACACTGCTTGTGAAGCTGTCGAGGGCACGTTTGATAAAGACAGCATCGATGTCCTTCTTCTGTAGCTTCTGGTACAGAATGTCGACGTGGGGCATGATTTTGTGAAAAAGCCGCAGGAAAAAAATAAAATCTTCATCATGTAGCATCCTCACGTAGCCAGATGCCTCTCTCACGGTGGGCTGGTCAAATGAACCCAATGAACCCGTCCGAATGGCTTCAAAACATTCTATGAGGTCGTCTCGATTCTCGTAGACAGTGTTCACGACTCTGCTTAGTAGAAACCTGTTGAATTATTAAAATTTGGTCTGGGAGGTCCTAATTGTTTCGTTGCCAATTTATCTTGATTTGTTCGCCGACAAAAAGGAACTTCTTTCAAAGAGACAATCGAGTTGCACTGAAGGCTAGCCATTTTGACAGTAGTAGTGAATTGATTGATGAGGCTACCCGCTCTTTTCTTAGTTACGTTCATGGTTATGTTACGTATGACGAAAGCGCGTAAGTGCAAGCCCTCAGAAACCCATAGAGATTGTATTGAAAGCTCTGATATTAGAAAAAAATAGATTTTACATTAGAGGCTATGAGAGACTTCTGGGCGATTTTCAACCTGACTGAAATCGCCCCAAAACGGGCGGGGACATTTGAAGCACGACTTTAGCCTGATTGGACATTTAGTGGCAGATCAGACGTCTAGATTAGAACACTGATAACTACTGTTGCCGTGATATAATTGATTAGAAAAAAAATACCTTCCTTTTCCCGTTTGGCAGTGCGTCGCCCATATCGCCCTAATGAACACACCGCCCCTGCCCAGGACAACAACAACAACACAATTAGACCCAACCAAATCATGAGAAAACAAAAAGAGAATTACTTGACACATTGGAAAGAACAAACAAAAAAACAGAGCAAACTAGAATGCTATTTGGCCCTAAACAGAGAGTACACAGTGGCAGAATACCTGACCACTGTGACTGACCCAAACTTAAGGAAAGCTTTGACTATGTACAGACTCAGTGAGCATAGCCTTGCTATTGAGAAAGGCCGCCGTAGGCAGACCTGGCTCTCAAGAGAAGACAGGCTATGTGCACACTGCCCACAAAATGAGGTGGAAACAGCTGCACTTCCTAACCTCCTGCCAAATGTATGACCATATTAGAGACACATATTTCCCTCAGATTACAGAGATCCACAAAGAATTAGAAAACAAACCCAATTTTGATAAACTCCCTTATCTACTGGGTGAAAAACCACAGTGTGCCATCACAGCTGCAAGATTTGTGACCTGTTGCCACAAGAAAAGGGCAACCAGTGAAGAACAAACACCATTGTAAATACAACCCATATTTATGTTGATTTATTTTCCCATTTGTACTTTAACTATTTGCACATTGTTACAACACTGTATATATACATAATATGACATTTGAAATGTCTTTATTCTTTTGAAACTTCTGAGTGTAATGTTTACTGTTAATATTTATTGTTTATTTCACTTTTGTTTACTATCTACTTCACTTGCTTTGGCAATGTTAACACACGTTTCCCATGCCAATAAAGCCCTTAAATTGAATTGGAATTGAATTGAGAGCGAGAGAGAGAGAGAGAGAGAGAGAGAGAGAGAGAGAGACAGAGAGAGAGAGAGAGAGGAGAGACAGAGAGAGAGAGAGACAGGAGAGAGAGAGACAGAGAGAGAGACAGAGAGAGAGAGATATACATAGAGGGGAGAGAGAGAGAGGTTAGAATCACCATTTGGAAGAGTATTACATCTTTAATATGAAGTAGATACATAATAAGTAGATACTTGTGGTCAGGGGCGCAACTTTGGTTTTAGAAGTGGGGGGGACATATATATATATATATTTGATCCAGTTGGATAAACACTCCAAACAGCCTTCCTGACCGCTCAGAAGCGTCCGCATGGTCCCAAAGCACACCGTTGCCTCGTTTTGTATCACATTCCAATGATAAAACTGGGGGGGACATGTGAGAGCAAAGTTACAAGGGTAATCAATTAAAAATACTACTTGCAAACTCAGAGAATGTTGGATGTTTTTCATCTCATGAGAGATGTTATGTCGTCTTATTCTTATTAACTAACGATTAATGATTTGAGGGAGTACAGTGGAATTATCTTCATCATGTTTTGTTTGTAATTAAAATGTTTGGGTAGCTGATTAAGATGTGCTATAGTGAATGTTAACGACATGTACACTTTCTCTTCCAGGAGAATAGGGGTTTCATTATCTCTCTTTGGAATGTTTCCAGAGTCTGTTGTCTTGGGGAGAGGAGTTGGTGAAATTCAGCAGTTTTATAAGTATACAAGTATCCGGATTAGTCCATAGAAGGGGCTCCCAGATAAGTAAGGTCTGTTCATGTGTGTGTTTTTGGCCTACGGTTTACCATACACACACCCCAGTACGCACACACAACTTACCGGTTATGTTTATGGGTTAGTACCGAAGTATCTTAAAGGGGCACACATGGAGTTTTCTGAAGTTTTATTTTCTGAGTTTTAGTTAAACACGTGATTTATTTTGATAACATTTTACATATTTACATTTTAGTCATTTAGCAGACACTCTTATCCAGAGCGACTTACATGAGCAATTAGGGTTAAGTGCCTTGCTTAAGGGCACATCGACAGATTTTTCACCTAGTCGGCTCAGGGATTAGAACCAGAGACCTTTCGGTTACTGGCACAACGCTCTTACCCACTAAGCTACCTGCCGCCCCGATAAGAACTGTACTGAAGACTTACTGTACACCTGGGATACGAAATGTATGAAATGTTTGACTGTTTTTTAATAATTAGTCTACTATAGAATGAAGCACTTCTTTGAAGGGTTTGAATGACCTCTGACATCTGTCCTGACTTTCTAGTGTGGTTTGATCACCTTCACTGCCGAGAGAAATTGTGTGAAGCTTTAAAGGTCATATGTGATACTGATTTGAAGGTTATTTGTAATACTGATAATTAGGATGAAGTTTGTAGTTCATAGCCCTATTTGTGATTCGGTCCACGGAGGTCAGAGACGGCTGTCTTAACTCTATTTTCCTATGACCGTATGCATATTTTTATTTATTTATGGAGTTATTATGGATGTTATTTTAAATAGGTTTTTATTTCACCAGTAGTGTTGGAATCACCATCCATTCTGCTGAGGTTTTGGGATTGAAGTTTACACACCTTGAGTGATGTATGTAGGAGTGTATCGAGTGATATGTAGGAGTGTATCGAGTGATGTATGAAGGAGTGTATCGAGTGATGTATGTAGGAGTGTATCGAGTGATGTATGTAGGAGTGTATCGAGTGATGTATGTAGGAGTGTATCGAGTGATGTATGTAGGAGTGTATCGAGTGATGTAAGTAGGAGTGTATCGAGTGATGTATGAAGGAGTGTATCGAGTGATGTATGAAGGAGTGTATCGAGTGATGTATGAAGGAGTGTATCGAGTGATGTATGTAGGAGTGTATCGAGTGATGTAAGTAGGAGTGTATCGAGTGATGTATGAAGGAGTGTATCGAGTGATGTATGAAGGAGTGTATCGAGTGATATGTAGGAGTGTATCGAGTGATGTATGAAGGAGTGTATCGAGTGATGTAAGTAGGAGTGTATCGAGTGATGTATGTAGGAGTGTATCAAGTGATGTATGTAGGAGTGTATCGAGTGATGTATGAAGGAGTGTATCGAGTGATGTATGAAGGAGTGTATCAAGTGATGTATGATGGAGTGTATCGAATGATGTATGAAGGAGTGTATCGAGTGATGTATGTAGGAGTGTATCGAGTGATGTATGTAGGAGTGTATCGAGTGATGTATGTAGGAGTTTTATCGAGTGATGTATTTAGGAGTGTAGGGTGATGTATGAAGGAGTGTATCGAGTGATGTAGGGAGGGGTGTATCGAGATGGTATGTGGAGTGTATCGAGTGATGTATGAAGGAGTGTATCGCGTGATGTATGAAGCTCAGTTGATAGAGCATGGCATTTGCAACGCCAGGGTTGTGGGTTCGATTCCCACGGGGGGCCAGTATGAAAAAAATATATATATATATAGAGGCAAAGTGTAAGTCGACAACGTAAGTCCTCTGGATAAGAGCGTCTGCTAAATGAAATAAAAAAATAATAATAATAATCTACTGACAGTAGATTAGGGTTCTTTGAACTGTCCTGTATCTGTGTTACACTGCGTAGATTAGGGTTCTTTGAAGTCCTGTATCTGTTGTTAACACGGGCAGTAGATTAGGGTTTTTAGAACTGTCCCGTTCTGTGTTAACACTGACAGTTTGATTAGGGTCTTAAAAGTCCGATCGGTTAAAACTGCAGTTAGGGTTCTTTGAATGTCCTGTACGTGTAACACGACAGGATTTGGGTTTAGAATGTCCCTTTTCCTGTGGGGCAAACTGCAGTAGATTGGGTCTTGAACTGTCCCGATCTGTGTAACCTGACAGTAGATTAGGGGTTTTTGAACGTCCTGTATCGGTTAACACGACAGAGATTAGGGTTCTTAGAAAAGTCCCTTTTTTTAAAA
>LR778269.1:2174891-2209028 GCA_902810595.1 Coregonus sp. 'balchen'
CGTCAGGGAGTGGTGTTTTGAGAAGTCCATTCCTAACTGCAGACATGGAGACCCATTTCCTGATGACAACGTTGTAAGTACAGATAATAATTCACACGTTTCTCCCTCAGGGGCTTTATGTGTTTGTGTATTCCACTCAGACACACGTACGTTTGCACGTATACTCACACACACAGGCAGATACACACACACAGGCAGATACACACACACAGGCAGATACACACACACAGGCAGATACACACACACACAGGCAGATACACACACACAGGCAGATACACACACACACACAGGCAGATACACACACACACAGGCAGATACACACACACAGGCAGATACACACACACACAGGCAGATACACACACACAGGCAGATACACACACACAGGCAGATACACACACACACAGGCAGATACACACACCACAGGCAGATACACACACACAGGCAGATACACACACACAGGCAGATACACACACACAGGCAGATACACACACACAGGCAGATTACACACACACAGGCAGATACACCACACACAGGCAGATACACAACACACACAGGCAGATACACACACAAGGCAGATACCACACACACAGGCAGATAACACACACACAGGCAGATACACACACACAGGCAGATACACACACACAGGCAGATACACACACACAGGCAGATACACACACACAGGCAGATACACACACACAGGCAGATACACACACACATTAACTCATCTACTCTCTCAGGTATCTCTCAGTTGGATCCACTTCACACACTTTAATCCCTTAGGTGACATGTGTGTGCTTTTGAAATATGTCCCCTCGTGGAACAAAAGTTCCCTGAGGAACCATTCCTGGATTACCCCACGTCAGAAGTGTGACACCTCTGAGAAAGAGAAAAGAAACGGTTACTCAAAGCCTCTCTCTCTCTCAATTTCAATTTCAATATAAGGGCTTTATTGGCATGGGAAACATATGTTAACATTGCCAAAGCAAGTGAAGTAGATAGTACTCTCTCTCTCTCTCTCTCTCTCTCTCTCTCTCTCTCTCTCTCTCTCTCTCTCTCTCTCTGTCTCTGTCTCTATTTCTCTCTCTCTCTCTCTCTCTCTCTCTCTCTCTGTCTCTGTCTCTGTCTCTGTCTCTGTCTCTGTCTCTTTCTCTCTCTCTCTCTCTCTCTCTGTCTCTCTGTCTCTCTGTCTCTATTTCTCTCTCTGTCTCTGAGCTTATTGATTGACTGAGCTAAAGCAGAGGACAAAATGAAAGCCATTTAGTTTTAGTTTAGTTTCTCTTTGTCTCTCTCTCAGACACACACACACACACACACACACACACACACATCAGAAGAGAGAAAGAGTGAAACAGCTCTCTGATCCTCAATGAGGTAAAGAGGAGGAACAAAATACTGAATGAAATGAACAGCAGTATCCTATTGAAATACTAATGTTCTATCTATAATGAAATGAACAGCAGTAGCCTATTGAAATACTAATGTTCTATCTATAATGAAATGAACAGCAGTAGCCTATTGAATATAAGTTCTCATTCTATAATGAAATGAACAGCAGTAGACTATTGAAATACTAATGTTCTATCTATAATGAAATGAACAGCAGTATCCTATTGAAATACTAATGTTCTATCTATAATGAAATGAACAGCTGTAGCCTATTGAAATACTAATGTTCTATCTATAATGAAATGAACAGCAGTAGCCTATTGAAATACTAATGTTCTATCTATAATGAAATGAACAGCAGTATCCTATTGAAATACTAATGTTCTATCTATAATGAAAATGAACAGCAGTAGCCTATTGAAATACTAATGTTTCTATCTATAATGAAATGACACAGCCAGTAGGCTATTGAAATACTAATGTTCTATCTATAATGAAATGAACAGCAGTAGCCTATTGAAATACTAATGTTCTATCTATAATGAAATGAACAGCAGTATCCTATTGAAATACTAATGTTCTATCTATAATGAAATGAACAGCAGTAGCCTATTGAAATACTAATGTTCTATCTATAATGAAATGAACAGCAGTATCCTATTGAAATACTAATGTTCTGTATATAGTGAAATGAACAGCAGTAGGCTATTGAAATACTGTCATGAGAATCTCTAATTAATCAAACTTAATGCTCTGAATAATTCCCAGAGGGTGTAAATTCTCTGGTTTAATCATGAATTAAACAAAGGTCCGCAACCAGCAAGAATGATCTGTATGTTTAATCATGGAGAGCTCTGGCGCCAAACAATACATACACAGCCTTTATACCCCCTGACACACAAAGGCACTTTGCTCCGCCCACCTTTAAACAGCTCCTCAGTCCCCTTCACCCTTGAATGCTTTCTCAGCAGTTTCTAACTCCTCCCCCTCTGTTAGTGGGTTGACACTACATTATAACTCTAACACTGTTCACACATTTATGCTGTATTTGGGGTGAAATCCTTTAGTCATTATTCTTAAAATACAAATTAATCTATCAATCCACCCCTTTGACTAAATGTTTTCACCTTCAGGATAAATGTATTTACAAGCATGATTAATCTCAGAGATTACGTCAGAACTAATAAACATTTCATCCAATTGCGGTCTTTCAGGGTCAAAATCCTCGTCATCCACCAAGCCTGGAGGATCGTTTTTCACATTACCCTGGTCAGAGTCCGGAGTCGGTCCATCTCTCATCATTGTTGAGATACTGCATTTCACCAACGCCTTACTCAACAATCCTCGGACACAGGGAACAAGACAAACAACCACATAATACAAGATACCCATACAAACACTGACCGCCCCTAAGATGGTGGCTGCTGTGGTTTTCCATTTACCAAACATTTCATCAAACCACCCTATCCACGATGTACTAACTTCTGAGTTCTCAGTTCATTCTTCACTTAGTGCAGTTAATTCTGCAAGAGCTCTGGTGACTGTCCCATCCAGTGTGGTGTTGTTAGGGATAAATGTGCAACAATGGCTTATCATTCTATAGACACCGGCCCTTTCTGCCTGATCTAGAGCCAACCTCTTTTACTAAGTCATGAGTGGGAAGGCGGATAATTTCAGAGATCCCTTTTACTGCATCCCTAGTCCCGCCAATAAATCGTTGTTGGTCGTAATAGATATAATTAATCCACTTCACAATTTTGTTTATTGTCACCCACCAAAAGAACGTGGTAGTAAACCCTTCCCCTAATTCTTTCATAGCTTGTTATCCATCCGATACCCCCCTTGGTATCCCAATCACATCCATCTAAATAGGGCTATTCTCCTTCTTGTTAAAACTCCTCCTACGTCTGTTTAACCCTTTCCTTGGTTCCTGGTGACTAGTTCTAACTAGCTGAATCCGTAGAACCCACCCTTTTGGTATTATCTGCTTTACTCTGCCTTTACTGGCACACGCCCACCACACATCGGTTACAGGGGCTGTAAGGTTCAGAATTCTCTCCTGTGCTTCTGAACTTAAGTCTGTCACATTACTACTATCTCCAATTGATAATTGGTGATGTCTTTGTTTCTCTTTACCCCCCCATCCGGATGTCCAGTCCCGCCCGGTCTCATATTCCCGTCCCCAAGTGTGTTTAAACACTTGAGTCTAGGAACAATCCGCTGTGGGGGCCGAACACGAATATAATGGGATTTTATAATCCCAAGTTGCTTATTGACATGTACCCCACCCGTTGGCTACGTCCCTAACCCTTATTCTGAATCTGACAGTCTGCCCTTCTCTGACTCCCATTTTGTAGGCCACTCGTCCTTGACGGTCAGTATGTCGGGTCGCTTCTCTTCTCTTTTACTTCTTAACAATGGTAAGGGCATAGCGTAATTGGTGGTGGATCTTCACATATCAAGACCATTGCCGAGACTATGATGCAGCTCAAGTCACCCCTATTCCCAAAAACCGCCAACCCTCTCCTGTCCTCAGTCTTTCTGCTTGGCATCACCCCATACTCACACCCTGAGAACACACTACAGCGATGATAGGTCGGGGTAAAAGATCTTCGTTAACAGAGGTGATCCCCGGACCCTATTGGTCCAGTTCTTCTCTCTAACTCTGCGTGTGTTCAGTGGTGCTTCTATGTGTTCTTACCTTTTTGCAGTGGGTAACGTGGACCCAGGTTGCTCTTTCTGCTATTCTAATGGCAAAGGCAGTGACCAATATAACCTGATAGGGCCTTTCCCAACAGGCCTGCTTCCAGTCTTTCTTCTTTAGGGACTGGATGCTCACCAGTCACCTGGTTAGATAGAGTGGTTCACCTTCTCCTTTAGTTCACCTGTGGGGCACAAAACATCTGACATACCGCTCACATCAGTATTCTCTTTCTAGACTGTATCAAAAAAAAAATAATATATATATATATATATTTTGTCCTCTCCTTCGTATATTATTTAATCCTACCACTAGCCTCTTCCCCCCTCTTGACACATGGTTCTGCTCATATGTCAATATTACCACCTACCTAAACAATCACTTAGGTAATATTGGTAATTTATCAACCAATTGCCATCCCTTATTTATTTTTGAGACTGTCCCTTGCTTCTTTATTGCTCCTCCCACTTCCTTTGTCTTTTATGGCGGCTAAATTCGACTTTCACCCAGTTCAGAATCAATAGTAATCCAATCAATCAATCAATCTCTTATCTTGAAAAAACACTCATGTTTAGTTCAAACTCTGTTCTACCCCGGCTCTCCCGGGCTTGATCTGAAGACTGATGGTTAGACATGACAGGTCCATACTTAAATCTTTCAAACCTAACACAAACCCCCCTTCATGCTGTAATCAATCAAGAAGATAGCAAAGGAGAGACAGGTTTTAGCCTGACCTCTGCTCAACCCTGGTGCCGCTCCCTTCACAATGTTTGAAGAGAGACAAAAGACAGCAATGGATTGAAGTAAGAGCAAGCACTTCGACCCTAGGTCACCTAAGTCTTCTGCCTAGCAACAAAGAATAAAAAAACTCTATGTTCGTGATTAACCCAGTTATATCTAATAGCCCACTAAAAAAACACCATCACCATCTTTAAATCACGACCAATGTCATATATCCCTCTACCATTTGGGTAAAATCCCTGTTATATGTAGGAAAAGCTAAGACTGTTTGGGAAGTGAGCAACTTTTTTCTCTTCATAAATTGTTCTTCCTCCTCAGAGTTCCAAATGATTTTACCATGGGCTGCCATTGCTTTCCCATAGATAAGATCACTTAATTTACCAGTATGCAGTACATAATGGAGCACCCAAGCTTTACAGAAGTCTATCATTCCCAAAAAGCTCATCATTCTTCATCTATTTCTGGACAGCTAGTCCCTATCTTAAATTATCCTATCCAGCTTCCTATTGCTACTATCTTCCTGATCTTATTACTAAATCAATGATCTAGGCAATAGCTGTTTCGCATTAGATTGTGCCTTCCTCTGATTACTGCAACTCATTGCATTATTTTAGTTTCAAATACCAACTTGTTGTTTATTAAAGCATAATAAAAATGAAATGTAAATGACAACATTTGATAACATCTCAACTTACTTCTATCCCGTGAAAGTAATCCAAGATTAGTACAATTGACTAGCAGCAGGTATCTTTCATTCAGGGAAAGCTCTCTCCCTCTTCTGTTATTTTAATGTTTCAAATCCTATTATTACCAAAGTATAATCTTCTTCACACTTTTCACAGCACTATAAATTACCCTCAATTTGATAAAATAAACCATCCCAAAGTCCTACTCTCATGCCCCCAGAACCACCAGTGTGGATGACCAATCAACACCAGAAAGTCAAAATAGAGCCCAGAGGCCATTGAAATCACCCAACAAACCGTTCTATCCCACAGCATAGTAAACACCACCTATGAACCACAGATTTCACCTTATGCCATTGAAATGCCCAACAAAAAATTATAGTTCAATGGAACCCTCTATTGGCTCTCCACTATTTATACATTATTTCTATAACCACATTAGTTATGGTCCGATCACCCATTAAACCTTATCACATGATCAAACAACGCCACAACCTTAAACTCATATGGGGCGGCAGGTAGCCCAGTTACCAAGAGCACCGTGTCAGCAACCGAGAGGTCGCCGGTTCCAATCCCCGAGCCGACCAGGCGAAAAATCTGCCGATGTGCCCCCGAGCAAGGCACCCAACCCCAATTGCTCCTGCAAGTCGCTCTGGACAAGAGCGTCTGTTAATTGACCAAAAATGCAAATGTAAATATTCTCTACTTTCTCACCCTTGACGTACGTCTATGTTTGGGTGAGAAAGTTCATACGTATATATCGATAGAAATGTATAGGTACCTCTCAAATAATTGCTTCGTGGTGTTTTTAGCCAATTCTTAATAGACACAAATGACTTCTTCAAACATTTAACCCGTGGAACCAAAAAATAGACAGTCATTTCCCGGACATTGCCCTTTCCCTTAGCTCTGCAGTCGCGATGGTTATGACCTGTTTTGTTACAGTATTTACACGGGGCCTTACACTCTCTAGCAAAATTCTCTAGTCTTTCCTGACTCTCCAAAAGCCATACTCTCGCTGTGTCTAGCCCCTCCCCTTGCTGTTTCTTCAAATCCGTTCCACATTTAGCCTCTAATTTCTCCACATCGAGATGCCCAATAAATCCATACCTCTTCTCCCAAATGGATCCATAAAACATATTTATTCGATACCCTTAACATAATGCTATATCTTTCATCCCCCGTTAATTCTCAGACCTCTTTAGAATATTTATTTCCCATGGTGGAAAAATAAGAAATCCCCCCCGTTTAGTAATAATTCAATCCAGAATTATTTTCCTGGGACTTATTATTTGGTGCGACTCTTGAGCCAATGTTTATGATCTGCTTTTGTAATTAACCATTTAAATAATCCAACCCGTAACCCAGAGTTTTTTTAAAACACCAGTTTCATGAAACGGATGAGACAACAATTTTTTTTCTCATGCGACCTATTTTAGTCCCTTCCTTTAAACAATTATCACGTATTTCGATGGATCATTAGGTATCTATCTTACACGATGATAATTATCTCCCTTCCTGTTTATATTGTAAACACTGTACCCCGTACAATCTCAATATTAACTAGTTTATTTTGGTGATGGCCATTCACCTTGAGTCATTTCAGACCGCGTTCCTCCCTTTTAATTCTCTTATGAGATTTTGGTAACTATTCTCTGCCCTCCACAAGAATTACTATTCTCATACAAGTTCAAATAATTACACCAAAACCCATGAATATAAATTACTGACCTTCTCCTTGCAGTTCGGATTTAAATGCTTTTTCAATCTCGTTAACGTCTTTATCGTTCATAAGATTCATCACCGGCCTGTTTATAACCTTAACGTCGAAGGCCAGGTCTATTCTATACGGATGCTATCATCCGCCCGTGCATGGTTTTCGGTGTCCTCAGAACGATAATAATTCCCAGAGGGTGTAAATTCTCTGGTTTAATCATGAATTAAACAAAGGTCCGCAACCAGCAAGAATGATCTGTATTTTTAATCATGGAGAGCTCTGGCGCCAAACAATACATACACAGCCTTTATACCCCCTGACACACAAAGGCACTTTGCTCCGCCCACCTTTAAACAGCTTCTCAGTCCCCTTCACCCTGGAATGCTTTCTCAGCAGTTTCTAACTCCTCCCCCTCTGTTAGTGGGTTGACATTACATTATAACTCTTAACACCGTTCACACATTTATACTGTATTTGGGGTGAAATCCTTTAGTCATTATTCTTAAAATACAAATTAATATATCAAATACTAATGTTCTATCTATAATGAAATGAACAGCAGTAGGCTATTGAAATACTAATGTTCTATCTATAATGAAATGAACAGCAGTAGGCTATTGAAATACTAATGTTCTATCTATATTGAAATGAACAGCAGTATCCTATTGAAATACTAATGTTCTATCTATAATGAAATGAACAGCAGTATCCTATTGAAATACTAATGTTCTATCTATAATGAAATGAGCAGCAGTAGGCTATTGAAATATTAATGTTCTATCTATAACGAAATGAGCAGCAGTATCCTATTGAAATATTAATGTTCTATCTATAATGAAATGAGCAGCAGTATCCTATTGAAATACTAATGTTCTATCTATAATGAAATGAGCAGCAGTATCCTATTGAAATACTAATGTTCTATCTATAATGAAATGAGCAGCAGTATCCTATTGAAATACTAATGTTCTATCTATAATGAAATGAACAGCAGTATCCTATTGAAATACTAATGTTCTATCTATAATGAAATGAACAGCAGTATCCTATTGAAATACTAATGTTCTATCTATAATGAAATGAACAGCAGTATCCTATTGAAATACTAATGTTCTATCTATAATTAAATGAACAGCAGTAGCCTATTGAAATACTAATGTTCTATCTATAATGAAATGAACAGCAGTAGCCTATTGAAATACTAATGTTCTATCTATAATGAAATGAACAGCAGTAGCCTATTGAAATACTAATGTTCTATCTATAATGAAATGAACAGCAGTAGCCTATTGAAATACTAATGTTCTATCTATAATGAAATGAACAGCAGTAGCCTATTGAAATACTAATGTTCTATCTATAATGAAATGAACAGCAGTCTCCTATTGAAATACTAATGTTATATCTATAATGAAATGAACAGCAGTAGCCTATTGAAATACTAATGTTCTATCTATAATGAAATGAACAGCAGTAGCCTATTGAAATACTAATGTTCTATCTATAATGAAATGAACAGCAGTATCCTATTGAAATACTAATGTTCTATCTATAATGAAATGAACAGCAGTATCCTATTGAAATACTAATGTTCTATCTATAATGAAATGAACAGCAGTAGCCTATTGAAATACTAATGTTCTATCTATAATGAAATGAACAGCAGTAGCCTATTGAAATACTAATGTTCTATCTATAATGAAATGAACAGCAGTAGCCTATTGAAATACTAATGTTCTATCTATAATGAAATGAACAGCAGTAGGCTATTGAAATACTAATGTTCTATCTATAATGAAATGAACAGCAGTAGCCTATTGAAATACTAATGTTCTATCTATAATGAAATGAACAGCAGTAGCCTATTGAAATACTAATGTTCTATCTATAATGAAATGAACAGCAGTATCCTATTGAAATACTAATGTTCTATCTATAATGAATGAACAGCAGTAGCCTATTGAAATACTAATGTTCTATCTATAATGAAATGAACAGCAGTATCCAATTGAAATACTAATGTTCTATCTATAATGAAATGAACAGCAGTAGCCTATTGAAATACTAATGTTCTGTATATAGTGAAATGAACAGCAGTAGCCTATTGAAATACTAATGTTCTGTATATAGTGAAATGATAGGTTTTACTTATAGCTTTCTATGCACGGAAGAAGCCCAATTCAATCACGCTCATAACCACATTTCCAGACTGACTCCAAGATATTGTTGTTCTCGTATAGCAATATGGCAGTTGAATAGTTCCTGTAAAACTATGGTTTGGCTTTCTGACTTTCTTTGGAAAGATTTCATACACTCCTGGAAATCTGGGTTTATATATACAGTGGGGAGAACAAGTATTTGATACACTGCCGCTTTTTCCAGGTTTTCCTACTTACAAAGCATGTCTGTAATTTTTATCATAGGTACACTTCAACTGTGAGAGACGGAATCTAAAATCCAGAAAATCACATTGTATGATTTTTAAGGAATTAATTTGCATTTTATTGCATGACATCAGAAAAGCAGAACTTAATATTTGGTACAGAAACCTTTGTTTGCAATTACAGAGATCATATGTTTCCTGTAGGTCTTGACCAGGTTTGCACACACTGCAGCAGGGATTTTGGCCCACTTCTCCAGATCCTTCAGGTTTCGGGGCTGTCGCTGGGCAATACAGACTTTCAGCTCCCTCCAAAGATTTTCTATTGGGTTCAGGTCTGGAGACTGGCTAGGCCACTCCAGGACCTTGAGATGCTTCTTACCGAGCCACTCCTTAGTTGCCCTGGCTGTGTGTTTCGGGTCGTTGTCATGCTGGAAGACCCAGCCACGACCCATCTTCATTGCTCTTACTGAGGGAAGGAGGTTGTTGGCCAAGATCTCGCGATACATGGCCCCATCCATCCTCCCCTCAATACGGTGCAGTCGTCCTGTCCCCTTTGCAGAAAAGCATCCCCAAAGAATTATGTTTCCACCTCCATGCTTCACGGTTGGGATGGTGTTATTGGGGTTGTACTCATCCTTCTTCTTCCTCTAAACACGGCGAGTGGAGTTTAGACCAAAAAGCTCTATTTTTGTCTCATCAGACCACATGACCTTCTCCCATTCCTCCTCTGGATCATCCAGATGGTCATTGGCAAACTTCAGACGGGCCTGGACATGCGCTGGCTTGAGCAGGGGGACCTTGCGTGCGCTGCAGGATTTTAATCCATGACGGCGTAGTGTGTTACTAATGGTTTTCTTTGAGACTGAGAACCCAGCTCTCTTCAGGTCATTGACCAGGTCCTGCCGTGTAGTTCTGGGCTGATCCCTCACCTTCCTCATGATCATTGATGCCCCACGAGGTGAGATCTTGCATGGAGCCCCAGACCGAGGGTGATTGACCGTCATCTTTAACTTCTTCCATTTTCTAATAATTGCACCAACAGTTGTTGCCTTCTCACCAAGCTGCTTGCCTATTGTCCTCTAGCCCATCCCAGCCTTGTGCAGGTCTACAATTTTAGTCCTTACAATTTTTGTCCTTACACAGCTCTCTGGTCTTGGCCATTATGGAGAGTCTGTTTGATTGAGTGTGTGGACAGGTGTCTTTTATACAGGTAACGAGTTCAAACAGGTGCAGTTAATACAGGTAATGAGTGGAGAACAGGAGGGCTTCTTAAAGAAAAACTAACAGGTCTGTGAGAGACGGAATTCTTACTGGTTGGTAGGTGATCAAATACTTATGTCATGCAATAAAATGCAAATTAATTACTTAAAAATCATACAATGTGATTTTCTGGATTTTTACAGACCTCTACATGCTTTGTAAGTAGGAAAACCTGCAAAATCGGCAGTGTATCAAATACTTGTTATATATATATATACAGTGGGGAAAAAAGTATTTAGTCAGCCACCAATTGTGCAAGTTCCCCCACTTAAAAAGATGAGAGAGGCCTGTAATTTTCATCATAGGTACACGTCAACTATGACAGACAAAATGAGGAAAAAAAATCCAGAAAATCACATTGTAGGATTTTTTATGAATTTATTTGCTAAGTAAGTAACCACTTGGTTTAAACTTGAGAACCACTCGTCAAACCGTTCAAAACTAAAGACCTATTTTACCAGAGCTAAATGTACTTATTTCTGGCACAGATTTGTGGGACACTCTTAAAGGGTTACACACAGATTAACCATCATAAGGAACTATCGAAACTATGAAAATAGTTCAAATAAACCCTATTTAAATATATAAAAATAAACAATATATATATATATATATATATATATATATATATATATATATATATGTATATATATGTTTGTCACAGAAAAGAGATGATTGATGAGATGGAGGTTATTACCACTAAATAAGTAATAGGAACATGTTAGTGGCGATGCAGCATGTGCTTACACGGCTCACAGTGTGGTGTTTCAGAGAGCCAGGACAATATGAAGTGTGCATTAATGCAAACCATTATCATAACCCATTACTGGAATGGATGAGGATGGGGCGAGACTTATCTTGTATGGAGTACAGAGGGCAGCCTTTGAGGTTATGATTATGATTATGATTATAAAAAATGTTTTGTTATTTAGCAGACGCTCTTATCCAGAGCGACTTACAGCGGAAATTAGGGTTAAGTGCCTTGCTCAAGGGCACATCGACAGATTTTTCACCTAGTCGGCTCGGGGATTAGAACCAGCGACCTTTCGGTTACTGGCACAGCGCTCTTAACCACTAAGCTACCTGCCGCCCTATACGGGGACTCAGAGTGCCTTTCTGTTTACTGCTCTGCTTCATTGTTGAAGTATAAAAACAGGGTTGGTTAACTCTTGAGGTTCCTCAGGTCTCCACCGAATAAATCTGCCTTCAGTTTGAATATCCCCCATTTTTTGAATAACCTGCAGAACTCCCTGCGTCTTGATTCCCTGGTGCCACTAGGGCAGTTTAGGAGTCGAATGTTGAAATTGTTAAATGAGAATTGCATTTGTTTTGATTAAATGTATTTTTAAAAAATGTATGGTGTTGAAATTGACGTTTTTTGGAAATTGTAACCTGTAGTTTTTATGTATTTTTTATTGGAACGTTTCTCCACTAATGAATACACCCCTGGTAGTAACTAATACTCTGTTTCAAAAGGTTTCTCCTGATGAATACACCCCTGGTAGTAACTAATACTCTGTTTCAAAAGGTTTCATGACCCAGTTTAGAGAGAAGAAGAGATTGAAGGGAGGAATATTATTATATATCCACTCTCCACATTCCCCCTCTCTCTTTCTCTCCTTATTCTCTCACTCTCTCTCTCGATCTCAATATTGTTTCAGTCCATCCAGAGAGAAATCCAGAAAGAAAGAGTCATTGTAAAAGTTAACCCCCTTACTAGTACAGCTGGGACAGTACAGTAGTAGACAGACAAAATCACGCTCTCCTCTCCTCTCCAGAGAAAAGAAGAACTCTAATCAAGTCCTCCTCCATCTCCCATCCTCTCCTCTCCTCTCTCTCCTATCCTCTCCTCTCCTCTCTCTCTACTCCTCTCCTACTCCTCCTCATCCTCTCCTCTCCTCTCCTCTCAGTCTTGTATTACTACTCTGACCCCTGTTGTCTGTGACTCAGGACTGTTTTCTCTCTTTTACTCTCTCTCTCTTTCTTTCTTTCTCTCCTTATTTTTGTCTCTATCTCTCTCTCCATCTCTCAGTCCCTAATTGGCTGAAACCACTGCTGCCCTCCATCTGTTAATCCATCCATCTCTTCTTCATCATCAATCTCTCCATCTCTCCATCCATCCATCACTCTCTCCATTTATTTAACCATCCATCCAGCTATCCTTCCCTTCTCTCAAGGGCTTGTTTTGGCCTTCGACATGGCATTGGGGGTGAGTTAGAAAGCAGGTGGCATTATTTCTGAGTGGACAGTTAGTAGGAATACAGAGAGACTGGAAACAGTGAGACACACACAAACACAAGCATGCATGTAGACACACACCTGTGAGACACACACTAGTGGGACACACATACACACATACAGCACACACACACACACACACACACACCCCCCTCCTCACACACACACACACACACACACCAAACCATGTATTCATCAGTAGTCACTGTAGGGAGTATGTTAGACTAACCGAGTGGATAAAGTCCCATGGTGGCTCTAAATTACACTTAATTACTGTTTTCACTCTCTAGCTACAGTTGTCCTTCTGCTACTCTGACTAGCTTTAATGGGGGAGAAAACACATAGATACAGTTGATGTCAGAAGTTTACATACACTTAGGTTGGAGTCATTAAATCTTGTTTTTCAACCACTCCACACATTTCTTTTTAACAAACTATAGTTTTGGCAAGTCGGTTAGGACATCTACTTTGTGCATGGCACAAGTAATTTTTCCAACAATTGTTTACAGACAGATTATTTCACTTAGAATTCACTGTATTACAATTCCAGTGGGTCAGAAGTTTACACACACTAAGTTGACTGTCCCTTTAAACAGCTTGGAAAATTCCAGAAAATGATGTCATGGCTTTAGAAGCTTCTGATAGGCTAATTGACATCATTTGAGTCAATTGGAGGTGTACCTGTGGATGTATTTCAAGGCCTACCTTCAAACTCAGTGCCTCTTTGCTTGACATCATGGTAAAATCAAAAGAAATCAGCCAGGAACTCAGAAAAATAATTGTAGACATCCACAAGTCTGGTTCATCCTTGGGAGCAATTTCCAAACGCCTGAAGGTACCACGTTCATCTGTACAAACAATAGTACGCAAGTATAAACACCATGGGACCACGCAGCCGTCATACCGCTCAGGAAGGAGACGCGTTCTGTCTCCTAGAGATGAACGTACTTTGGAGCGAAAAGTGCAAATCAATCCCAGAACAACAGCAAAGGACCTTGTGAAGATGCTGGAGGAAACAGATACAAATGTATCTATATCCACAGTAAAACGAGTCCTATCTCGACATAACCTGAAAGGCCGCTCAGCAAGGAAGAAGCCACTGCTCCAAAACCGCCATAAAAAAGCCAGACTACGATTTGCAACTGCACATGGGGACAAAGATCGTACTTTTTGGAGAAATGTCCTCTGGTCTGATGAAACAAAAATAGAACTGTTTGGCCATAATGACCATTGTTATGTTTGGAGGAAAAAGGGGCAGGCTTGCAAGCCGAAGAACACCATCCCAACCGTGAAGCACGGGGGTGGCATCATCATGCTGTGGGGGTGCTTTGCTGCAGGAGGGACTGGTGCACTTCACAAAATAGATGGCATCATGAGGAAGGAACATTTTGTGGATATATTGAAGCAACATCTCAAGACATCAGTCAGGAAGTTAAAGATTGGTCGTAAATGGGTCTTCCAAATGGACAATGACCCCAAGCATACTTCCAAAGTTGTGACAAAATGGCTTAAGGACAACAAAGTCAAGGCATTGGAGTGGCCATCCCAAAGCCCTGACCTCAATCCTATAGAAAATGTTTGGGCAGAACTGAAAAAGCGTGTGCGAGCAAGGAGGCCTACAAACCTGACTCAGTTACACCAGCTCTGTCAGGAGGAATGGGCCAAAATTCACCCAACTTATTGTGGGAAGCTTGTGGAAGGCTACCCGAAACGTTTGACCCAAGTTAAACAATTTAAAGGCAATGCTACCAAATACTAATTGAGTGTATGTAAACTTCTGAACCACTGGGAATGTGACGAAATAAATAAAAGCTGAAATCAATCGTTCTCTCTACTATTATTCTGACATTTCACATTCTTAAAATAACGTGGTGATCCTAACTGACCTAAGACAGGGAATTTTTACTAGGATTAAATGTCAGGAATTGTGAAAAACTGAGTTTAAATGTATTTGGTGAAGGTGTATGTAAACTTCCGACTTCAACTGTACACTGTGCCATAATACGCTGACTAGTGTTAATACACACACACACACCCCTCCTCACACACACACACACACACACACACACACACACACACACACACACACACACCCCTCCTCACACACACACACCCCCCCTCCACACACACACACACACACACACACACCCCTCCACACACACACACCCCTCCTCACACACACACCCCTCCTCACACACACACCCCTCCTCACACACACACACACCAAACCATGTATTCATCAGTAGTCACTGTAGGGAGTATGTTAGACTAACCGAGTGGATAAAGTCCCAGGGTGGCTCTAAATTACACTTAATTACTGTTTTCACTCTCTAGCTACAGTTGTCCTTCTGCTACTCTGACTAGCTTTAATGGGGGAGAAAACACATAGATACTCTCTTCTTTTTTTCTTTTTTTTAACCTTTTTGTGGATATATCCAGAAAATGATGTCATGGCTTTAGAAGCTTCTGATAGGCTAATTGACATCATTTGAGTCAATTGGAGGTGTACCTGTGGATGTATTTCAAGGCCTACCTTCAAACTCAGTGCCTCTTTGCTTGACATCATGGTAAAATCAAAAGAAATCAGCCAGGAACTCAGAAAAATAATTGTAGACCTCCACAAGTCTGGTTCATCCTTGGGAGCAATTTCCAAACGCCTGAAGGTACCACGTTCATCTGTACAAACAATAGTACGCAAGTATAAACACCATGGGACCACGCAGCCGTCATACCGCTCAGGAAGGAGACGCGTTCTGTCTCCTAGAGATGAACGTACTTTGGAGCGAAAAGTGCAAATCAATCCCAGAACAACAGCAAAGGACCTTGTGAAGATGCTGGAGGAAACAGATACAAATGTATCTATATCCACAGTAAAACGAGTCCTATCTCGACATAACCTGAAAGGCCGCTCAGCAAGGAAGAAGCCACTGCTCCAAAAACCGCCATAAAAAAGCCAGACTACGATTTGCAACTGCACATGGGGACAAAGATCGTACTTTTTGGAGAAATGTCCTCTGGTCTGATGAAACAAAAATAGAACTGTTTGGCCATAATGACCATTGTTATGTTTGGAGGAAAAAGGGGCAGGCTTGCAAGCCGAAGAACACCATCCCAAACCGTGAAGCACGGGGGTGGCATCATCATGCTGTGGGGGTGCTTTGCTGCAGGAGGGACTGGTGCACTTCACAAAATAGATGGCATCATGAGGAAGGAACATTTTGTGGATATATTGAAGCAACATCTCAAGACATCAGTCAGGAAGTTAAAGATTGGTCGTAAATGGGTCTTCCAAATGGACAATGACCCCAAGCATACTTCCAAAGTTGTGACAAAATGGCTTAAGGACAACAAAGTCAAGGCATTGGAGTGGCCATCCCAAAGCCCTGACCTCAATCCTATAGAAAATGTTTGGGCAGAACTGAAAAAGCGTGTGCGAGCAAGGAGGCCTACAAACCTGACTCAGTTACACCAGCTCTGTCAGGAGGAATGGGCCAAAATTCACCCAACTTATTGTGGGAAGCTTGGTGGAAGGCTACCCGAAACGTTTGACCCAAGTTAAACAATTTAAAGGCAATGCTACCAAATACTAATTGAGTGTATGTAAACTTCTGAACCACTGGGAATGTGACGAAATAAATAAAAGCTGAAATCAATCGTTCTCTCTACTATTATTCTGACATTTCACATTCTTAAAATAACGTGGTGATCCTAACTGACCTAAGACAGGGAATTTTACTAGGATTAAATGTCAGGAATTGTGAAAAAACTGAGTTTAAATGTATTTGGTGAAGGTGTATGTAAACTTCCGACTTCAACTGTACACTGTGCCATAATACGCTGACTAGTGTTAATACACACACACACACCCCTCCTCACACACACACACACACACACACACACACACACACACACACACACACACACCCCTCCTCACACACACACACCCCTCCTCACACACACACAACACACACACACACACCCCTCCACACACACACACCCCTCCTCACACACACACCCCTCCTCACACACACACCCCTCCTCACACACACACACACCAAACCATGTATTCATCAGTAGTCACTGTAGGGAGTATGTTAGACTAACCGAGTGGATAAAGTCCCAGGGTGGCTCTAAATTACACTTAATTACTGTTTTCACTCTCTAGCTACAGTTGTCCTTCTGCTACTCTGACTAGCTTTAATGGGGGAGAAAACACATAGATACTCTCTTCTTTTTTTCTTTTTTTTAACCTTTATTTAACTAGGCAAATTCTTATTTACAATGACGGCCTACCCGGACGACGCTGGGCCAATTGTACGCCGCCCTATGGGACTCCCAATCACGGCCGGATTGTGATACAGGCTGGAATCGAACCAGGGTCTGTAGTGACGCCTCTAGCACTGAGATGCAGTGCCTTAGACCGCTGCGCCACTCGGGAGCTGCACTTTGCCATAATACCCTCCTGATTTCAATGTTGTTGTTGTGTATCTTGTTGTGTCTTACGTATTTAGGAAGTACAGTATTTCTCAATGGATATGTGAATGGATTAGGAATAGACTAGATTAGACACACACACACACACACACACACACA
Organism: Coregonus sp. 'balchen'; assembly: GCA_902810595.1. Lineage (NCBI taxonomy): Eukaryota > Metazoa > Chordata > Actinopteri > Salmoniformes > Salmonidae > Coregonus > Coregonus sp. 'balchen'. The sequence continues at coordinate 2,192,597 of LR778269.1, forward strand.
CACACACACACACACACACACACAGAGACGGACAAATGGATAGGTGGACGGATGTTAGTCAGAACAGAATTATAGTACCCATCCATTATAGTGATGAATGCTATGACAGATATGACATATTACCATAGCAACAATCTAAAGCCTCATGGGACTTGAATATAGGGGGCCAGTGGGTTCCCACGACAACAGACTTCAATTTACTTTGATGGTGTGTGTGTGTGATGACGTCTATTGTGTTCATGTGTACACAGTGCTAGACTTGGACTGAATTAGGTTCCGGTACTCATTTTTGAGTGTCGGTACTGTTTATATTTAGGTGAATACACTCTGCCATAAATTTTTGCTTTGAGGTGACAGTGTCTGAATGTCTTCTTCTAGGGTTAGATTCTGTCAGATCGGAATGTCTTCTTCTAGGGTTAGATTCTGTCAGATCGGAATGTCTTCTTCTAGGGTTAGATTCTGTCAGATCGGAATGTCGTCTTCTAGGGTTAGATTCTAGATCCACGCTAGCCAACACGGTGTCGGAGGTGGAACTGCTTTAGAGCTATCAAATCCACAAGCGTCTCCTTGCCTTAACGACTCTACCTTTAAATGCAACCCTCTGATAGACTCATTATTAGATAACATGGTATTAGCTAAATCTAGCCTTCTGATAGACTCAGTATTAGATAACATGGTATTAGCTAAATCTAGCCTTCTGATAGACTCATTATTAGATAACATGGTATTAGCTAAATCTAGCCTTCTGATAGACTCATTATTAGATAACATGGTATTAGCTAAATCTAGCCTTCTGATAGACTCATTATTAGATAACATGGTATTAGCTAAATCTAGCCTTCTGATGGACTCATTATTAGATAACATGGTATTAGCTCCATTTAGCCCTCAGTTGCAATGATGTACACTGAGTATACAAAACATGACATAGACTGACCAGGTGACTGACCAGGTGACTGACCAGGTGACTGACCAGGTGACTGACCAGGTGACTGACCAGGTGACTGACCATGTGACTGACCAGGTGACTGACCAGGTGACTGACCAGGCGACTGACCAGGTGTATCCAGGTGAAATCTATGATCCCATCTTGATGTCACTTGTTATATCCACTTCATTCAGTGTAGATGAATGGGAGGAGACCGGTTAAATATGTTTTTTTAGACCTCGAGACAATTGAGACATGGATTGTGTATGTGTGCAATTCGGGTTCAAGTCCGGGCTCTGGCTGGGCCACTCAAGGACATTCAGAGACTTGTCCCGAAGCCACTGCTGTTCAACACTTTTTTGGTTACTACATGATTCCATATGTGTTATTTCATAGTTTTGATGTCTTCACTATTATTCTACAATGTAGAAAATACTGAAAATAAAGAAAAACCCTGGAATGAGTAGTTGTTTCCAAACTTTCGACTGGTACTGTATATATATGGCTGGTGAGTGTATATATACAGTACCAGTCAAAAGTTTGACACACATATGGAATCATGTAGTAACCAAAAAAGTGTTAAACAAATAGAAATATATGTTTTATATTTGAGATTCTTCAAATAGCCACCCTTTGCCTTGATGACAGCTTTGCACACTCTTGGCATTCTCTCAACCAGCTTCATGAGGTAGTCACCTGGAATGCATTTCAATTAACAGGTGTGCCTTGTTAAAAGTTAATTTGTGGAATTTATTTCCTTCTTAATGCGTTTGAGCCAGTCAGTTGTGTTGTGACAAAGTAGAGGTGGTATACAGAAGATAGCCCTATTTGGTAAAATACCAAGTCCATATTATGCCAAGAACAGCTCAAATAAGCAAAGAGAAACAACAGTCTATCATTACTTTAAGACACAAAGGTCAGTCAAGACGGAACATTTCAAGAACTTTGAAAGTTTCTTCAAGTGCAGTCGCAAAAACCATCAAGTGCTATGATGAAACTGGCTCTCATGAGGACCGCCACAGGAATGGAAGACCCAGAGTTACCTCTGCTGCAGAGGATAAGTTCATTAGAGTTACCAGCCTCATAAATTGCAGCCCAAATAAATGCTTCACAGAGTTCAAGTAACAGACACATCTCAACATCAATTGTTTCAGAGGGGACTGTGTGAATCAGGCCTTCATGGTCGAATTGCTGCAAAGAAACCACTACTAAAGGACACCAATAAGAAGAAGAGACCTGCTTGGGCCAAGAAACACGAACAATGGACATTAGACAGGTGGAAATGTGTCCTTTGGTCTGAAGTCCAAATTGGAGATTTTTGGTTCCAACTACTGTGTCTTTGTGAGACGCGGTGTGGGTGAATGGATGATCTCTGCATGTGTATTTCCCACCGTAAAGCATGGAGGAGGAGGTGTTATGGTGTGGGAGTGCTTTGCTGGTGACACTGTCTGTGATTTATTTAGAATTCAAGGCACACTTAACCAGCATGGCTACCACAGCATTCTGCAGCGATACGCCATCCCATCTGGTTTGGGCTTAGTGGGACTACCATTTGTGTAAGGGCTATTTTCTAAGAAGGAGAGTGATGGAGTTATGCATCAGATGAGCTGGCCTCCAAAATCCCCCGACCTCAACCCAATTGAGATAGTTTGGGATGAGTCGGACCGCAGAGTGAAGGAAAAGCAGCCAACAAGTGCTCAGCATATGTGGGAACTCCTTCAAGACTGTTGGAAAAAGCATTCCCGGTGAAACTGGTTGAGAGAATGCCAAGAGTGTGCAAAGCTGTTATCAAGGCAAAGGGGTGGCTATTTGAAGAATCTCAAATATAAAATATATTTAGATTTTTTTTAACACTTTTTTGGTTACTACATGATTCCATATGTGTTATTTCATAGTTTTGATGTCTTCACTATTATTCTACAATGTAGAAAATAGTCAAAATAAAGTAGGTGTGTCCAGACTTTTGACTGGTAGTGTATACTCACCAGCCAGTTCATCTAGTACCGGGTCGGAACCCCGTTTGCCTCCAGAACAGCCTAAATTCTTCGGGGCATGGATTCTACAAGTTGGAATCGTTTCACAGGGATGTTGGTCCATGCTTACGCGATTGCATCATGCTGTTGCTGCAGATTGGACAATGGTAAACCACCGACCACAAGCCTGTACCGTTGACACCAGGCAGGATGGGGCCATGGACTCATGCTGCTTATGCCAGATCCTGACTCTGACATCAGCATGACAGAACAGGAACCGGGATTCGTCGGACCAGGTGATGTTTTCCCACTCTTCAATTGTCCAGTGTTGGTGATCAAATCAAATCAAATGTTATTTGTCACATGCGCCGAATACAACATGTGTAGACCTTACAGTGAAATGCTTACTTACAAGCCCTTAACCAACAATGCAGTTTTAAGAAAGAATACCAAAATAATATCACACAAAAAAATACAATGTAAAATAATACGAAATAAAAGTAACAAATAATTAAAGAGCAGCAGTAAAAATAACAACAGCGAGGCTATACACAGGGGGTACCGGTACCGAGTCAATGGGAAATAACAGTAGGGAAGCTATATACAGGGGGTACCGGTACCGATAGCGTGCCCACACCTTTCTTCTTGTTTTTAGCTGATAGGAGTGGAACCCGGTGTGGTCGTCTGCTGCAATAGCCCATCCGTGACAAGGATCAACAAGTTGTGCGTTCCGAGATGCCGTTCTGCGCCGTTATTTGTCTGTTTGGGGCCCGCCTGTTAGCTTGCACCATTCTTGCCATTCTCCTTTGACCCCTCTGTCATCAACGCGCTGTTTTCACCCATAGGACTGCCGCTGACTGGATGTTTTTTATTTGTCGCACCATTCTCGGTAAACCCTAGACACTGTCGGGTGTGAAAAGTCCAGGAAGGCGGCTGTTTCTGAGATACTGGATCCGGTATGTCTGGCATCGACGATCATACCACGCTCAAAGTCACTTAGGTCACAGTCGTTTTGCCCATTCTAACGTTCAATCGAACAGTAACTGAATGCCTCGATGCCTGTCTGCCTGCTTTATATAACAAGCCACGGCCACGTGACTCTGTCTGTAGGAGCTTTCCATTTTCATGAATTGGTGGTGTACCTAATAAACTGGCCGGTGATTATATATACTCAGTATATTTATATTCCGGACTCTGACATTGCTCGTTCTGATATTTCTTAATTTCTTTCTTTTTACTTTTAGGATTATGTGTGTATTGTTTTGTATTATTAGGTATTATTACTGCACTGTTAGAGATAGAACCAAGCATTGCACCTGTGATAACATCTGCAAATCTGTGTACTCGACCACTAAACTCAATTCAATTTCAATTCAATTTCAATTCAATTTAAGGGCTTTATTGGCATGGCTATATTAAGGGCTTTATGTTAACATTGCCAAAGCAAGTGAAGTAGATAGTAAACAAAAGTGCTATAAACAATAAATATTAACTCTCAGTGCTGTGTTTCATGAGCCCAGTGCTGTTTCATGAGCCCAGTGCTGTGTATGATCCCAGCGCTGTGTTTCATGAGCCCAGCATTGTGTATGAGCCCAGTGCTGTGTTTCATGATCCCAGTGCTGTTTCATGAGCCCAGTGCTGTTTCATGAGCCCAGTGCTGTTTCATGATCCCAGTGCTGTGTTTCATGATCCCTTTGCTGTTTCATTAGCCCAGTGCTGTTTCATGAGCCCAGTGCTGTTTCATGAGCCCAGCGCTGTGTTTCATGAGCCCAGCGCTGTTTCATGAGCCCAGCACTGTGTTTCATGAGCCCATCGCCGTGTTTCATGAGCCCATCGCTGTGTTTCATGAGCCCAGTGCTGTGTTTCATGGGCCCAGTGCTGTTTCATGAGCCCAGTGCTGTGTATGATCCCAGAGCTGTGTTTCATGAGCCCAGCATTGTGTATGAGCCCAGCGCCGTGTTTCATGAGCCCAGCGCTGTGTTTCATGAGCCCAGTGCTGTGTTTCATGAGCCCAGTGCTGTTTCATGAGCCCAGTGCTGTTTCATGAGCCCAGCGCTGTGTTTCATGAGCCCAGCGCTGTGTTTCATGAGCCCAGCGCTGTGTTTCATGAGCCCAGCGCTGTGTTTCATGAGCCCAGCGCTGTGTTTCATGAGCCCAGCGCTGTGTTTCATGAGCCCAGTGCTGTTTCATGAGCCCAGTGCTGTGTATGATCCCAGAGCTGTGTTTCATGAGCCCAGCATTGTGTATGAGCCCAGTGCTGTGTTTCATGAGCCCAGTGCTGTTTCATGAGCCCAGCGCTGTGTTTCATGCTCCCAGTGCTGTGTTTCATGAGCCCAGTGCTGTGTTTCATGATCCCAGTGCTGTGTTTCATGATCCCAGTGCTGTTTCATGAGCCCAGTGCTGTTTCATGAGCCCAGTGCTGTTTCATGAGCCCAGTGCTGTTTCATGAGCCCAGCGCTGTGTTTCATGAGCCCAGCGCTGTGTTTCATGAGCCCAGCGCTGTGTTTCATGAGCCCAGCGCTGTGTTTCATGAGCCCAGTGCTGTGTATGATCCCAGCGCTGTGTTTCATGAGCCCAGCATTGTGTATGAGCCCAGTGCTGTGTTTCATGAGCCCAGTGCTGTTTCATGAGCCCAGTGCTGTATATGAGCCCAGTGCTGTGTTTCATGAGCCCAGTGCTGTGTTTCATAAGCCCAGTGCTGTGTTTCATGAGCCCAGAGCTGTGTTTCATGATCCCAGTGCTGTGTTTCATGAGCCCAGTGCTGTGTTTCATGAGCCCAGTGCTGTTTCATGAGCCCAGTGCTGTTTCATGAGCCCAGCGCTGTGTTTCATGAGCCCAGTGCTGTTTCATGAGCCTAGCGCTGTGTTTCATGAACCCAGTGCTGTGTTTCATGAGCCCAGTGCTGTGTTTCATGATCCCAGTGCTGTGTTTCATGAGCCCAGTGCTGTGTTTCATGATTCCAGTGCTGTTTCATGAGCCGAGTGCTGTTTCATGAGCCGAGTGCTGTTTCATGAGCCCAGTCCTGTTTAATGAGCCCAGCGCTGTGTTTCATGAGCCCAGTGCTGTGTTTCATGAGCCCAGCGCTGTGTTTCATGAGCCCAGCGCTGTGTTTCATGAGCCCAGCGCTGTGTTTCATGAGCCCAGCGCTGTGTTTCATGAGCCCAGCGCCGTGTTTCATGAGCCTAGCGCCGTGTTTCATGAGTCCAGCGCCGTGTTTCATGAGTCCAGCGCCGTGTTTCATGAGCCCAGCGCCGTGTTTCATGAGCCCAGCGCCGTGTTTCATGAGCCCAGTGCTGTGTTTCATGAGCCCAGTGCTGTGTATGAGCCCAGTGCTGTTTCATGAGCCCAGCGCTGTGTTTCATGAGCCCAGCGCTGTGTTTCATGATCCCAGTACTGTGTTTCATGATCCCAGTGCTGTGTTTCATGATCCCAGTGCTGTTTAATGAGCCCAGTGCTGTTTCATGAGCCCAGTGCTGTTTCATGAGCCCAGTGCTGTTTCATGATCCCAGTGCTGTGTTTCATTAGCCCAGTGCTGTTTCATGAGCCCAGTGCTGTTTCATGAGCCCAGTGCTGTTTCATGAGCCCAGCGCTGTGTTTCATGAGCCCAGTGCTGTTTCATGAGCCCAGCACTGTGTTTCATGAGCCCATCGCTGTGTTTCATGAGCCCATCGCTGTGTTTCATGAGCCCAGCGCTGTGTTTCATGAGCCCAGCGCTGTGTTTCATGAGCCCAGCACTGTGTTTCATGAGCCCAGCGCTGTGTTTCATGAGCCCAGTGCTGTTTCATGAGCCCAGTGCTGTGTATGATCCCAGAGCTGTGTTTCATGAGCCCAGCATTGTGTATGAGCCCAGTGCTGTGTTTCATGAGCCCAGTGCTGTTTCATGAGCCCAGCGCTGTGTTTCATGATCCCAGTGCTGTGTTTCATGAGCCCAGTGCTGTGTTTCATGATCCCAGTGCTGTGTTTCATTATCCCAGTGCTGTTTCATGAGCCCCGTGCTGTTTCATGAGCCCAGTGCTGTTTCATGAGCCCAGTGCTGTTTCATGAGCCCAGTGCTGTTTCATGAGCCCAGCGCTGTGTTTCATGAGCCCAGCGCTGTGTTTCATGAGCCCAGCGCTGTGTTTCATGAGCCCAGTGCTGTGTTTCATGAGCCCAGTGCTGTTTCATGAGCCCAGTGCTGTATATGAGCCCAGTGCTGTGTTTCATGAGCCCAGTGCTGTGTTTTTTTATGAGCCCAGTGCTGTGTTTCATGAGCCCAGTGCTGTGTTTCATGAGCCCAGTGCTGTGTTTCATGAGCCCAGAGCTGTGTTTCATGATCCCAGTGCTGTGTTTCATGAGCCCAGTGCTGTGTTTCATGAGCCCAGTGCTGTTTCATGAGCCCAGTGCTGTTTTATGAGCCCAGCGCTGTGTTTCATGAGCCCATTGCTGTTTCATGAGCCTAGCGCTGTGTTTCATGAGCCCAGTGCTGTGTTTCATGAGCCCAGTGCTGTGTTTCATGAGCCCAGTGCTGTGTTTCATAAGCCCAGCACTGTGTTTCATGATCCCAGTGCTGTGTTTCATGAGCCCAGTGCTGTGTTTCATGATCCCAGTGCTGTGTTTCATGATTCCAGTGCTGTTTCATGAGCCGAGTGCTGTTTCATGAGCCCAGTGCTGTTTCATGAGCCCAGCGCTGTGTTTCATGAGCCCAGTGCTGTTTCATGAGCCTAGCGCTGTGTTTCATGAGCCCAGTGCTGTGTTTCATGAGCCCAGTGCTGTGTTTCATGAACCCAGCGCTGTGTTTCATGATCCCAGTGCTGTGTTTCATGAGCCCAGTGCTGTGTTTCATGATTCCAGTGCTGTTTCATGAGCCCAGTGCTGTTTCATGAGCCCAGTGCTGTTTCATGAGCCCAGTGCTGTTTCATGAGCCCAGCGCTGTGTTTCATGAGCCCAGCGCTGTGTTTCATGAGCCCAGCGCTGTGTTTCATGAGCCCAGCGCCGTGTTTCATGAGCCCAGCGCCGTGTTTCATGAGTCCAGCGCCGTGTTTCATGAGCCCAGCGCCGTGTTTCATGAGCCCAGCGCCGTGTTTCATGAGCCCAGGGCTGTGTTTCATGAGCCCAGTGCTGTGTATGAGCCCAGTGCTGTTTCATGAGCCCAGCGCTGTGTTTCATGAGCCCAGCGCTGTGTTTCATGAGCCCAGTGCTGTTTCATGAGCCCAGTGCTGTTTCATGAGCCCAGCGCTGTGTTTCATGAGCCCAGCGCTGTGTTTCATGAGCCCAGCGCTGTGTTTCATGAGCCCAGCGCCGTGTTTCATGAGCCCAGCGCCGTGTTTCATGAGTCCAGCGCCGTGTTTCATGAGCCCAGCGCCGTGTTTCATGAGCCCAGTGCCGTGTTTCATGAGCCCAGGGCTGTGTTTCATGAGCCCAGTGCTGTGTATGAGCCCAGTGCTGTTTCATGAGCCCAGCGCTGTGTTTCATGAGCCCAGCGCTGTGTTTCATGAGCCCAGTGCTGTTTCATGAGCCCAGTGCTGTTTCATGAGCCCAGCGCTGTGTTTCATGAGCCCAGCGCTGTGTTTCATGAGCCCAGCGCTGTGTTTCATGAGCCCAGCGCCGTGTTTCATGAGCCCAGCGCCGTGTTTCATGAGTCCAGCGCCGTGTTTCATGAGCCCAGCGCCGTGTTTCATGAGCCCAGCGCCGTGTTTCATGAGCCCAGGGCTGTGTTTCATGAGCCCAGTGCTGTGTATGAGCCCAGTGCTGTTTCATGAGCCCAGCGCTGTGTTTCATGAGCCCAGCGCTGTGTTTCATGAGCCCAGTGCTGTTTCATGAGCCCAGTGCTGTTTCATGAGCCCAGTGCTGTTTCATGAGCCCAGCGCTGTGTTTCATGAGCCCAGCACCGTGTTTCATGAGCCCAGCGCCGTGTTTCATGAGCCCAGTGCTGTGTTTCATGAGCCCAGCGCTGTGTTTCATGAGCCCAGTGCTGTTTCATGAGCCCAGTGCTGTTTCATGAGCCCAGTGCTGTTTCATGAGCCCAGCGCTGTGTTTCATGAGCCCAGCACCGTGTTTCATGAGCCCAGCGCCGTGTTTCATGAGCCCAGTGCTGTGTTTCATGAGCCAAGTGATGTGTTTCATGAGCCCAGTGCTGTGTATGAGCCCAGTGCTGTTTCACGAGCCCAGCGCTGTGTTTCATGAGCCCAGCGCTGTGTTTCATGAGCCCAGCGCTGTGTTTCATGAGCCCAGTGCTGTGTATGATCCCAGCACTGTGTTTCATGAGCCCAGCGTTGTGTATGAGCCCAGTGCTGTGTTTCATGAGCCCAGTGCTGTTTCATGAGCCCAGTGATGTGTATGAGCCCAGTGCTGTGTTTCATGAGCCCAGTGCTGTGTTTCATGATCCCAGTCCTGTGTTTCATGAGCCCAGTGCTGTTTCATGAGCCCAGCGCTGTGTTTCATGAGCCCAGTGCTGTTTCATGAGCCTAGCGCTGTGTTTCATGAGCCCAGTGCTGTGTTTCATGAGCCCAGTGCTGTGTTTCATGAGCCCAGCGCTGTGTTTCATGATCCCAGTGCTGTGTTTCATGAGCCCAGTGCTGTGTTTCATGATCCCAGTGCTGTGTTTCATGATTCCAGTGCTGTGTTTCATGATTCCAGTGCTGTTTCATGAGCCCAGTGCTGTTTCATGAGCCCAGCGCTGTGTTTCATGAGCCCAGCGCTGTGTTTCTTGAGTCCAGCGCTGTGTTTCATGAGCCCAGCGCTGTGTTTCATGAGCCCAGCGCTGTGTTTCATGAGCCCATCCCTCTATCCTTTCCCCATCTCTGCCTCTCTGTCTTCCCCCCCTCAATTCAATTCAATTCAAAGGGCTTTATCAGCATAAGAAACATACAGTTGAAGTTGTAAGTTTACATACACCTTCGCCAAATACATTTAAACTCAGTTTTTCACAATTCCTGAATTCCTGATTTAATCCTAGTAAAAATTCCCTGTCTTAGGTCAGTTAGGATCACCACTTTATTTTAAGAATGTGAAATGTCAGAATAATAGTAGAGAGAAATATTTATTTCAGCTTTTATTTCTTTCATCACATTCCCAGTGGGTCAGAAGTTTACATAGACTCAATTAGTATTTGGTAGCATTGCTTTTAAATTGTTTAACTTTGGTCAAACGTTTCGCGTAGCCTTCCACAAGCTTCCCACAATAAGTTGGGTGAATTTTGGCCCATTCCTCCTGACAGAGCTGGTGTAACTGAGTCAGGTATGTAGGCCTCCTTGCTCGCACACGCTTTTTCAGTTGTCCCCACACATTTTCTATAGGATTGAGGTCAGGGCTTTGTGATGGCCACTCCAATACCTTGACTTTGTTGTCCTTAAGCCATTTTGGTACAACTTTGGAAGTATGCTTGGGGTCATTGTCCATTTGGAAGACCCATTTGCGACCAAGCTTTAACTTCCTGACTAATGTCTTGAGATGTTGCTTCAATATATCCACATAATTTTCCTTCCTCATGATGCCATCTATTTTGTGAAGTGCACCAGTCCCTCCTGCAGCAAAGCACCACCACAGCATGATGCTGCCACCCCCGTGCTTCACGGTTGGTATGGTGTTCTTCGGCTTGCAAGCCTGCCCCTTTTTCCTCCAAACATAACGAAGGTCATTATGGCCAAACAGTTCTATTTTTGTTTCATCAGACCAGAGGATATTTCTCCAAAAAGTACGATCTTTGTCCCCATGTGCAGTTACAAACCATAGTCTGGAATTTTCCAAGCTGTTTAAAGGCACAGTCAACTTAGTGTATGTACACTTCTGACCCACTGGAATTGTGATACAGTGAATTATAAGTGAAATAATCTGTCTGTAAACAATTGTTGGAAAGATTACTTGTGTCATGCACAAGGTAAATGTCCTATCTGACTTGCCAAAACTATAGTATGTTACAAGAAATTTGTGGAGTGGTTGAAAAACTAGTTTTAATGACTCCAACCTAAGTGTATGTAAACTTCTGACTTCAACTGTATGTTAACATTGCCGAAGCAAGTGAAGTAGATAGTAAACAAAAGTGAAATAAACAATAAATATTAACAGTAAACATTACACTCAGAAGTTCCAAAAGAATAAAGACATTTAAAATGTCATATTATGTATATATACAGTGTTGTAACGATGTGCAAATAGTTAAAGTACAAAAGGGAAAATAAATATACATAAATATAGGTTGTATTTACAATGGTGTTTGTTCTTCACTGGTTGCCCTTTTCTTGTGGCTACATGTCACAAATCTTGCTGCTGTGATGGCACACTGTGGTATTTCACTCAATAGATATGGGAGTTTATAAAAATGTGATTTGTTTTCGAATTCTTTGAGGGTCTGTGTATTCTGAGGGAAATATATGTCTCTATTGTCGTCATACATTTGGCAGGAGGTTAGGAAGTGCAGCTCAGTTTCCACCTCATTTTGTGGCCAGTGTGCACATAGCCTGTCTTCTCTTGAGAGTCAGGTCTGCCTACGGAAACATTTCTCAATAGCAAGGCTATGCTCACTGAGTCTGTACATAGTCAAAGCTTTCCTTAAGTTTGGGTCAGTCACAGTGGTCAGGTATTCTGCCACTGTGTACTCTCTGTTTAGGGCCAAATTCTAGCATTCTAGTTTGCTCTGTTTTTTTGTTAATTCTTTCCAATGTGTCAAGTAATTCTCTTTTTGTTTTCTCATGATTTGGTTGGGTCTAGTCGTGTTGTTGTCTTGGGGCTCTGTGGTGTCTGTTTGTGTTTGTGAACAGAGCCCCAGGACCAGCTTACTTAGGGGACTCTTCTCCAGGTTCATCTCTCTGTAGGTGATGGCTTTGTTATGGAAGGTTTGGGAATCGCTTTCTTTTAGGTAGTTGTAGAATTTAACGGCTCTTTTCTGGATTTGGATAATTATCGGGTATCGGCCTAATTCTGCTCTGCATGCATTATTTTGTGTTTTACGTTGTACATGGAGGATATATTTGCAGAATTCTGCATGCAGAGTCTCAATTTGGTGTTTGTACCATTTAGTGAATTCTTGGTTGGTGAGCGGACCCCAGACCTCACAACCTTAAAGGGCAATGGGTTCTATAACTGATTTAAGTATTTTTTGCCAGATCCTAATTGGTATGTCAAATGTTATGTTCCGTTTGATGGCATAGAAGGACCTTCTTGCCTTCTCTCTCAGATCGTTCACAGCTTTGTGGAAGTTACCTGTGGCGCTGATGTTTAGGCCTAGGTATGTATAGTTTTCTGTGTGCTCTAGGGCAACGGTGTCTAGATGGAATTTGTATTTGTGGTCCTGGCAACTGGACCTTTTTTGGAACACCATTATTTTTGTCTTACTGAAATGTACTGTCAGGGCCCGGGTCTGACATAATCTGTGCAGAAGATCTAGGTGCTGCTGTAGGCCCTCCTTGGTTGGGGACAGAAGCACCAGATCATCAGCAAACAGTAGACATTTGACTTCAGATTCTAGTAGGGTGAGGCCGGGTGCTGCAGACTGTTCTAGTGCCCTCGCCAATTCGTTGACATATATGTTGAAGAGGGTGAGGCTTAAGCTGCATCCCTGTGTCACCCAACGGCTCTGTGGAAAGAAATGTGTGTGTTTTTTGCCAATTTCTACCGCACACTTGTTTTTGTACATGGATTTTATAAAGTCATATGTTTTTCCCCCAACACCACTTTCCATCAATTTGTATAGCAGACCCTCATGCCAAATTGAGTCAAAAGCTTTTTTTGAAATCAACAAAACATGAGAAGACTTTGCCGTTGTTTTGTTTGTTTGTCAATTAGGGTGTGCAGGGTGAATACGTGGTCTGTCGTTCGGTAATTTGGTAAAAAGCAAATTTGACATTTGCTCAGTACATTGCTTTCACTGAGGATATGTACGAGTCTGCTGTAAGTGATAATGCAGAGGATTTTCCCAAGGTTGCTGTTGACGCATATCCCACAGTAGTTATTTTGGGTCAAATTTGTCTCCACTTTTCGGGATTGGGGTGATCAGTCCTTGGTTCTTAATATTGGGGAAGATGCCAGAGTTTAAAGAGTTTAAGTATAGCCAGTTGGAAATTGTGGTCTGTATGTTTTATCATTTCATTTAGGATACCATAAACACCACAGGCCTTTTTGGGTTGGAGGGTTTGTATTTTGTCCTGTAGTTCATTCAATGTAATTAGAGAATCCAGTGGGTTCTGGTAGTCTTTAATAGTTGATTCTAAGATTTGTATTTGATCATGTATATTTTTTTGCTGTTTGTTCTTTGTTATAGGGCCAAAAAGATTGAAGAAGTGGTTTACCCATACATCTCCGTTTTGGATAGACAACTCTTCGTGTTGTTGTTTGTTTAGTGTTTTCCAATTTTCCCAGAAGTGGTTAGAGTCTATGGATTCTTCAATTACATTGAGCTGATTTCTGACATGCTGTTCCTTCTTTTTCCGTAGTGTATTTCTGTATTGTTTTAGTGATTCATCATAGTGAAGGTGTAGACTCAGGTTTTCTGGGTCTCTATGTTTTTGGTTGGATAGGTTTCTCAATTTCTTTCTTAGGTTTTTGCATTCTTCATCAAACCAGAGGTCAAATATACTGTTTAGGTTTTCTACTGCCAAGTTTACACCTTCACTGTTACAGTGGAACGTTTTGTCCAGGAAGTTGTCTGAAATGGATTGAATTTGTTGTTGCCTAATTGTTTTTTCGTAGGTTTCTACACTACTTTCCTTCAATCTATAGCATTTCTTAATATTGTGCAGTTCCTTTGGATTTGATTCCTCATGATTGAGTATTGCTCTGTTCAAGTAGACTGTGATTTTTCTGTGATCTGATAGGGGTGTCAGTGGGCTGACTGTAAACGCTCTGAGAGAGTCTGGGTTGCGGTCATTGATAAAGTAATCTACAGTACTACTGCCAAGAGATGAGCTGTAGGTGTACCTACCATAGGAGTCCCCTCGAAGCCTACCATTGACTATGTACAGACCCAGCATGCCACAGAGCTGAAGGAGTTGTGACCCATTTTTGTTGGTTGTTTTGTCATAGTTGTGCCTAGGGGGGCATATTTGGGAGGGAATGCTGTCACCTCCAGGTAGGTGTTTGTCCCCCTGTGTGCTGAGGGTGTCAGGTTCTTGTCCAGTTCTGGCATTTAGGTCACCACAGACTAGTACATGTCCCTGGGCCTGGAAATGGTTGATCTCCCCCTCCAGGATGGAGAAGCTGTCTTCATTAAAGTATGGGGATTCTAGTGGGGGGTTATAGGTAGAACACATGAGGAAATGTTTCTCTGTTGAGATATTTTCCTTATTAATTTCTAGCTAAATGTAAAATGTTGATTTTTTGACTAATTTAATAGAGTGAGTTAGGTCTACTCTATACCAAATTAGCATACCCCCTGAGTCCCTTCCCTGTTTCACACCTGGTAGTTTGGTGGATGGGACTACCAGCTCTCTGTAACCTAGAGGGCAACCAGTGGGTCCGTCTCCTCTATACCATGTTTCTTGTAGGATGACAATGTCTGTATTTCTGATTTCTTTGGTGAAGTCCAGGTTCCTGCTCTTTAGGCCAAAGCCAGATGACCTCAGAACTTGTATATTCCAGGATGAGATAGGGAAGGCTTTGTGTTCCATAGTGTCTAGTGTTGTTTTCGTATGGTTTAGGCCCGGAACTCTCTCTCTCTCTCTCCCCTGCTCTTCTTCCCTCTCTCCCCCTCTCTCCCCCCTCTCTCCCCCTCTCTCCCCCTCTCTCCCCATCTCTCCCCCTCTCTCTCACTGCAGGTATGTGAGTGCTGTCTAAGAGGAGAGAGCTTGTCCTCTCCACTCCTTTATTCATCACACATTTTCTCATTGATCACACAGACGAGTGACAAGAATGCAGCGCTAAGGATTCACACACAAGGTCTGTCTCCCCACACATCTCTCACTCTACCTCTCTCTTTATCCAACAACATATCACACTCTCACATCAGTTCTTGACGTCCTTGGATAAACCAGGAAACTGACTCCATCTCCCGACGTCCTGTATTTAGGCACACAGCTCCAGATGATTTAGGCAGAAACAACTCTACGGTTAAGTGTTAATTCTAACTAGGTTAAGGGTTAAGGTTTTGATTGGGTTAAAACAGAAACAACTCTACGGTTAAGTTCAGTCATTAATTCTGATTGGTTAACAGTTCAGTCATTAATTCTGATTGCTTAACAGTTCAGTCATTAATTCTGATTGGTTAACAGTTCAGTCATTAATTCTGATTGGTTAACAGTTCAGTCAATAATTCTGATTGGTTAACAGTTCAGTCATTAATTCCGATTGGTTAACAGTTCAGTCATTCATTGCGATTGGTTAAGTTAAGGATTAAAGTTTGGGATAAGGTTGAAACAGAAAAAACATCTTGAAGGTTCAGTTTAGCCATTAGAAGACTGGCCTTGCCAACTAATTGTGAACGAATGGTTCAGTGGTCTAAGCAACGCGCTCCTGCTCCATAGACCGTGGGTTCAATCCCAGCTCTGGGCTCCTGCTCCATAGACCGTGGGTTCAATCCCAGCTCTGGGCTCCTGCTCCATAGACCGTGGGTTCAATCCCAGCTTTGGGCTCCTGCTCCATAGACCGCAGGTTCAATCCCAGCTCTGATCTCTTGCCCCATAGACCGCAGGTTCAATCCCAGCTCTGATCTCTTGCTCCATACACCGCGGGTTCAATCCCAGTTCTGGGCTCCTGCTCCATAGACCGCGGGTTCAATCCCAGCTCTGGGCTCCTGCTCCATAGACCGTGGGTTCAATCCCAGCTCTGGGCTCCTGCTCCATAGACCGCGGGTTCAATCCCAGCTCTGGGCTCCTGCTCCATAGACTGTGGGTTCAATCCCAGCTCTGGGCTCCTGCTCCATAGACCGCGGGTTCAATCCCAGCTCTGGGCTCCTGCTCCATAGACCGCGGGTTCAATCCCAGCTCTGATCTCTTGCTCCATAGACCGCGGGTTCAATCCCAGCTCTGATCTCTTGCTCCATAGACCGCGGGTTCAATCCCAGCTCTGGGCTCCTGCTCCATAGACCGCGGGTTCAATCCCAGCTCTGGTCTCCTGCTCCATAGACCGCAGGTTCAATCCCAGCTCTGGGCTCCTGCTCCATAGACCGCGGGTTCAATCCCAGCTCTGGGCACTTAAAAAAAAAAAAGTGTTAAAACGTCAAATTTCACCTTGAATCTGCTTTATCCCCGCTCTCTCTCTCTGTTGGTCTCGCTCTCACTCACTCTCTCTCTCTCTCTCTCCTCTCTCTCTCTCTCTCACTCTCTGTTGGTCTCGCTTTATCACTCCTCTCTCCTCTCCCCCCTCTCTCCCCCCCTCCTCCTTTCTCCCTTTACTCTCTCTCTCTCCTCTCTCTTTTCTCCCCTCTTTCTCCTCCTCCTTTCCTCTCTTTTCTTCTTTTCCCCCTCCTCTCCCCTCTCCGCTCTCTCTCTCCCTCTCTCTCTCTCTCTCTCTATTTCCCCCTCTCACCCTGTTGGTCTCGCTCTCACTCACTCAATTCAATTCAATTTCAATTAAGGCTTTATTTCAATGGGAAAAAGTGTGTTAACAAAATTTCCAACAGTAA
>LR778269.1:2209128-2239128 GCA_902810595.1 Coregonus sp. 'balchen'
TAGGGGTTAGGGTTAGGGTTTAGGGTTAGGGCGTTTTTGAAAATGTACTCTCAGCCTTGTCTCAGGGTAGTAGGTTGGTGGTCTGTTGATATCCCTCTGGTGGTGTGGGGGCTGTGCTTTGGCAAAGTGGGTTGGGTTATATCCTGCCTGGTTGGCCCTGTCCGGGGGTATCGTCGGACGGGGCCACAGTGTCTCCCGACCCCCACTGTCTCAGCCTCCAGTATCTATGCTGTAATAGTCTATGTGCCGGGGGGCTAGGGTCAGTCTGTTATATCTGGTGTAATTCTCCTGTCTTATCTGGTGTCCTGTGTGAATTTAAGTATGCTCCCTCTAATTCTCTCCCTCTCTCCCTCCCCTCCCAGATGACCTGAGCCCTAGGACCATGCCTCGGGACTACCTGGCCTGATGACTCCTGGCTGTCCCCAGTCCACCTGGTTGTGCTGCTGGTCCAGTTTCAACTGTTCTGCATGCGGCTATGGAACCCTGACCTGTTCACTGGACGTGCTACCTTGTCCCGGACCTGCTATTTTCGACTCTCTCTCTCTCTACCACACCTGCTGTCTCGACCTCTGAATGCTCGGCTATGAAAAGCCAACTGACATTTACTCCTGAGGTACTGGCCTGTTGCACCCTCTACAACAACTGATTATTATTTGACCCTGCTGGTCATCTATGAATGTTTGAACATCTTGGAGAAAAATCTGTTAAAAAAAAAAGTTGTGCTTTACAGATTGGATAATGGTGTGGAGAGATCATGGCTTTGCCAGGGGGGCTGGAATGGTGTAAGGGAGGTTTGAAGTATCTTGGAGTGTACCTAGGAGATGAGGGGACAATGGAAAAAAATGGATTGGGGTGGTTGAAATGGTGGAAGGGAGGATGAGGAGATGGCGTTGGTTGTTATCTCGTATGTCATATTGGGGGCGCACTATTATAGTTAACAATGTGATTGCCTCTGCACTGTGGCATCGGTTGTCCGTTTTAGAGCCACAATGTAGCCTTCTGGCTAAGATACAGGCGATTATTGTAGTTTTCTTTTGGGATAAATATCATTGGGTTCCACAAAGTGTTTTGTATTTGTCAAAAGAGGAGGGGGGACAAGGTCTTGTACATCTTGCTAGTAGGGCTGCTGCTATCCGGTTTCAGTTTATTCAAAGGTTGCTTTATGGACCGGAAAATGTGGTTTGGAGAGGGGTGGCAGGTCTTGTATTACAGCAGGTTGGGGGATTAGGTTTAAAGAAGGCTTTATTTTTGGTTGATAGTAGCCAGATTTCTAGGGAGGAAGTACCTCCGTTTTACAGAGGACTTCTAAGGGTGTGGCGCATAATGAAGGTGTCCAGACGCACTTCAGCGGAGTCAGTGCATTGGCTGTTGGAGGAACCTTTGGTGTATGGGGCAAGACTGGATTGTAAAAACTGCAGCTGTTCCACATTTCTCCAAGATTCTGGTGAAGGGCAAAATCATCACCTTAAAACAGTTAATGGCCATGGCTGGGCCCACCTTAACGGATGGAAGACGGATGGCTGAACATTTGGGGGTGAGGTCGGAAAGGATTGTCGGACAACTGCTGGGAAGCTGCAGGAAGGCTCTGTCAGCAGAAGAGTGGGGTATGCTGAATAGTCACAAGAAGAAGGTACAAGATGAAAACGTCTCATTTCCAAGACTAGGGATTACACCCAATATCCCAGAGTCAGAAAGAAAGGCGTTATTACTGGATTTGAGAGGGTTGGAAGAGGTGGGTTTGGATGAGGTGAATGGGAAAGACTTATATAGGAGGTGTGTTCCTGGTCGGGAGAGGTTGTGTTTTCTCTAGCAGGAGGTAAGCTTGGCTTCTTATATGGTGTTGAGTAAAGCTTAAACCATGTATTTAGATTGTAGGTAGGTATTGTAGTTAGGTATTGTAGGTAGTTTACTTAGGTAGTTATTGTAGGTTATTGTAGGTAATTATTGTAGGTAAGTATTGTATTCGGCGGAGCCCGGCGAAGCACGAGGCTAGCTAACCCACTACCTGGACCAACAAAGCTAGCTAGCTAGCGGGTAGCTACTGGTAACTTTTAGCAACTGTGGATAGCTGTTTCCAATGTTATTTCACGCTTAAGAGTACCTGTAATTGGGCCAGCTAGCTACCTACCATTCAGCTGTTATTCTAACCTCATTATCCGAGGCATTAACGTTAGGTGGTTGATAGCTGCTATACTTAATTACAGCTACTGATTGCAGTCTGCCACCCAGACAGCTGGCGTCGGGTAAGTTTGGCTTTATACATAGCTTGGGCTTTGTCGAGTAAGGCTTAAACTATGTATTTAGATTGTAGTTAGGTATTATACGTAGGCATCGTGGGCTGTATATTATTAGGTATTATAGGTAGGCATCGTGGGCTGTTGTGGGTAGTTATTGTAGGTTAGCATTGTATTCGGCGGTGCCGGGTATAGCACGAAGCTAGCTAGCTAGCTAACTCACCTCCTGGACTAGCTGGCGAGTAGCTATTAGCAACGGTAGCAACTAAATACAATATCCTTTTAGCCAGCTACATTTGTTCGCAGCGCCGCCGTTATTCAAACAAAGTCAACACAGCAGCCATTGCTAGCTAGCCAACACGACCAGCTAGCTGTACTGTAGCAGCTAAATACAATATATTTGTACTAGCTAGCCAACGTTTAATTATTGCTGCGTTATGAAAGGAACTAGACACGGACACGAATTATCTGTTTAGTGTGTTAACACACTATTGGTAGTTTGTTGTAACCAAGTATTGGTGCTAAACTGTGTGTTATTGGATGCTAGTTAGCTATAGCGTTATAGTTAGCTAGCTGAATAAAGTAAGTTGAGTCTATTCCTTGAAACATTGAACCGCTGTAGTTCACAACAATTCTAATTTCTAAAGTGGAAGTAGGGAGAGTTTTATTCGGGTGGTTCAGTGAAACAATTATAGTTTCTGAGGTGAAGTTGGGAGAGTTATATTTGGGAGTTTTGGTTTTTACTCTCTCCTTTCCCAGATGTTTAGTTCATTTCATTCTGATCTCCTCTGCATTATTGTAGCCATTTGCTACAGCCTGTCAACTATGCCTCTGCCTATCCCTGTTCTCTCCTCTCCGCACAGGCTACACAAACGCCTCACACCGCGTGGCTGCTGCCTCTCTAACCTGGTGGTCCCTGCACGCACCCCACACCTGGAGTTCCAGGTCTCAGGCAGCCTCTGGAACTGCCGTTCTGCTGCCAACAAGGCTGACTTCATCCCAGCCTATGCTATCCTCCAGTCCCTCGACTTCCTGGCGCTGACGGAAACATGGATTACCACTGAAAACACTGCTACTCCTACTGCTCTCTCCTTGTCTGACCATGTGTTCTCGCATACCCCGAGAGCATCTGGTCAGAGGGGTGGTGGCACAGGAATCCTCATCTCTCCCAAGTGGACATTCTCAATTTTTCCCCTAACCCATCTGTCTATCTCCTCATTTGAATTCCATGCTGTCACAGTCACTAGCCCATTTAAGCTTAATATCCTTGTCATCTATCGCCCTCCAGGTTCCCTTGGTGAGTTCATCAATGAGCTTGACGCCTTGATAAGTTCCTTTCCTGAGGATGGCTCACCCCTCACAGTTTTGGGGGATTTCAACCTCCCTACGTCTACATTTGAGACTCATTTCTCTCTGCCTCCTTCTTTCCACTCCTCTCCTCTTTTGTCCTCACCCTCTCACCGTCCCCCCCTACTCACAAGGCAGGCAATACGCTTGACCTCATCTTTACTAGATGCTGCTCTTCTACTAATCTCACTGCAACTCCCCTCCATGTCTCCGACCACTACTTTGTATCCTTTTCTCTCTCGCTCTCCTCCAACACTACTCACTCTGCCCCTACACAGATGGTAATGCGCCGCCGCAACCTTCGCTCTCTCTCTCCCACTACTCTCTCCTCTTCCATCCTATCATCTCTTCCCTCTGCTCAATCCTTCTCCCTCCAATCTCCTGATTCTGCCTCCTCAACCCTCCTCTCCTCCCTTTCTGCATCCTTTGACTCTCTGTGTCCCCTATCCTCCCGGCCGGCTCGGTCCTCCCCTCCAGCTCCGTGGCTTGATGACTCATTGCGAGCTCACAGAACAGAGCTCCGGGCAGCGGAGCGGAAATGGAAGAAAACTAAACTCCCTGCCGACCTGGCATCTTTTCACTCCCTCCTCTCTACATTTTCTTCATCGGTTTTCTGCTGCTAAGGCCACTTTCTACCACTCTAAATTCCAAGCATCTGCCTCTAACCCTAGGAAGCTCTTTGCCACATTCTCCTCCCTGCTGAATCCTCCCCCCCCCCCCCCCCCCCCCCCCCCTCTCTCTCTGTGGATGACTTCGTCAACCACTTTGAAAAGAAGGTTGACGACATCCGATCCTCGTTTGTTAAGTCTAATGACACTGCTGGTCCTGCTCACACTGCCCTACCCTATGCTTTGACTTCTTCTCCCCTCTCTCTCCAGATAAAATCTTGCGACTTGTGACTGCAGGCCGCCCAACAACCTGTCCGCTTGACCCCATCCCCTCCTCTCTTCTCCAGACCATCTCCGGTGACCTTCTCCCCTACCTCACCTCGCTGATCAACTCATCCTTGACCGCTGGCTATGTCCCTTCCGTCTTCAAGAGAGCGAGAGTTGCACCCCTTCTCAAAAAACCAACACTCGATCCCACTGATGTCAACAACTACAGACCAGTATCCCTTCTTTCTTTTCTTTCCAAAACTATTGAGCGTGCCGTCTTTAGCCAACTCTCTTGCTATCTCTCTCAGAATGACCTTCTTGATCCAAACCAGTCAGGTTTCAGGACTGGTCATTCAACTGAGACTGCTCTTCTCTGTGTCACGGAGGCTCTCCGCACTGCTAAAGCTAACTCTCTCTCCTCTGCTCTTGTCCTTCTAGACCTGTCTGCTGCCTTTGATACTGTGAACCATCAGATCCTCCTCTCCACCCTCTCCGAGCTGGGCATCTCCGGCGCGGCTCACTCCTGGATCGCGTCCTACCTGACCGGTCGCTCCTACCAAGTGGCGTGGCGAGAAGCTGTCTCCGCACCACGTGCTCTCACCACTGGTGTCCCCCAGGGCTCAGTTCTAGGCCCTCTCCTATTCTCCCTATACACCAAGTCACTTGGCTCTGTCATATCCTCACATGGCCTCTCCTATCATTGCTACGCTGACGATACACAACTAATCTTCTCCTTTCCCCCTTCTGATAACCAGGTGGCGAATCGCATCTCTGCATGTCTGGCAGACATATCAGTATGGATGACGGATCACCACCTCAAGCTGAACCTTGGCAAGACGGAGCTGCTCTTCCTCCCGGGGAAGGACTGCCCGTCCATGATCTCGCCATCACGGTTGACAACTCCATTGTGTCCTCCTCCCAGAGTGCGAAGAGCCTTGGCGTGACCCTGGACAACACCCTGTCGTTCTCCGCTAACATCAAGGCGGTGACCCGATCCTGCAGGTTCATGCTCTACAACATTCGGAGAGTACGACCCTGCCTTACACAGGAAGCGGCACAGGTCCTAATCCAGGCACTTGTCATCTCCCGTCTGGATTACTGCAACTCGCTGTTGGCTGGGCTCCCTGCCTGTGCCATTAAACCCCTACAACTCATCCAGAATGCCGCAGCCCGTCTGGTGTTCAACCTTCCCAAGTTCTCTCACGTCACCCCCGCTCCTCCGCACACTCCACTGGCTTCCAGTTGAAGCTCGCATCTGTTACAAGACCATGGTGCTTGCCTATGGAGCTGTGAGGGGATCGGCACCTCTGTACCTTCAGGCTCTGATCAGTCCCTACATCCAAACGAGGGCATTGCGTTCATCCACCTCTGGCCTGCTGGCTCCCCTTCCTCTGCGGAAGCATAGTTCCCACTCAGCCCAGTCAAAACTGTTCGCTGCTCTGGCACCCCAATGGTGGAACAAGCTCCCTCACGACGCCAGGACAGCGGAGTCACTCACCACCTTCCGGAGACATTTGAAACCCCACCTCTTTAAGGAATACCTGGGATAGGATAAAGTAATCCTTCTACCCCCCCCCCCCCCCCCCCCTAAAAAAAAAAAAAAAAAAAAAAAAAAAAAGATATTGTAAAGTGGTTATCCCACTGGCTATAGGGTGAATGCACCTATTTGTAAGTCGCTCTGGATAAGAGTGTCTGCTAAATGACGTAAATGTAAATGTAATGTAAATGTAAGGTAAAGCCAGCATGGAGAGCACTGTACAAGCCTCCATTACAAAGGGGTACTGGTGATATGCAATGGAGGGTTTTGCATGGCATCATTGCAGTTAATGCTTTTGTTTCTGTTATTAACTCAGATGTTGGAGATGGATGTCCTTTTTGTAATATAAAAGAAACAATTTTTCACTGTTTTATGGAGTGTGAGAGGATAAAGCTTCTCTTGGAAATGCTGGAGTCTTTGTTTAAAGCTGTAGGGGAGATTTTCAATAACACTGTTTTTATTTTGGGGTTTCAATATAGTAAGCAACAGAAAATAAAATGTCAACTGTTAAATGTTTATTTTGGGACAAGCTAAGATGTCAATTTTTCTGAGTAGGAAACATAAGATAGAAACGGGATATGGGCAGGATGTAAGATGTGTTTTTAAAGGATTAGTGAAAGCGAGAATAAAAGTGGATTTTGAGTTCTTCTCGGCTATAAAATATCTCCCATTGTTTGAGGAGAAGTGGGCCTACGAAGGAGCGGTTTGATTTGTGGAGGAGGGGAAACTATTTTTCGTTGATGAAATGAGTTGAATGTATATATATATGCTTTATTGTATTTTTATTTAATTTATTTGTATGTTTAAATTTTTCATTTAGGAATGACATTTGTTGTGTAATTTCTGAAAAGGCAGTGTGCCATTATTTGTGTTAATACTTGAGTATAAAATAAAGGTTTTATAAAATCTCTCACTCACTCAGTCACTCACTTACTTTCACTCTCTCAATCTCTCACTCAACTACCTCCAACAGCATACATTGTTGTAGCCCCGGACAAACTCACCTGATTAAACTAATCATCAAGCCCTCAATGAGTTGAATCAGGTGAGTTTGTTCTCAAATAAGTTCTGGGTCCGTCTATACGTGTTAAGAGAAGAGAACGCTAGAACGAGGAGCAGAACCGGATCTTTGCAAGTTACGGGCCAAATGTCCCCTCCCCTTCCGAAATTCGGAAAGATGCTAACACCTGTGAAATCATGAATTGTCCAAATTGGAAGGACATTTCAAGCACTGTAGATATTGCTGCTCGTTAGCTATCGGTGCCCATATTATAAAGACAGACCTACGGTACCATTTATGTTTACGTAGTCTTGCCCATGAGAGATTATGCTAATGATGATCTCATCTGCACTTTCCTGTTCCTCACAGTGGGCAAAATTACACAGATCTTACTGAAAAATACCTAACATTTCAAATTGAAGGAAAACACTTGATCTTAGAAAATCTATTCAGTCTCTGCTCCGTTAGATATCTTCCTCATCACTGTGGAGGCTAGGGGACACTGAGGTAAGATATCTTCCTCATCACTGTGGAGGCTAGGGGACACTGAGGGAAGATATCTTCCTCATCACTGTGGAGGCTAGGGGACACTGAGGTAAGATATCTTCCTCCAACACTGTGGAGGCTAGGGACTGAAAGTAAAGATGATCTTCCTCCATCACTGTGGAGGTAGGGGACGACTGGAGGTAAGATATTTCCTCCATCAGTGGAGGCTAGGGGACACTGAGGGAAGATACTTCCTCACACTGGGAGGCTAGGGGAAAACTGAGGTAAGAATCTTCCCATCATGTGGAGGCTAGGGGACACTGAGGGAAGATATCTTCCTCCATCACTGGTGTTAACTGGTTGACACAGTGTCATGTCAATTTCGCCATCATTCTCAAAGTACCGGAGAGCAAACCAGCAGCACCGTACCCCACACACACACACACACACACACACACACACACACACAGATCATGATTAGAGAGGGAAGGGGTGAGAAAACAGAACAGAAGGAGAGAGGTGAAATTAAACAAACATGGACAGCTGAGGGGAAAAAACATGTAAGTTACACAGAATGGAACCAAACACATGTATTTTATAAAGCCCTTTTTACATTAGCAGTTGTGACAAAGTCCTTTACAGATACCCAGCGTAAAAGCCCAAACAGCAAGCAATGCAGATGCAGAAGCACAGTGGTTATGAAAAACTCCCTAGAAAGGCAGGAACCTAGGAAGAAACCTAGAGAGGAACCAGGCTCTGATGGGTGGCCAGTCCTCTACTGGCTGTACTGGGTAGACCAGAGGAACCAGGCTCTGAGGGGTGACCAGTCCTCTACTGGCTGTACTGGGTAGACCAGAGGAACCAGGCTCTGAGGGGTGACCAGTCCTCTACTGGCTGTACTGGGTAGACCAGAGGAACCAGGATCTGAGGGGTGACCAGTCCTCTACTGGCTGTACTGGGTAGACCAGAGGAACCAGGCTCTGAGGGGTGACCAGTCCTCTACTGGCTGTACTGGGTAGAGAGGAACCAGGATCTGAGGGGTGACCAGTCCTCTACTGGCTGTACTGGGTAGAGAGGAACCAGGATCTGAGGGGTGACCAGTCCTCTTCTGGCTGTACTGGGTATAGATTTAAGAATACATGCGGCCATTACAGAAATGGAAGAGAAGAGGGGGAGAAGAGATATGGGAGAAAGGAGGGGAGGGGGGAGGGGAGGGGAGGGGAGGGGGAAGAAGACAGGTGGGGAATAAATGAAGAGAGCGGAGGGGAGGGGAGGGGAGGGGGGGGGGGGAGGGGGGGGGGGGAAAGGAGAGAGGGAAGGAGGAGGGGAGGGAGAGAAGAGAGAGCTAGAGGGATGAATGATCTCTAGTGATGAGTCATCATCAGAGGTAGAGGAGTAAGTGTTTTGGGTCAGGGGTCAGAAAGATAAGAAACAAACATATGGAGAGGGGGATGGTGGCGAACGACAAACTCGATCATCACAGTCCCCTTCAACCCTCCCTTTCTCCCCCCCTTCTCTCTATCTCTCTCTCTCCTCCTTCACCATCTCTCTCTGTCTCTCCTTTCATTCCTCCCTTACTCTCTCTCCCCCTCCCTCCCCCTCTTTCCCCTCCATGTAGTGTTTGTGTGGAGCACCGTACACCCCAGAACGCTCTGGGCTGAAGCACAGAAACCATCTGTCTTCTTTCTCTCTGTCCTTTTCCAGCACTCCTTTCCTCTCTCTCTCTAATCCTCCCTTTCTCTCAATTCTCCGTCAATCTCTTTCTTTCCAACTGTCTCTGCTCTCGCCTCTCTCTCTACAACTTTCTTATTCTCTTCTCGCCCATCTCTCTCCCTGCCTCCCCTGCACTCCCTCTATTCTTTCACCAATCTCATCCTCCCATCCACTTCTCCTCCCATCCCCATCTCCCTCTCATCACTGATGGCACATCACCAGGGCCATGCAGGGAAATATTACTGACTATAAAAATAAAAATGAAGTGACAAAGAAGGATTAAGAAAAAAATTAGAAGAGAACCTTGACAACACTCTCACTCTCTACCCCTTCCTTCCTCCCTCCCTGGCATCATGTCCTCCCAAATTGTCTGAATGGTAGATCCTGGAGGCCCCTTCTGGGTCAGCCTCAGTGGAGGGGTCCTCTAGGTCTGCTGTCGCCATGACCTCTCGCTCTCTCTCTCTCGTCGGAGTGCATCCTGGGAGTGAGTCGTGAAGCAGAAGTGATTGTGAGAGCAACTGGAATTATTTTCACTCTATTGGGTTTTGGTGTGTATATATATTGATTAGTTTAGTTGTTTTAAGGTTATCACTAAGCACGTATAGGGGTGGTGGGATCGTTGAGGTTGTTTTTCTCGAGGGCACTACCAGCGGGTGGGCTGGTTGCAATGGCCCACTCGAGGAGGTTTGGAGTTTGAAAAACTTAGTCAGCGGCATGGAGTAAAGATTCCTGCTGCGGCCGGGTGTTCAGTGGAAGAATGTAGCTTAGCAGTGGGTGCTGTCATTGGGTATGATAGCATCAAATCAGCCTCAAGGATGAATAGCGCTGTGTGTTGGGTGTTCCTTTCAGAGGATATTCCTCCTATTCGTCTCTCAGCCTATGCTGATGATGTAGTTATTTTAGTGAAAATCAAGCGGAGGTGAATAGTTTGAGTCTAATGGTTGATCATTTTAGGAGAATATCCTCTGCAAAGGTAAATTGGGGAAAAAAAAGTTGTGCTTTACAGATTGGAGAATGGTCTGGAGGGATCATGGCTTTGCCAGGGGGGCTGGAATGGTGTAAGGGAGGTTTTAAGTATCTTGGAGTGTACCTAGGATTGGGGTGGTTGAAATGGTGGAAGGGAGGATGAGGAGATGGCATTGGTTGTTATTTACATTTTACATTTTAGTCATTTAGCAGACGCTCTTATCCAGAGCGACTTACAGTTAGTGAATACATCTTTTTTTTTTTTTTTTTTTTTTATACTGGCCCCCCGTGGGAATCGAAACCACAACCCTTGCGTTGCAAACGCCATGCTCTATCAACTGAGCTACAATCCCTGCCGGCCATTCCCTCCCCTACCCTGGACGACGCTGGGCCAATTGTGCGCCGCCCATGAGTCTCCCGGTCGCGGCCGGCTGCGACAGAGCCTGGATTCGAACCAGGATCTCTAGTGGCACAGTTAGCACTGCGATGCAGTGCCTTAGACCACTGCGCCACTCAGGAGTACAATCTCGTATGTCATATAGGGGGCGCACTATTATAGTTAACAATGTGATTGCCTCTGCACTGTGGCATCGGTTGTCCGTTTTAGAGCCACAATGTAGCCTTCTGGCTAAGATACAGGCGATTATTGTAGTTTTCTTTTGGGATAAATATCATTGGGTTCCACAAAGTGTTTTGTATTTGTCAAAAGAGGAGGGGGGACAAGGTCTTGTACATCTTGCTAGTAGGGCTGCTGCTATCCGGTTTCAGTTTATTCAAAGGTTACTTTATGGACCGGAAAATGTGGTTTGGAGAGGGGTGGCAGGTCTTGTATTACAGCAGGTTGGGGGATTAGGTTTAAAGAAGGCTTTATTTTTGGTTGATAGCAGCCACATTTCTAGGGAGGAAGTACCTCCGTTTTACAGAGGACTTCTAAGGGTGTGGCGCATAATGAAGGTGTCCAGACGCACTTCAGCAGAGTCAGTGCATTGGCTGTTGGAGGAACCTCTGGTGTATGGGGCAAGACTGGATTGTAAAACTGCAGCTGTTCCACATTTCTCCAAGATTCTGGTGAAGGGCAAAATCATCACCTTAAAGATACATTGAAAAATAGAAAAGACACTCCATGGAGGGTAAAATTGGGCACTGATGACAGTAATAATATAAGAGTTGGTTTTGTGAAACTATTTTCTGTTGATGAAATGAGTTGAATGTATATATATATGCTTTTTTGTATTTTTATTTAATTTATTTGTATGTTTAAATTTTTTATTTAGGAATGACATTTGTTGTTTCATTTCTGAAAAGGCAGTGTGCCATTATTTGTGTTAATACTTGAGTATAAAATAAAGGTTTTATAAACTCCCCCCCCCCCCCCCCCCCCCCCCCCCCCCCCCGAGGCTGCTGATCCCAAACCCCCCGGCAAGTATAAAGGAATCCATCCATGACAATAACAGTGTTGTAGTCACACACACTTTCAAATACTCTTTAATAAAACTGCGACGACTAGGGACTTGCTTCTATAATTTCACAAATTTCTCTTGCAGCTTATAGCAACTGTATATTCAATTTATTTGAACCTAACTTCCTGGCTTCATAGTGAAGTGCATTCCTCTTCCCCCTGGTTCCACTTTCTAACCAGTCAATTAATTAGTTCAGTAAAATAAATGCTGACCAATTCATCCTCTCCACCTCTCCTCTCTCCCTAACCCCACCCTCCCTCTCCGAACCCCACCCCCCAGCTCCATAACCCCACCCGCCGCACGCAACCCCACCCCCCGCCCCCTAACCCACCCCGCCGCTCCCAACCCCACCCCTCTCCCAACCCCACCCTCCGCTCCCCAACCCACCTCCGCTCTCCTAACCCCACCCTCCCCTCGCCACACCCCCCCCCCAACCCCCACCCCCCTCTCCCTAACCCCACCCCTCCTCTCTCCCTAACCCCACCCCCTCCTACTCCCAACCACCCTCCTCCCAAACCCCAACCCTCCTCTCTCCACCCCACCCCTCGCTCTAACCCTAACCACACTCTCCCCTAAACCCACCCAGCTCACCCATCCCTAACCCCACTCCTCTCCCTAACCCCACTCCTCAGCCCTACCCCACCCCTCCGTGCCCGAACTCCACTCCACCCCCCGAACCCACCCCCCGCCGCCGATAAACCCACGCCACCCGCCAACTCAACGCCCGAACCCCACCCGCCGCCCTCGAACCCCACCCCCCGCTCGCGCCCGAACCCACCCGCCACCCTCACGAACGCACCCCCAGCCGAACCCCACCCCGCCGCGTCCCAACGCCACCCTCCCGAACCCAAACCCAACAGCGCTCCAACGCCACCCCCCGAACGCCACCCCCGCCCCTACACCCCACCCCGTCCCCCCCACCACTCTCCCTAACCCCACCCCTCTCTCCCCTAAAACCCCCCCCCCTCCTCTCTCCCCAACCACCCCAATCTCCCCCAACTCCACCCTCCGCTCTCCCTAACCCCACCTCTCTCCCTAACCCCACCCCTCTCTCTCTCCCTAACCCAACCCCTCCTCTCTCCCTAACCCCACCTCTCTCCCTAACCCCACCCATCTCTCTCTCCCTAACCCCACCCTCCTCTCTCAGCCCTTCCTCTCTTCCTCTGTATGAATGAAACATCCCTGTCCCAGTCAACCAGCCAGCCCGGTGGAGCAGTGACTCTATCCAGAGGGATTTAACTGTTTCTGGATAAAACAGTCTCCATTAACCCCCCCCCCCCCCCATTCTTCCCTATGTCCCTGGTGTCCTCTCTGTGTCTCTGTCATCAACTCAACCCCCTCCTCCCTCTGACTGTCTGGCAGAGATAAAACACACACTCGGCTCCCTCTGTCTAATCTTATTAGGTATCACACATCATCACTTCCACTTGGTAATGTCCTGGCTTCTGGATGCAGAACAGTTAGAAGAAAGGGAAGAGGGGTACTGGTTTGCTGGAAGACAGGAAAAGGTTAGAGAGTTAGAGAGAGGTTTAGTTGTTTCGGAGTGGCCAGATGGAGAGCTGTTTGGCATGGGATAAGGACACAAATGCAGGAAATGAAAATCAGGAGGATGGATAGAGGGTGTGAAAGAGGAGAGGATGATTTGAGAGGAGGAGAGCAGCAGGATGTTGAGGGTCCAGCTGGAGACTTTGGCCCCATCATCACACAGCTTTGGGGTGAATGTCTGTCAAGCCTCTGTGATTCCACTGTGATGACACTGTGATGACGCTGTGATTCCACTGTGGGGTCAGAAGATTTAACTGCAAAGCTGCATGATACACACCACCTGCCATCATCGTCAGCATCATCACCATCATCACCAGCAGCATCATCACCATCATCAGCATCATCATCACCAGCAGCATGACCATCATCCCCACCATCATCATCAGCAGCAGCATCATCACCAGCATCATCACCATCATCCCCATCATCATCAGCAGCAGCAGCATCATCATCATAACCAGGACTCCAGTCAGAGACTAAGCCTCATGTTTGCTAGTTTACAGTCTCAAAACATTCTAAAAGGCTCAAGCAATTCGAAACACTCCAAAACAAATATTCAAAATGGCCACAGTTCACTCCCTATGTGTAGTTCACAGAAATCAGGAGATTAAAGGGGAAACACACAGAAACTATTAGGAGATTGAAGGAGAAACACACAGAAACTATCAGGAGATTGAAGGAGAAACACACAGAAACTATCAGGAGATTGAAGGAGAAACACACAGAAACTATCAGGAGATTGAAGGAGAAACACACAGAAACTATCAGGAGATTGAAGGAGAAACACACAGAAACTATCAGGAGATTGAAGGAGAAACACACAGAAACTATTAGGAGATTGAAGGAGAAACACACAGAAACTATCAGGAGATTGAAGGAGAAACACACAGAAACTATCAGGAGATTGAAGGAGAAACACACAGAAACTATCAGGAGATTGAAGGAGAAACACACAGAAACTATCAGGAGATTGAAGGAGAAACACCGTCTGAACAAGCAGGCCAAGCAGACATGGATGGATAAACACACGGGCCAGAGAGTATCTGTTTTCCCGTCTGAACAAGCAGGCCAAGCAGACATGGATGGATAAACACACAGATACACACACGTATGATGCACACACAATGTGAAACTACTGAGTACAACATGGCCCTTCAGCTTCCTCTTTCCCTTCCTTTTATAAACCCAACCTCTACAGTGAACCAGTTGGACTCTTTCCTGTGTGTTGTCTGCTAGCCTCAGCAGTGTAGTGTTGGGAGTAGTGATTATCAACAGATGACCCCTAGAAGCAGGCTTCTCCTTTAGGGAGTCTACTACCTTCTAGAACCAGGCTTCTCCTTTAGGGAGTCTCCTACCTCCTAGAACCAGGCTTCTCCTTTAGGGAGTCTCCTACCTCCTAGAACCAGACACCCTCCTTTAGGGAGTCGCCTACCTCCTAGAACCAGGCTTCTCCTTTAGGGAGTCTCCTACCTCCTAGAACCAGACTCTCCTTTAGGGAGTCTCCTACCTCCTAGAACCAGACTCTCCTTTAGGGAGTCTCCTACCTCCTAGAACCAGGCTTCTCCTTTAGGGAGTCTCCTACCTCCTAGAACCAGGCTTCTCCTTTAGGGAGTCTCCTACCTCCTAGAACCAGACTCTCCTTTAGGGAGTCTCCTACCTCCTAGAACCAGACTCTCCTTTAGGGAGTCTCCTACCTCCTAGAACCAGGCTTCTCCTTTAGGGAGTCTCCTACCTCCTAGAACCAGGCTTCTCCTTTAGGGAGTCTCCTACCTCCTAGAACCAGGCTTCTCCTTTAGGGAGTCTCCTACCTCCTAGAACCAGGCTTCTCCTTTAGGGAGTCTCCTACCTCCTAGAACCAGACCTCTCCTTTAGGGAATCTCCTACCTCCTAGAACCAGACTCTCCTTTAGGGAGTCTCCACCTCTAGAACCAGGCTCTCCTTTAGGGAGTCTCCTACCTCCTAGAACCAGGCTCTCCTTTAGGGAGTCTCCTACCTCCTAGAACCAGGCTTCTCCTTTAGGGAGTCTCCTACCTCCTAGAACCAGGCTTCTCCTTTAGGGAGTCTCCTACCTCCTAGAACCAGGCTTCTCCTTTAGGGAGTCTCCTACCTCCTAGAACCAGGCTTCTCCTTTAGGGAGTCTCCTACCTCCTAGAACCAGGCTTCTCCTTTAGAGAGTCTCCTACCTCCTAGAACCAGGCTTCTCCTTTAGGGAGTCTCCTACCTCCTAGAACCAGACTTCTCCTTTAGGGAGTCTCCTACCTCCTAGAACCAGACTCTCCTTTAGGGAGTCTCCTACCTCCTAGAACCAGACTCTCCTTTAGGGAGTCTCCTACCTCCTAGAACCAGGCTTCTCCTTTAGGGAGTCTCCTAGCTCCTAGAACCAGGCTTCTCCTTTAGGGAGTCTCCTAGCTCCTAGAACCAGGCTTCTCCTTTAGGGAGTCTCCTAGCTCCTAGAACCAGGCTTCTCCTTTAGGGAGTCTCCTACCTCCTAGAACCAGGCTTCTCCTTTAGGGAGTCTCCTACCTCCTAGAACCAGACTTCTCCTTTAGGGAGTCTCCTACCGCCTAGAACCAGGCTTCTCCTTTAGGGAGTCTCCTACCTCCTAAAAACAGGCTTCTCCTTTAGGGAGTCTCCTACCTCCTAGAAACAGGCTTCTCCTTTAGGGAGTCTCCTACCTCCTAGAACCAGACTCTCCTTTAGGGAGGCTCCTACCTCCTAGAACAGGACTCTCCTTTAGGGAGTCTCCTACCTCCTAGAACCAGGCTTCTCCTTTAGGGAGTCTCCTACCTCCTAGAACCAGGCTTCTCCTTTAGGGAGTCTCCTACCTCCTAGAACCAGGCTTCTCCTTTAGGGAGTCTCCTACCTCCTAGAACCAGGCTTCTCCTTTAGGGAGTCTCCTACCTCCTAGAACCAGGCTTCTCCTTTAGGGAGTCTCCTACCTCCTAGAACCAGACTTCTCCTTTAGGGAGTCTCCTACCTCCTAGAACCAGACTCTCCTTTAGGGAGTCTCCTACCTCCTAGAACCAGGCTTCTCCTTTAGGGAGTCTCCTACCTCCTAGAACCAGGCTTCTCCTTTAGGGAGTCTCCTACCTCCTAGAACCAGGCTTCTCCTTTAGGGAGTCTCCTACCTCCTAGAACCAGGCTTCTCCTTTAGGGAGTCTCCTACCTCCTAGAACCAGGCTTCTCCTTTAGGGAGTCTCCTACCTCCTAGAACCAGACTTCTCCTTTAGGGAGTCTCCTACCTCCTAGAACCAGACTCTCCTTTAGGGAGTCTCCTACCTCCTAGAACCAGACTCTCCTTTAGGGAGTCTCCTACCTCCTAGAACCAGACTCTCCTTTAGGGAGTCTCCTACCTCCTAGAACCAGGCTTCTCCTTTAGGGAGTCTCCTAGCTCCTAGAACCAGGCTTCTCCTTTAGGGAGTCTCCTACCTCCTAGAACCAGGCTTCTCCTTTAGGGAGTCTCCTAGCTCCTAGAACCAGGCTTCTCCTTTAGGGAGTCTCCTACCTCCTAGAACCAGGCTTCTCCTTTAGGGAGTCTCCTACCTCCTAGAACCAGACTCTCCTTTAGGGATTCTCCTACCTCCTAGAACCAGACTCTCCTTTAGGGAGTCTCCTACCTCCTAGAACCAGGCTTCTCCTTTAGGGAGTCTCCTAGCTCCTAGAACCAGGCTTCTCCTTTAGGGAGTCTCCTACCTCCTAGAACCAGGCTTCTCCTTTAGGGAGTCTCCTACCTCCTAGAACCAGGCTTCTCCTTTAGGGAGTCTCCTACCTCCTAGAACCAGGCTTCTCCTTTAGGGAGTCTCCTACCTCCTAGAACCAGACTCTCCTTTAGGGAGTCTCCTACCTCCTAGAACCAGGCTTCTCCTTTAGGGAGTCTCCTACCTCCTAGAACCAGGCTTCTCCTTTAGGGAGTCTCCTACCTCCTAGAACCAGGCTTCTCCTTTAGGGAGTCTCCTACCTCCTAGAACCAGACTCTCCTTTAGGGAGTCTCCTACCTCCTAGAACCAGGCTTCTCCTTTAGGGAGTCTCCAACCTCCTAGAACCAGGCTCTCCTTTAGGGAGTCTCCTACCTCCTAGAACCAGGCTTCTCCTTTAGGGAGTCTCCTAGCTCCTAGAACCAGGCTTCTCCTTTAGGGAGTCTCCTACCTCCTAGAACCAGACTCTCCTTTAGGGAGTCTCCTACCTCCTAGAACCAGACTCTCCTTTAGGGAGTCTCCTAGCTCCTAGAACCAGGCTTCTCCTTTAGGGAGTCTCCTACCTCCTAGAACCAGACTCTCCTTTAGGGAGTCTCCTAGCTCCTAGAACCAGGCTTCTCCTTTAGGGAGTCTCCTACCTCCTAGAACCAGGCTTCTCCTTTAGGGAGTCTCCTACCTCCTAGAACCAGGCTTCTCCTTTAGGGAGTCTCCTACCTCCTAGAACCAGACTCTCCTTTAGGGAGTCTCCTACCTCCTAGAACCAGACCCTCCTTTAGGGAGTCTCCTACCTGCTAGAACCAGGCTTCTCCTTTAGGGAGTCTCCTACCTCCTAGAACCAGGCTTCTCCTTTAGGGAGTCTCCTACCTCCTAGAACCAGGCTTCCCCTTTAGGGAGTCTCCTACCTCCTAGAACCAGGCCTCTCCTTTAGGGAGTCTCCTACCTCCTAGAACCAGGCTTCTCCTTTAGGGAGTCTCCTACCTCCTAGAACCAGACTCTCCTTTAGGGAGTCTCCTACCTCCTAGAACCAGGCTTCTCCTTTAGGGAGTCTCCTACCTCCTAGAACCAGGCTTCTCCTTTAGGGAGTCTCCTACCTCCTAGAACCAGACTCTCCTTTAGGGAGTCTCCTACCTCCTAGAACCAGGCTTCTCCTTTAGGGAGTCTCCTACCTCCTAGAACCAGACTCTCCTTTAGGGAGTCTCCTACCTCCTAGAACCAGGCTCTCCTTTAGGGAGTCTCCTACCTCCTAGAACCAGGCTTCTCCTTTAGGGAGTCTCCTACCTCCTAGCACCAGACTCTCCTTTAGGGAGTCTCCTACCTCCTAGAACCAGGCTTCTCCTTTAGGGAGTCTCCTACCTCCTAGAACCAGGCTTCTCCTTTAGGGAGTCTCCTACCTCCTAGAACCAGGCTTCTCCTTTAGGGAGTCTCCTAGCTCCTAGAACCAGGCTTCTCCTTTAGGGAGTCTCCTACCTCCTAGAACCAGGCTTCTCCTTTAGGGAGTCTCCTACCTCCTAGAACCAGACTCTCCTTTAGGGAGTCTCCTACTCCTAGAACCAGGCTGCTCCTTTAGGGAGTCTCCTACCTCCTAGAACCAGGCTTCTCCTTTAGGGAGTCTCCTAGCTCCTAGAACCAGGCTTCTCCTTTAGGGAGTCTCCTAGCTCCTAGAACCAGGCTTCTCCTTTAGGGAGTCTCCTAGCTCCTAGAACCAGGCTTCTCCTTTAGGGAGTCTCCTACCTCCTAGAACCAGGCTTCTCCTTTAGGGAGTCTCCTACCTCCTAGAACCAGACTCTCCTTTAGGGAGTCTCCTACCTCCTAGAACCAGGCTTCTCCTTTAGGGAGCCTCCTACCTCCTAGAACCAGGCTTCTCCTTTAGGGAGTCTCCTACCTCCTAGAACCAGACCTCTCCTTTAGGGAGTCTCCTACCTCCTAGAACCAGGCTTCTCCTTTAGGGAGTCTCCTACCTCCTAGAACCAGGCTTCTCCTTTAGGGAGTCTCCTACCTCCTAGAACCAGACTCTCCTTTAGGGAGTCTCCTACCTCCTAGAACCAGGCTTCTCCTTTAGGGAGTCTCCTACCTCCTAGAACCAGGCTTCTCCTTTAGGGAGTCTCCTACCTCCTAGAACCAGGCTTCTCCTTTAGGGAGTCTCCTACCTCCTAGAATCAGACTTCTCCTTTAGGGAGTCTCCTACCTCCTAGAACCAGACTTCTCCTTTAGGGAGTCTCCTACCTCCTAGAACCAGACTCTCCTTTAGGGAGTCTCCTACCTCCTAGAACCAGACTCTCCTTTAGGGAGTCTCCTACCTCCTAGAACCAGACTCTCCTTTAGGGAGTCTCCTAGCTCCTAGAACCAGGCTTCTCCTTTAGGGAGTCTCCTAGCTCCTAGAACCAGACTTCTCCTTTATGGAGTCTCCTACCTCCTAGAACCAGGCTTCTCCTTTAGGGAGTCTCCTACCTCCTAGAACCAGACTCTCCTTTAGGGAGTCTCCTAGCTCCTAGAACCAGGCTTCTCCTTTAGTCCCTGCAGTCACAGTTAAACACATTGATCTTCCCCCTGGAAACTGGAGTCACACACACACACACACACACACACACACACACACACAGACACACACACACAGACACACACACACACACACACACACCTCTAAATCACAAAGAGACCTTCATTAGGTGTACACTCCTCTCTCTCTTCTCCAGGATCCTCTCTCTCTAGCTCTCTCTCAGTGTTGCTCTAAAATGGCACCCTGTTCCCTCTACAGTGCACTACCATGCAATTGGCTCTGGTCTAAAGTAGTGCATTATATAGGGGATAGGGTGCCATTTGGGACGCAGCCTGGGGGTTCCTCCAGTGACACATTGGCCAATTACACTACAGTACTGCCAGCCAACACACTACAGTACTGCCAGCCAACACACTACAGTACTGCCAGCCAACACACTACAGTACTGCCAGCCAACACACTACAGTACTGCCAGCCAACACACTACAGTACTGCCAGCCAACACACTACAGTACTGCCAGCCAACACACTACAGTACTGCCAGCCAACACACTACAGTACTGCCAGCCAACACACTTATGTGCTGCCAGCCAACACACTACAGTACTGCCAGCCAACACACTACAGTACTGCCAGCCAACACACTACAGTACTGCCAGCCAACACACTTATGTGCTGCCAGCCAACACACTACAGTACTGCCAGCCAACACACTACAGTACTGCCAGCCAACACCACTACAGTACTGCCAGCCAACACACTTATGTGCTGCCAGCCAACACACTACAGTACTGCCAGCCAACACACTACAGTACTGCCAGCCAACACACTACAGTACTGCCAGCCAACACAATACAGTACTGCCAGCCAACACAACTATGTGCTGCCAGCAACACACTACAGTACTGCCAGCCAACACACTACAGTACTGCCAGCCACCACACTACAGTACTGCCAGCCAACACACTACAGTACTGCCAGCCAACACACTACAGTACTGCCAGCCAACACACTTATGTGCTGCAGCCAACACACTACAGTACTGCCAGCCAACACACTTATGTCTGCCAGCCAACACACTACAATACTGCCAGCCAACACACTACAGTACTGCCAGCCAACACACTTATGTGCTGCCAGCCAACACACTAC
This sequence comes from Coregonus sp. 'balchen', assembly GCA_902810595.1. NCBI lineage: Eukaryota > Metazoa > Chordata > Actinopteri > Salmoniformes > Salmonidae > Coregonus > Coregonus sp. 'balchen'. The sequence goes on from LR778269.1 coordinate 2,229,636, forward strand.
AGTACTGCCAGCCAACACACTTATGTGCTGCCAGCCAACACACTACAGTACTGCCAGCCAACACACTACAGTACTGCCAGCCAACACACTACAGTGCTGCCAGCCAACACACTACAGTACTGCCAGCCAACACACTTATGTGCTGCCAGCCAACACACTACAGTGCTGCCAGCCAACACACTACAGTGCTGCCAGCCAACACACTACAGTGCTGCCAGCCAACACACTTATGTGCTGCCAGCCAACACACTACAGTGCTGCCAGCCAACACACTTATGTGCTGCAGCCAACACACTACAGTTGCTGCCAGCCAACACACTTTATGGTGCCAGCCAACACACTACAGTGCTGCAGCCAACCACACTACAGTTGCAGCCACACACCCTTACAGTGCTGCCAGCCAACACACTACAGTACTGCCAGCCAACACACTTATGTGCTGCCAGCCAACACACTTACAGTTACTGCAGCCAAACACACTTATGTGCTGCCAGCCAACACACTACAGTCTGCCAGCCAACACACTACAGTACTGCCAGCCAAACACACTACAGTTACTGCCAGCCCAACACACTACAGTACTTGCCAAAACACACTACAGTACTGCCAGCCAACACACTACAGTACTGCCAGCCAACACACTACAGTTACTGCCATGCCAGCCAACACACTACAGTACTGCCAGCCAACACACTACAGTACTGCCAGCCAACACACTACAGTACTGCCAGCCAACACACTACAGTACTGCCAGCCAACACACTACAGTACTGCCAGCCAACACACTACAGTACTGCCAGCCAACACACTGTGTGCTGTGTGCTGTGCGCGTTAAAACATCACTTGTACTCAACTGCAAATCATTCTAACGTGATATTGTATTACACAGACACTAGATGCCAGTTTAAAACATGGCTTTCCTTTCTGTTCACGTCTCTCTGCTTCAGTCTCTTTATCCTTTTAAACAGTGTTATCTGTGGAACGCAGACAAAATACGGACAGAACAAATGTTCTTATTCCACGATGCACAAACGTAGCTTTTAATTAGTCTGTATGGGAGGAAAAACCCAAAATAGGAAACCATTTACATCAATAGAGTACAGTGTACTGTAAAGACCGCAAAGTAGCTTCACATATTTCTCTAGATGTCCGTGTGCGAATGTCAAACTCTTTTCCCGACTACAGTGTGTAGAGAAAAAGTCACCTTCAATCAAAAGTGGAGGGGTGGAGGGGTGGATGATGGGTGGAGGGGGGGGGGGGGGGTGGAAGGAGGGTGGAGGATGGGGGGTGGAAGGGGGGTGGAGGGGTGGAGGGGGGGGGGGGAGGGGTGGAGAGGGGGTGGAGGATGGGGTGGAGGATGGGGGATGGAAGGGGGGTGGAGGATGGGGGATGGAAGAGGGGTGGAGGGGTGGGTGGATGGGGGGATGGAAGAGGGGTGGAGGATGGGGGGATGGAAGGGGTGGGGGGGGGTGGAAGGGGGGTGGAGGGGTGGAGGATGGGGGGATGGTGGGGATGGAAGAGGGGTGGAGGATGGGGGGATGGAAGGGGGGTGGAGGGGTGGAGGATGGGGGGATGGTGGGGATGGAGGATGGGGGGATGGAAGGAGGGACTAAATGTTCAATAAGCCTGATGAATACTTCATATTCAATCCCAGATATATACCAACCCAGGCAGGCAGAAACACCCTAAAGACTTCAGTCCATCAAACGGAAAGGAGCCTCTATCAGCCCCTTCGACATGAAGACATAAACCACTGGTACAGAGACAGTACATGTAACATAACCAGCCAACGCTACATTTCTCTTCCCTCTGCTATGAAAGCCATACTTGTTTACCTGCACTGTCAGTGTGTGAGTGTGTGTGTGTGTGTGTGTGTGTGTGTGTGTGTGTATGTGAACGCTAGACTGACTCCATGGGCACAGGATTAGACAGACAGTGGATTACTACACCCTCTCTGTGAAGCTACTTTAAATCCCTGACTGACTGAAAACTAGAAGAGGCAGAGAGAGAAAGAGAGAGCCTAATCTGCTTTTGGCCTAAAGAGCAGGAACCCAGACGTCATCAAAGACATTGGAAATACAGACATTGTCATCCTACAAGAAACATGGTATAGAGGAGACGGACCCACTGGTTGCCCTCTAGGTTACAGAGAGCTGGTAGTCCCATCCACCAAACTACCAGGTGTGAAACAGGGAAGGGACTCAGGGGGTATGCTAATTTGGTATAGAGCAGACCTAACCCACCCTATTAAATTAGTCAATGCAGGCACATTTTACATTTGGCTAGAAATTTGAAAGGAAATAATCTCAACAGAGAAAAATTGCCTCCTGTTTCTACCTATAACCCCCCCCCACCCCCCCAATAGAATCCCCATACATTTATGATGACAGTTTCTCCATCCATAGCTTCTCCATCCTAGATGGGGAGATTAACAATTTCCAGGCCCAGGGACATGTACTAGTCTGTGGCGACCTAAATGCCAGAACTGGACAAGAACCTGACACCCTCAGCACACAGGGGGACAAACACCTACCTGGAGGTGACAGCATTCCCTCCCAAAACACAACTATGACAAAAAAAACTAACAAAAACGGGTCACAACTCCTGCAGCTCTGTTGCACGCTGGTTCTGTACATAGTCAATGGAAGGCTTCGAGGGGACTCCTATGGTAGGTACACCTATAGCTCATCTCTTGGCAGTAGTACTGTAGACTACTTTATCACTGACCTCAACCCAGAGTCTCTCAGAGCGTTCACAGTCAGCCCACTGTCACCCCTCTATCAGACCACAGCAAAATCACAGTCTACTTGAACAGAGCAATACTCAATCATGAGGCATCAAAACCAAAGGAACTGCACAATATTAAGAAATGCTATAGATGGAAGGAAAGTAGTGTGGAAACCTACCCAAAAACAATTAGGCAACAACAAATTAAATCCCTTTTAGACAACTTCCTGGACAAAACATTTCACTGTAATAGTGAAGGTGTAAACTTGGCAGTAGAAAACCTAAACATTATATTTGACCTTTCAGCTTCCCTATCAAATCTAAAAATGTCAAGCAGACAACCAAAGAAAATTAACAACAATGTCAAACAATTCAAAAACCTAAGAAAGAAATTGAGAAACCTATCCAACCAAAAACAGAGACCCAGAAAACCTTAGCCTTCACTATGGTGAATCACTAAAACAATACAGAAACACACTACGGAAAAAGAAGGAACAGCATGTCAGAAATCAGCTCAATGTAATTGAAGAATCCATAGACTCTAACCACTTCTGGGAAAATTGTAAAACACTAAACAAACAACAACACGAATCTATCCAAAATAGAGATGTATGGATAAATCACTTCTCAAACCTATTTGGCAAAATAAAAAATAACCAAGAGCCAAAACATATACAGTGCATTCGGAAAGTATTCAGACCCCTTAACTTTTTCCACATTTTGTTACATTACAGCCTTATTCTAAAATGGATTAAATGTTAGTTTTTTTCCTAATCAATCTACACACAATACCCCATAATGACGAAGCAAAAACAAGTTTTTACATAAGTATTCAGACCCTTTACTCTGTACTTTGTTGAAGCACCTTTGGCAGCGATTACAACCTTGAGTCTTCTTGGGTAGGATGCTACAAGCTTGACACACCTGTATTTGGGGAGTTCCTCCCATTCTTCTCTGCAGATCCTCTCAAGCTCTGTCAGGTTTGATGGGGAGCGTCGCTGCACAGCTATTTTCAAGTCTCTCCAGAGTTGTTCGATCATGTTCAAGTCCAGGCTCTGGCTGGGCCACTCAAGGACATTCAGGGACTTGTCCCGAAGCCACTCCTGCGTTGTCTTGGATGTGTGCTTAATGTCATTGTCCTGTTGGAAGATTAACCTTCGCCCCAGTCTGAGGTCCTGAGCGCTCTCCCCCGATTGCTCAGTTTGGCCGGACGGCCAGCTCTAGGAAGAGTCTTGGTGGTTCCAAACTTCTTCCATTTAAGAATGATGGAGGCCACTGTGTTCTTGGGGACCTTCAATGCTGCAGAAATCTTTTGGTACCCTTCCCCAGATCTGTGCCTCGACACAATCCTGTCTCGGAGCCCTACGGACAATTCCTTCGACCTCATGGCTTGGTTTTTGCTTTGACATGCACTGTCAACTGTGTGAGTTTATATAGACAGATGTGTGCCTTTTCAAATTAAGTCAAATTAATTGAATTTACCACAAGTGGACTCCAATAAATTTGTAGAAACATCTTAAGGATGATCAATGGAAACAGGATGCACCTGAGCTTCATTTCAAGTCTCATAGCAAAGGGTATGAATACTTATCTGTTACAAGGTATCTGTTATTTTTTTATACATTTGCAAAAAAATCTAAAAACCTATTTTCGCATTGTCATTATGGGGTATTGTGTGTAGATTGATGAGGAAATTGTTTTATTTAATCAACTTTAGAATAAGACTGTAACTTAACAAAATGTGGAAAAAGTCAAGGGGTCTGAATACTTTCTGAATTCACTGTACACAATGATTTGCAAATCTTAGAATCAGCTATTAAAGACTACCAGAACCCACTGGATTCTCCAATTACATTGAATGAACTACAGCACAAAATACAAACCCTCCATCCTAAAAAGGCCTGTGGTGTTGATGGTAAATTAAACAAAATGATATATATATATATATAGACAACAAATTCCAATGGGCTATTCTTAAACTCTTTAACATCTTCCTTAGATCTTGCATCTTCCCCAATATTTGGAACTAAGGTATGATCACCCCAATCCACAAAAGTGGAGACAAATTAGACCCATATAATTACCGTGGAATCTGCATCAACAGTAACCTTGGAAGAATCCTCTGCAGTATCATCAACAGCAGGCTTCAACATTTCCTCAGTGAAAACAATGTCCAAATTGGCTTCTTACTAAAATATCGTATATGACAGACCACGTATGAACCCTGCACATCCTAATTCACAAACAAACAAAACAAAAGCAAAGTCTTCTCATTCTTTATTGATTTCAATAAATATTTTTGACTCAATTTGGCATGAGGATCTGCTATAAAAATTGATGGAAAGCATTGTTTAAGGGGAAAACGATTATAAAATCCTTGTACACAAACAAGTGTGTGGTTCAAAATTGGCAAAAAACTTATTTCCTCAGGGCCGTGCGGTCAGACTGGGATGCAGCTTGAGCCCACCCTTAACATATACATATATATATTTAAATGAATTGGCACTAGAACAGTCTGCAGCACCCGGACACACCCTACTGGACTCGGAAATCAAATGTTTACTGTTTGTTGGACACGGCAAAAAATACTTTAATCAGTTATAGAACCCATTGCGCTCTATGGTTGTGAGGTCTGGGGTCCGCTCACCAACCAAGAACTCACAAAATGGGACAAACACCCAAATTAGACTCTGCATGCAGAATTCGTCACAAAAATATTTAATGTACAACGCAAAACCCCAAACAATGCATACAGAGCAGAATTTGGACTATAGATGTTAATTATCAAAATCCAGAGAAGAGCTTCCCAAACCTTCCATAACAAAGCCATCACCTACAGACAGATTAACCTGGAGAAGAGTCCCATCAGCCAGCTGGTCCTGGGGCTCTGTTCACAAACAAAAACAGAGCCCCAGGACAACAACACAATTAGACCCAACCAAATGATAAGAAAACAAAAATATAATTATTTGACACACCGGAAAGAATCAACCAAAAAACAGAGCAAACTAGAATGCTATTTGGCCCTAAACAGAAAGTACACAGTGGCAGAATACCTGCGTCCTCATACTTTTGGTCATTACATTTACTTTTAGTCATTTAGCAGACGCTCTTATCCAGAGCGACTTACAGTTAGTGAATACATTTTTTATATATATTTTTTTTATACTGGTCCCCCATGGGAATCGAACCCACAACCCTGGCGTTGCAAACGCCATGCTCTATCAACTGAGCTACATCCCTGCCGGCCATTCCCCTACCCTGGACGACGCTGGGCCAATTGTGCGCCGCCCCATGGGTCTCCCGGTCGGGGCCGGCTACGACAGAGCCTGGATTTGAACCAGGATCTCTAGTGGCACAGCTAGCACTGCGATGCAGTGCCTTAGACCACTGCCCCACTCAGGAGACTACAACCATGTAGTGTACAACCAATATTTACCTGTTTATTTATCTTCCCCTACTAGTCGTACTGCAACTATTTGCACATTGTTAAACACAAGTTAATAGCTGATAATATGAAACCTTTATGATGTTTACTGGACATGTATTATGTTGTTGTTTGTTTCTTCTCACTGTTGTTTATTGTTTATTTCACTGCTTTGACAATGTAAACATATGTTTCCCAAACCCATATAGCCCCATATGAGAGAGAGAGAGAGAGAGAGAGAGAGACAGAGAATAGACTAGAGTATGTACAGTTGAATTTGGAAGTTTACATACACTTAGGTTGGAGTCATTACAACTCATTTTTCAACCACTCCATAAATGTCTTGTTAACAAACTATAGTTTTGGCAAGTCGGTTAGGACATCTACTTTGTGCATGACACAAATAATTTTTCCAACAATTGTTTACAGACAGATTATTTCACTTATAATTCACTGTATCACAATTCCAGTGGATCAGACGTTTACATACACTAAGTTGACTGTGCCTTTAAACAGCTTGGAAAATTCCAGAAAATGATGACATTTACATTTACATTTTTATGATAGGCTAATTGACATCATTTGAGTCAATTGGAGGTGTACCTGTGGATGTATTTTAAGGCCTACCTTCAAACTCAGTCCCTCTTTGCTTGACATCATGGGAAAATCAATTGAAATTAGCCAAGACCTCAGAATTTTTTTGGGAGACCTCCACAAGTCTGGTTCATCCTTGGGAGCAATTTCCAAATGCCTGAAGGTACCACGTTCATCTGTACAAACAATAGTACGCAAGTATAAACACCATGGGACCACGCAGCCGTCATACCGCTCAGGAAGGAGACGCGTTCTGTCTCCTAGAGATGAACGTACTTTGGTGCGAAAAGTGCAAATAAATCCCAGAACAACAGCAAAGGACCTTGTGAAGATGCTGGAGGAAACAGGTACAAAAGTATATATGTCCATAGTTAAACAAGTCCTATATCAACATATCCTGAAAGGCCGCTCAGCAAGGAAGAAGCCACTGCTCCGAAAACGCCATAAAAAAGCAAGACTACGGTTTGCAACTGCACATGGGGACAAAGATTGTACTTTTTGGAGAAATGTCCTCTGGTCTGATGAAACAAAAATAGAACTGTTTGGCCATAATGACCATCGTTATGTTTGGAGGAAAAAGGGGCAGGGTTGCAAGCCGAAGAACACCATCCTAACCGTGAACCACGGGGTGGCAGCATCATGCTGTGGGGGTGCTTTGCTGCAGGAGGGACTGGTGCACTTCACAAAATAGATGGCATCATGAGAAAGGAAAATTTTGTGGATATATTGATGCAACATCTCAAGACATCAGTCAGGAGGTTAAAGCTTGGTCGCAAATGGGTCTTCCAAATGAACAATGACCCCAAGCATACTTCCAAAGTTGTGGCAAAATGGCTTAAGGACAACAAAGTCAAGGTATTGGAGTGGCCATCACAAAGCCCTGACCTCAATCCTATAGAAAATGTGTGGGCAGAACTCAAAAAGCATGTGCGAGCAAGGAGGCCTACAAACCTGACTCAGTTACACCAGCTCTGTCAGGAGGAATGGGCCAAAATTCACCCAACTTACTCTGGGAAGCTTGTGGAAGGCTACCTGAAACGTTTGACCCAAGTTAACAATTTAAAGGCAATGCTACCAAATACTAATTGAGAGTATGTAAACTTCTGACCCAGTGGGAATGTGATGAAAGAAATAAAAGCTGAAATAAATAATTATCTCTACTATTATTAAGTGGTGATCCTAACTGACCTAAGACAGGGAATTTTTACTAGGATTAAATGTCAGCAATTGTGAAAAACTGAGTTTAAATGTATTTGTCTGAGGTGTATGTAAACTTCCAACTTCAACTGTATGTATATAGATAAGTCTTGCACACGACTTGTCTCCAAGTCAGTCAATCAAGTTGATTTATTAATCCCTTCTTACATCAGCAGTTGTCACAAAGTGCTTTTTTTTACAGTGCATCATGAATAGTGAACTATAATATATGGATATTTTGGACATAGTCTAAAAACAGCCTCTGTGACCTCTCAGTAACCTCTGTCTGTCTGCCCGCCCGCCCGCCCGCCCGTCTGCCTGCCTGCCTGCCTGTCTGTCTATCTATTATTCCATCAGAAAACGGCGTCGGAATAAAGGAAATTCACATGAGCACCACATTGCCTATTCCACCCATGCTCTACCAAGGTTTTCCAGCACACAGCTTTGACCTACTACAGCAGCCATGTTGGTATTGTACTTCAAACTATGTTTAGGCAGGTTGCTTAGGACTCAAACCTTCTCGAACAGACTAATTCATACTCTTAGGGGAGGTGCTTCTTTGTATACAAGGTGTGAGAAACGTTTCCACAGGGATGTTGGTCCATGGTGACACCATGGCAACATGTAGTTGCTGCTGATTGGACGGCGGTACATTCATGCTGCGAACAGCCCGTTCCATCTCCTCCCGAAGATGCTCTATTGGGTTGAGGTCTGGGGACTGAGCAGGCCTCTCAAGTAAACTGAACTGGCGTCATGTTCCAGGCGATGTTTTTCCACTCCTCATTGTCCAGTGTTCAATGATCATGAGAACGGTGAGGAATCAGCCCAGAACTACACGGGAGGATCTTGTCAATGATCTCAAGGCAGCTGGGACCATAGTCACCAAGAAAACAATTGGTAACACACTATGCCATGAAGGACTGAAATCCTGCAGTGCCTGCAAAGTACCCCTGCTCAAGAAAGCACATATACAGGCCCGTCTGAAGTTTCCCAATGAACATCTGAATGATTCAGAGGAGAACTGGGTGAAAGTGTTGTGGTCAGATGAGACCAAAATCGAGCTCTTTGGCATCAACTCAACTTGCCGTGTTTGGAGGAGGAGGAATGCTGCCTATGACCCCAAGAACACCATCCCCACTTTCAAACATGGAGGTGGAAACATTATGCTTTGGGGGTGTTTTTCTGCTAAGGGGACAGGACAACTTCACCGCATCAAAGGGACGATGGACGGGGCCATGTACCGTCAAATCATGGGTGAGAACCTCCTTCCCTCAGCCAGGGCATTGAAAATGGGTCGTGGATGGGTATTCCAGCATGACAATGACCCAAAACACACGGCCAAGGCAACAAAGGAGTGGCTCATAAAGAAGCACATTAAGGTCCTGGAGTGGCCTAGCCAGTCTCCAGACCTTAATTCCATAGAAATCTGTGGAGGGAGCTGAAGGTTCGAGTTGCCAAACGTCAGGCTCGAAACCTTAATGACTTGGAGAAGATCTGCAAAGAGGAGTGGGACAAAATCCCTCCTGAGATGTGTGCAAACCTGGTGGC
>LR778269.1:2244128-2266628 GCA_902810595.1 Coregonus sp. 'balchen'
ACAAAACCATGGTGCTTGCCTACGGAGCTGTGAGGGGAACGGCACCTCCTTACCTTCAGGCTCTGATCAGACCCTACACCCAAACGAGGGCACTACGTTCATCCACCTCTGGCCTGCTAGCTCACCTACCTCTACAGAAGCACAGCTCCCACTCAGCCCAGTCAAATCTATTTGCTGCTCCGGCACACCAATGGTGGAACAAGCTCCCCCACGACGCCAAGACAGCGGAGTCACTGACCACCTTCCAGAGACACTTGAAACCCTACCTCTTTAAGGAATACCTGGAATAGTATAACAGTAATCCTTCTACCCCCATCTCCGCCACCCCCACCCATAAAAAAAATATTAATAATAATAAATAAATAAATAAAATAAAAAAATATATATATAAAATTCAAAACGAAAAAAGTTTTTAAAAATATGTAAATATTAAAATTAAAAATTAAATAGGGTGGTTAGTATCCTAAGTTGAATGCACCAATTTGTAAGTCGCTCTGGATAAGAGCGTCTGCTAAATGACTTAAATGTAAATGTAATAGAATACAGTATACAGTGGGGAGAACAAGTATTTGATACACTGCCGGTTTTGCAGGTTTTCCTACTTACAAAGCATGTAGAGGTCTGTAATTTTTATCATAGGTACACTTCAACTGTGAGAGACGGAATCTAAAACAAAAATCCAGAAAATCACATTGTATGATTTTTAAGTAATTCATTTGCATTTTATTGCATGACATAAGTATTTGATCACCTACCAACCAGTAAGAATTCCGGCTCTCACAGACCTGTTAGTTTTTCTTTAAGAAGCCCTTCTGTTCTCCACTCATTACCTGTATTAACTGCACCTGTTTGAACTCGTTACCTGTATAAAAGACACCTGCCCACACACTCAATCAAGCAGACTCCAACCTCTCCACAATGGCCAAAACCAGAGAGCTGTGTAAGGACATCAGGGATAAAATTGTAGACCTGCACAAGGCTGGGATGGGCTACAGGACAATAGTCAAGCAGCTTGGTGAGAAGGCAACAACTGTTGGCGCAATTATTAGAAAATGGAAGAAGTTCAAGATGACGGTCAATCACCCTCGGTTTGGGGCTCCATGCAAGATCTCAACTCGTGGGGCATCAATGATCATGAGGAAGGTGAGGGATCAGCCCAGAACTACACGGCAGGACCTGGTCAATGACCTGAAGAGAGCTGGGACCACAGTCTCAAAGAAAACCATTAGTAACACACTACGCCGTCATGGATAAAAATCCTGCAGCGCACGCAAGGTCCCCCTGCTCAAGCCAGCGCATGTCCAGGCCCGTCTGAAGTTTGCCAATGACCATCTGGATGATCCAAAGGAGGAATGGGAGAAGGTCTTGTGGTCTGTTGAGACAAAAATAGAGCTTTTTGGTCTAAACTCCACTCGCCGTGTTTGGAGGAAGAAGAAGCATGAGTACAACCCCAAGAACACCATCCCAACCATGAAGCATGGAGGTGGAAACATCATTCTTTGGGGATGCTTTTCTGAAAAGGGGACAGGACGACTGCACCGTATTGAGGGGAGGATGGATCGGGCCATGTATTGCGAGATCTTGGCCAACAACCTCCTTCCCTCAGTAAGAGCATTGAAGATGGGTCGTGGCTGGGTCTTCCAGCATGACAACGACCCGAAACACACAGCCAGGGCAACTAAGGAGTGGCTCCGTAAGAAGCATCTCAAGGTCCTGGAGTGGCCTAGCCAGTCTCCAGACCTGAACCCAATAGAAAATCTTTGGAGGGAGCTGAAAGTCCGTATTGCCCAGCGACAGCCCCGAAACCTGAAGGATCTGGAGAAGGTCTGTATGGAGGAGTGGGCCAAAATCCCTGCTGCAGTGTGTGCAAACCTGGTCAAGACCTACAGGAAACATATGATCTCTGTAATTGCAAACAAAGGTTTCTGTACCAAATATTAAGTTCTGCTTTTCTGATGTATCAAATACTTATGTCATGCAATAAAATGCAAATTAATTACTTAAAAATCATACAATGTGATTTTCTGGATTTTAGATTCCGTCTCTCACAGTTGGAAGTGTACCTATGATAAAAATTACAGACCTCTACATGCTTTGTAAGTAGGAAAACCTGGAAAAAGCGGCAGTGTATCAAATACTTGTTCTCCCCACTGTATACATATGAGATGAGTAAAGCAGTATGTACACATTATTAAAGTGACTAGTGTCCCATTACTAAAGTGGCCAGTGATTCCATGTCTATGTATATAGGGCAGCAGCCTCTAAGGTGCAGGGTTGAGTAACAGGGTGGTAGCCGGATAGTGATGGCTATTTAACAGTCGGATGGCCTTGAGATAGAAGCTGTTTTTCAGTATCTCGGTCCCAGCTTTGATGCACCTGTACTGACCTCGACTTCTGGATGATAGCAGGGGTGAACAGGCCGTGGCTCGGGTAGGTGATGTCCTTGATGAACAGGCCGTGGCTCAGGTGGTTGATGTCCTTGATGATCTATGTGGTTGTCAAACATAACTACAGTTGAAGTCGGAAGTTTACATACACCTTAGTCAAATGCATTTAAACTCAGTTTTTCACAATTCCTGACATTTAATCCTAGTAAAAATTCCCTGTTTTAGGTCAGTTAGGATCATCACTTTATTTTAAGAATGTGAAATGTCAGAATAATAGTAGAGAGAATGATTTCAGCTTTTATATCTTTCATCACATTCCCAGTGGGTCAGAAGTTTACATACACTCAATTAGTATTTGGTAGCATTGGCGTTAAATTGTTTAAACTGGGTCAAACGTTTCGGGTAGCCTTCCACAAGCTTCCCACAATAAGTTGGGTGAATATTGGCCCATTCCTCCTGACAGAGCTGGTGTAACTGAGTCAGGTTTGTAGACCTCCTTGCTCACACACGGTTTTTCAGTTCTGCCCAAACATTTTCTATAGGATTGAGGTCAGGGCTTTGTGATGGCCACTCCAATACCTTGACTTTGTTGTCCTTAAGCCATTTTGCCACAACTTTGGAAGTATGCTTGGGGTCATTGTCCGTTTGGAAGAACCATTTACAACCAAGCTTTTAACTTCCTGACTGATGTCTTGAGATGTTGCTTCAATATATCCACAAAATGTTCCTTCCTCATGATGCCATCTATTTGGTGAAGTGCACCAGTCCCTCCTGCAGCAAAGCACCCCCACAGCATGATGCTGCCACCCCCTTGCTTCACGGTTGGGATGGTGTTCCTCGGCTTGCAAGCAGCCCCCTTTTTCCTCCAAACATAACGATGGTCATTATGGCCAAACAGTTCTATTTTTGTTTAATCAGACCAGAGGACATTTCTCCAAAAAGTACGATCTTTGTCCCCATGTGCAGTTGCAAACCGTAGTCTGGCTTTTTTATGGCGGGTTTGGAGCAGTGGCTTCTTCCTTGCTGAGCAGCCTTTCAGGTTATGTCGAAATAGGACTCGTTTTGCTGTGGATATAGATACTTTTGTACCTGTTTCCTCCAGCATCTTCACAAGGTCCTTTGCTGTTGTTCTGGAATTGATTTCAACTTTTCGCACCAAAGTACGTTCATCTCTAGCAGACAGAATGCGTCTCCTTCCTGAGCAGTATGACGGCTGCGTGGTCCCATGGTGTTCATACTTGCGTACTATTGTTTGTACAGATGAACGTGGTACCTTCACGCATTTGGAAATTGCTCCCAAGGATGAACCAGACTTGTGGAGGTCTACAATTTTTTTCTGAGGTCTTGGCTGATTTCTTTTTGATTTTCCAATGATGTCAAGCAAAGAGGCACTGAGTTTGAAGGTAGGCCTTGAAATATATCCACAGGTACACCTCCAATTGACTCAAATTATGTCAATTAGCCTATCAGAAGCTTCTAAAGCCATGACATCATTTTCTGAAATTTTACAAGCTCTTTAAAAGGCACAATCAACTTAGTGTATGTAAACTTCTGACCCACTGGAATTGTGATACAGTGAATTATAAGTGAAATAATCTGTCTGTAAACAATTGTTGGAAAAATGACTTGTGTCATGCACAAAGTAAATGACCTAACCGACATGCCAAAACTATAGTTTGTTAACAAGAAATTTGTGGAGTGATTGAAAAACGAGTTTTAATGACTCCAACCTAAGTATATGTAAACTTTCGACTTCGACTGTAGTCTCTCTGGATAAGAGTGTCTGCTAAATGACTAAAATTAAATAAATTAAATAAAACATATCGGCACACACATACAGTGCAGGGCTTGAAAACTATTACAGACTACAAAGGGAAGAACAGCCGCGAGCTGCCCAGTGACACAAGCCTACCAGACGAGCTAAACCACTTCTATGCTCGCTTCGAGGCAAGCAACACTGAAGCACCAGCTGTTCCGGATGACTATGTGATCACGCTCTCAGTAGCCGATGTGAGTAAGACTTTTAAGCAGGTCAACATTCACAAGGCCGCAGGGCCAGACGGATTACCAGGACGTGTACTCCGAGCATGTGCTGACCAACTGGCAAGTGTCTTCATTGACATTTTCAACATGTCCCTGACTGAGTCTGTAATACCAACATGTTTCAAGCAGACCACCATAGTCCCCGTGCCCAAGGACTAAGATAACCTGCCTAAATGACTACCGACCCGTAGCACTGACGTCTGTAGCCATGAAGTGCTTTGAAAGGCTGGTCATGGCTCACATCAACAGCATTATCCCAGAAACCCTAGACCCACACCAATTTGCATACCGCCCCAACAGATCCACAGATGATGCAATCTCTATTGCACTCCACACTGCCTTTTCCCACCTGGACAAGAGGAACACCTACGTGAGAATGCTATTCATTGACTACAGCTCAGCATTCAACACCATAGTGCCCTCTAAGCTCATCACTAAGCTAAGGATCCTGGGACTAAACACCTCCCTCTGCAACTGGATCCTGGACTTCCTGACGGGCCGCCCCCAGGTGGTAAGGGTAGGTAACAACACATCTGCCACACTGATCCTCAACACGGGGGCCCCTCAGGGGTGCGTGCTCAGTCCCCTCCTGTACTCTCTGTTCACCCATGACTGCATGGCCAGGCACGACTCCAACACCATCATTAAGTTTGCCGACGACACAACAGTGGTAGGCCTGATCACCGACAACGATGAGACAGCCTATAGGGAGGAGGTCAGAGACCTGGCCGTGTGGTGCCAGGACAACAACCTCTCCCTCAACGTGACCAAGACAAAGGAGATGATTGTGGACTACAGGAAAAAAAAGAGGACTGAGCACGCCCCCATTCTCATCGACGGGCTGTAGTGGAACAGGTTGAGAGCTTCAAGTTCCTTGGTGTCCACATCACCAACGAACTATCATGGTCCAAACACACCAAGACAGTCATGAAGAGGGCACGACAAAGCCTATTCCCCCTCAGGAGACTGAAAAGATTTGTCATGGGTCCTCAGATCCTCAAAAAATTCTACAGCTACACCATCGAGAGCATCCTGACTGGTTGCATCACCGCCTGGTATGGCAACTGCTTGGCCTCCGACTGCAAGGCACTACAGAGGGTAGTGCGTACGGCCCAGTACATCACTGGGGCCAAGCTTCCTGCCATCCAGGACCTCTATACCAGGCGGTGTCAGAGGAAGGCCCTCAAAATTGTCAAAGACTCCAGCCACCCTAGTCATAGACTGTTCTCCCTGCTACCGCACGGCAAGCGGTACCGGAGTGCCAAGTCTAGGTCCAAAAGACTTCTCAACAGCTTCTACCCCAAGCCATAAGTCTCCTGAACAGCTAATCATGGCTACCCGGACTATTTGCACTGCCCCCCCACCCCATCCTTTTTACGCTGCTGCTACTCTGTTAATTATTTATGCATAGTCACTTTAACTCTACCCACATGTACATATTACTTCAACTATCTCAACTAGCCGGTGCCCCCGCACATTGACTCTGCACCGGTACCCCCCTGTATATATAGCCTCCCTACTGTTATTTTATTTTTTCTCAACACTTTTTTTGTTGTTGTTTTATTTTTTTACTTTTTTTGTAAAAAATAAATGCACTGTTGGTTAAGGGCTGTAAGTAAGCATTTCACTGTAATGTCTGCACCTGTTGTATTCGGCGCATGTGACCAATACAATTTGATTTGAAAGTATTCAGACCCCTTGACTTTAACCACATTTTGTTATGTTACAGCCTTATTCTAAAATGTATTAAATAAATAAAAATCCTCAATCTACACACAATATCCCATAATGACAACGCGAAAACAAGTTTTTAGAAATGTTTGCAAATGTATATATATATATTTTTTTAAATATACCTTTTTACATAAGTATTCAGACCCTTTGCTATGAGACTCGAAATTGAGCTCAGGTGTATCCTGTTTCCATTGATCATCCTTGAGATGTTTCTACAACTTTATTGGAGTCCACCTGTGGTAAATTCAATTGATTGGACATAATTTGGAAAGGCACACACCTGGCTATATAAGGTCCCACAGTTGACAGCGCATGTCAGAGCAAAAACCAAGCCATGAAGTTGAACGAATTGTCCGTACAGCTCCGAGACAGGATTGTGTCGAGGCACAGATCTGGGGAAGGGTACCAAAAGATTTCTGTAGCATTGAAGGTCCCCAGGAACACAGCGGCCTCCATCATTCTTAAATGGAAGAAGTTTGGAACCACCAAGACTCTTCCTAGAGCTGGCCGCCCGGCCAAACCGAGCAATCGGGGGAGAAGAGCCTTGGTCAGGGAGGTGACCAAGAACCCGATGGTCACTCTGACAGAGCTCCAGAGTTCCTCTGTGGAGATGGGAGAACCTTCCAGAATGACAACCATCTCTGCAGCACTCCACCAATCAGGCCTTCATCTAGTGGCCAGACGGAAGCCACTCTTCTGTAAAAGGCACATTACAGCCCACTTTGAGTTTGCCAAAATGCACCTAAAGGACTCTCAGACCATGAGAAACAAGATTCTCTGGTCTGATGAAACCAAGATTGAACTCTTTGGCCTGAATGCCAAGCGTCACGTCTGGAGGAAACCTGGCACCATCCCTACGGTGAAGCATGGTGGTGACAGCATCATGCTGTGAGGATGTTTTTCAGTGGCAGGGACTGGAAGACTAGTCAGGATCGAGGGAAAGATGAACGGAGCAAAGTACAGAGAGATCCTTGATGAAATCTTGCTCCAGAGGGCTCAGGACCTCAGACTGGGGTGAATATTCACCTTCCAACAACGACCCTAAACACACAGCCAAGACAACGCAGGAGTGGCTTCGGGACAAGTCTCTGAATGTCCTTGAGTGGCCCAGCCAGAGACCGGACTTGAACCCGATCTAACATCTCTGGAGAGACATGAAAATAGCTGTGCAGCTCCCCATCCAACCTGACAGAGCTTGAGAAGATCTGCAGAGAATGGGAGAAACTCTCCAAATACAGGTGTGCCAAGTTTGTAGCGTCAAACCCAAAAAGACTCGAGGCTGTAATTGCTGCCAAAGGTGCTTCAACAAAGTACTGAGTAAAGGGTCTGAAAACGTATGTAACAAAAATATAGCTTTTTGTTCTAAACTCCACTCGCCATGTTTGGAGGAAGAAGAAGGATGAGTACAACCCCAAGAACACCATCCCAACCGTGAAGCATGAGGTGGAAACATCATTCTTTGGGGATGCTTTTCTGAAAAGGGGACAGGACGACTGCACCGTATTGAGGGGAGGATGGATGGGGCCATGTATCGCGAGATCTTGGCCAACAACCTCCTTCCCTCAGTAAGAGCATTGAAGATGGGTCGTGGCTGGGTCTTCCAGCATGACAACGACCCAAAACACACAGCCAGGGCAACTAAGGAGTGGCTCCATGAGAAGCATCTCAAGGTCCTGGAGTGGCCTAGCCAGTCTCCAAACCTGAACCCAATAGAAAATCTTTGGAGGGAGCTGATAGTCCGTATTGCCCAGTGACAGCCCCGAAACCTGAAGGATCTGGAGAAGGTCTGTATGGAGGAGTGGGCCAAAATCCCTGCTGCAGTGTGTGCAAACCTGGTCAAGATCTATAGGAAACGTATGATCTCTGTAATTGCAAACAAAGGTTTCTGTACCAAATATTAAGTTCTCCTTTTCTGATGTATCAAATACCTATGTCATGCAATAAAATGCAAATGAATTACTTAAAAATCATACAATGTGATTTTCTGGATTTTTGTTTTAGATTCCGTCTCTCACAGTTGAAGTGTACCTATGATTACAGACCTCTACATGCTTTGTAAGTAGGAAAACCTGCAAAATTGGCAGTGTATCAAATACTTGTTCTCCCCACTGTATATTTTTGCTTACAGCACCTGGTATTTCCAAGTGGTGTCCCATCCAAGTATTAACCTGGCCCGAACCTGCTTAGATACAGTGGGGGGAAAAAGTATTTAGTCAGCCACCAATTGTACAAGTTCTCCCACTTAAAAAGATGAGAGAGGCCTGTACTTTTCATCATAGGTACACGTCAACTATGACAGACAGATTGAGAAAATTAATTCCAGAAAATCACATTGTAGGATTTTTAATGAATTTATTTGCAAATTATGGTGGAAAATAAGTATTTGGTCACCTACAAACAAGCAAGATTTCTGGCTCTCACAGACCAGTAACTTCTTCTTTAAGAGGCTCCTCTGTCCTCCACTCGTTACCTGTATTAATGGCACCTGTTTGAACTTGTTATCAGTATAAAAGACACCTGTCCACAACCTCAAACAGTCACACTCCAAACTCCACTATGGCCAAGACCAAAGAGCTGTCAAAGGACACCAGAAACAAAATTGTAGACCTGCACCAGGCTGGGAAGACTGAATCTGCAATAGGTAAGCAGCTTGGTTTGAAGAAATCAACTGTGGGAGCAATTATTAGGAAATGGAAGACATACAAGACCACTGATAATCTCCCTCGATCTGGGGCTCCACGCAAGATCTCACCCCGTGGGGTCAAAATGATCACAAGAACGGTGAGCAAAAATCCCAGAACCACACGGGGGGACCTAGTGAATGACCTGCAGAGAGCTGGGACCAAAGTAACAAAGCCTACCATCAGTAACACACTACGCCGCCAGGGACTCAAATCCTGCAGTGCCAAACGTGTCCCCCTGCATGTCCAGGCCCGTCTGAAGTTTGCTAGAGTGCATTTGGATGATCCAGAAGAGGATTGGGAGAATGTCATATGGTCAGATGAAACCAAAATATAACTTTTTGGTAAAAACTCAACTCGTCGTGTTTGGGAGGACAAAGAATGCTGAGTTGCATCCAAAGAACACCATACCTACTGTGAAGAATGGGGGTGGAAACATCATGCTTTGGGGCTGTTTTTCTGCAAAGGGACCAGGACGACTGATCCGTGTAAAGGAAAGAATGAATGGGGCCATGTATCATGAGATTTTGAGTGAAAACCTCCTTCCATCAGCAAGGGCATTGAAGATGAAACGTGGCTGGGTCTTTCAGCATGACAATGATCCCAAACACACCGCCCGGGCAACGAAGGAGTGGCTTCGTAAGAAGCATTTAAAGGTCCTGGAGTGGCCTAGCCAGTCTCCAGATCTCAACCCCATAGAAAATCTTTGGAGGGAGTTGAAAGTATGTGTTGCCCAGCGACAGCCCCAAAACATCATTGCTCTAGAGGAGATGTACCGAGATCAGGTGTGTTCAGGGTGGTATGGCCACAAGCGTATTTTTTGTACCCCATTTTCTCCCCGAATTACGACCAAGGCTCATCGCTGCAACTCCCGAATGGCCACAGGAGAGGCGAAGGTCAAGTCATGCATCCTCCGAAACATGGCCCGCCTGGCCAAGCTACTTCCTATCAAACTTCTCGCTTAACCCGGAAGTCAGCCGCACCAATGTGTCGGAGGAATCAGCTTGCTGGTACCCGACCCTGCCACAAGGAGTCGCTAGAGCGCGTTGAGCCAAACCCTCCCCTGCTGGACCTACTGTGTGCCGTCCTATGGTCAGTCACGGGATCGAACCCCAGGCCGTAATGGCACCTCAGCACTGCAATGGAGTGCTTTTGACCGCTGCGCCACTCAGAACACACCCTCCCATCTCTTTCTCTCTCCCTTCCTCCCGTCTCTCTGTTCTGATCGTGTATGTAGGGCACATCAATTTTTCACACGCTGCTTCTCTCTCTCTCTCGCTCCCCTGTCCTCTCTCTCTCCTGTCTCTCTCTCTCCCCTGTCCTCTCTCTCTCTCTCTCCTCACTCTCCGTCTCTCTCGCTCCCCTGTCTCTCTCAGTCTGCTGGTGTAATGCAGCCTTCATCTCATAGTATGAAAAATGTATGCACTCACTAACTGTAAGTCGCTCTGGATAAGAGTGTCTGCTAAATTACTCAAAAAAATATATAAAAAAAAAATATATATATCATATCTCTGCTAGAACACATCTTTCATCTCCACTTCTACCTCTCTGTCTCTCTCTCCTTATGTTTCAACCTAGTTCTCTCTTCCTCTGTCTATCCCTCTCATTCTTTGTATCTATGCCACTCCATCTGCCTCTCCCTTGGCCTCCCTCTCTCTTCCTCTCTCTTCCATATCTCTCTTTCTCTCTCTTCCATATCTCTCTTTCTCCCTCTCCATCTGCCTCTCACTTGGCCTCCCTCTCTTTTCCTCTCTCTTCCATATCTCTTTCTCCCTCTCCATCTGCCTCTCCCTTGGCCTCCCTCTCTCTTCCATATCTCTTTCTCCCTCTCCATCTGCCTCTCTTTCTCCCTTGACATTTCCTCTATCTCCTACTCTCTATTCCTCTTCCTGTCCATCCCTCTCCCTCGCTCTCTTCCCTTACCCCTCCTGTGGTTACTATCTGCTCCAGTAACATGGCTGGGTGATACACCACACAGAGGATTAGAAAGTGATGTAGTCCACAGAGAGAACACTGAGAGAGGAGGATATGAGGGAAGGAGGGAGGGTGATATAGAGAGGGAGCCGGAAAGAGAAGGGTAAGGGATAGATACAGTGTGAGAGAGAGAGAGAGAGAGAGAGAGAGAGAGAGAGAGAGAGAGAGAGAGACTGCTGTGAAAGGGCTGTGTTAAAAGAAGCAATCCCTCTCATCCTCTGACATGTACAGAAAAACACAAACGCATGCGCAGAGGCAGCAGTATAAAGACATGGAGATTATATGGTAGAGAGAGATGTGTGTGAGAGAGGAGATGAGAGAGAGGAGAGTAGAGCGGACACAGGAGAGGAGAGGAGAGGAGAGAGAGAGGAGAGAGAGAGGAGAGGAGAGGAGAGAGAGGAGAGAGAGAGAGAGAGAGAGATTTCCCAAACACAAAGTGGTAAACTCTGGTGCCCAAACACTAGGCATGCCCTGGAGCTGTTGTCAGAGGACAGACTAGGGTCCCTCTGCCACATTATAATTCACACGGGTACAAATGACCTGAGGGCCCAGCAGGAAAGGGTGGCCACAGTACTCAAGGGAGTGATTGAAAAAGCTTATTCCACTTTCCCCAACGCACAAGTGGTTATCACAACCCTGCTACCATGAAAATACATTCAATTTGCCACCATACAGCGGGTGAACCTGGCCCACCGCTCCACCCTGGACTTGAACAGCCTTTATGACCAGGTCCACCTCTACAAGACAGTAATCCCAACTTTTTTGCCAGGACCCTGAAGTACGTCACCCTCAACCGCAGCCCCACAGGAGCAATAGAGCAACGGACACCCCACTAAGACCAGCGAGACACCCTCCCCGAAGGACCTGCACCGAGAGAACCCATGCCAAGAGGACCTACACCCAGACCACAGCTTCACCAGCCACACCCCAACCACCTGAGACCACCCCAAACAAACCATGGCCAAACCCTATATAGGCCCCCCCAGATCAGACCCATGCCCCTTCTAGGTTACAGAGAGCTGGTAGTCCCATCCACCAAACAACCAGGTGTGAAACAGGGAAGAGACTCAGGGGGTATGCTAATTTGTTATAGAGCAGACCTAACCCACTCTATCAAATTAATCAAAACAGGAACATTTTACAGAGACAAATGTCCTCATATATGTGATACCTATATCCCCCCAATAGAAACCCCATAGCTTCTCCATCCTAGATGGGGAGATCAACCATTTCCAGACCTAGGGACATGTACTAGTCTGTGGTGACCTAAATGCCAGAACTGGATAAGAACCTGACACTCTCAGCACACAGGGGGACAAACACCTACCTGGAGGTGACATTATCCCTCCCAAATATGCCCCCCTTGGCACAACTATGACAAAACAACCAACAAAAATGGGTCACAACTCCTGCAGCTCTGTCGCACACTGGGTCTGTACATAGTCAATGGTAGGCTTCAAGGAGACTCCTATGGTAGGTACACCTATAGCTCATCTCTTGGCAGTAGTACTGTAGACTACTTTATCACTGACCTCAACCCAGAGTCTCTCAGAGCGTTCACAGTCAGCCCACTGACACCCCTATCAGACCACAGCAAAATCACAGTCTACCTGAACAGAGCAATACTCAATCATGAGGCATTAAAATCCAAAGGAACTGCACAATATTAAGAAATGCTATAGATGGAAGGAAAGTAGTGTTGAAACCTACCAAAAAACAATAAGGCAACAACAAATTCAATACCTTTTAGACAACTTTCCTGGACAAAACATTTCACTGTAATAGTGAAGGTGTAAACTTGGCAGTAGAAAACCTAAACAGTATATTTGACCTTTCAGCTTCCCTATCAAATCTAAAAATGTCAAGCAGACAACCAAAGAAAATTAACCGTGGCAAATGGTTTGATGAAGAACGCAAAACCTAAGAAAGAAATTGAGAGACCTATCCAACCAAAAATATAGAGACCCAGAAAACCTAAGTCTATGCCTTCACACTGGTGAATCACTAAAACAATACAGAAACACACTACGGAAAAAGAAGGAACAGCATGTCAGAAATCAGCTCAATGTCATTTAAGAATCCATAGACTAACCACTTCTGGGAAAATTGGAAAACACTAAACAAACAACAACACGAAGAGCTATCTATCCAAAATGGAGATGTGTGGATAAACCACTTCCCCAGTCTTTTTTGCCTCTATAACAAAAGAACAAACAGCAAAAACATATACATGATCAATTACAAATCTTAGAATCAGCTATGAAAGACTACCAGAACCAACTGGATTCTCCAATTACATTGAATGAAATAGAGCACAAAATACAAACCCTCCAACCCAAAAAGGCCTGTGGTGTTGATGATATCCTCAATGAAATTATAAAATATACAGACCACAAATTCCATTTGGCTATACGTAAACTCTTTAACATCATCCTCAGCTCTGGCATCTTCCCCGATATTTGGAACCAAGGACTGATCACCCCAATCCATAAAAGTGGAGACTCATTTGATCCCAATAACTACCGTGGGATATGCGTCAACAGCAACCTTGGGGAAATCCTCTGCATTATCATTAACAGCAGACTTGTACATTTCCTCAGTGAAAACAATGTACTGAGCAAATGTCAAATTGGCTTTTTACCAAATTACCATACGACAGACCACATATTCACCCTGCACACCCTAATTGACAAACAAACAAAACAAAACAAAGTAAAGTCTTGCAGCTCAGAGGGCACTAGAACAGTCTGCAGCACCCGGCCTTACCCTACTAGAATCTGAAGTCAAATGTCTACTGTTTGCTGATTATCTGGTGCTTCTGTCCCCAACCAAGGAGGGCCTACAGCAGCACCTAGATATTCTGCACAGATTCTGTCAGACCTGTGGGCGAGTCTGCTGGCCCCGTTACTGTCCAGAGACGCCCAAAAGGCGTATTATAACCTCAACACCGAACAGTCGGCTAACTAAGACTGTCTCAAGAGGGAGGTACTCAGCCGCTACGGGTACAACTTGGCTGGTCCACGACTGGAGGTTCGTGGCCAAAGCTTCCTCCCGAGCCCAGATGAGCAACCTACTGAGCATCACCAGGGCATGGCTCCTAACCAACGTAGCCTTCCTCCCGGTTATCGACAAAGTGGTCATGGATCATTTCTTACAGGCGCTACCTCAATATATGAAGAAGGTGGCGAGCCTACGAGCACCCCAGACCTTGGAGGACCTCTTGGGAGCCGTGGAGATGCAGCAGAATACCGAGACCCTGCTGAAGGGGACGCGGGCCAAGTCCGGGAGCCGTCAGAGGGGACGGAACGACGACCCCACCACCGTACTCTTCAATCCGACCGTCAGCCGGGCTAAAGGACTGCAGACCCTCGGAGAGACAGCCGGGGGAGAGTCGACCCACCGCCGACGACCCCAGGTGGATGAAGACCAAAGGAAGTGTTTTGAGTGTGGTGCCCGGGGACACCTCGCATGGAATTGCCCAGGCTGAGAGGAGTCGATGCCATCAGCGGGCCCCGGAGACAAGCCGGGCCACGCAGTTAACTATGTCACCTCCTGTTGGGCCCACAGCAAACCACCAGCACCCATGGTCCCGGTGAAAGTTGACGGTCATGACACCCACGCTCTGTTGGATTCTGGGCGTGTGATAATGCTCGTACAAGCGCGCCTGCTGGCCCAGCCGACCGACCATGGGGAGGAGATGTCCGTCTCCTGTGTCCATGGCGACACCAAGCGGTATTTCGACAGGCCACCATCGTGACGCCACAAGGGAGCTGCAGATGATGGTGGGTGCCGTACCTGAGTTGCCGGTACTCACCAAGGAGGTGTGGGAAGCCCAGCCGACCCTCTTACACAGCATGGTGGAACACGTAGAGACGATGAGGGAGCGGATGACAGCCATATGGCCAGTGGTAAGGGAACATATGGAGAAGGCCCAGCGCGCCCAAGCCAATGTCTACAATCGGGGGACCCAGCCCCCAAAGTTCCAGGTGGGTGACAAGGTGCTAGTTTTAATCCCCACCGCAGAAAGTAAGTTCCTGGCAATATGGCACGGGCCGTATGAGGTGACTGAGAAGCTGGGTCATGTAAATTACCGCGTACGGCAGCCGGGGAGACGGAAACCCCAACAGACTTACCACATAAACCTGAAGAGATGACACATGAGGACAGCCTTGGCCATGTTGTGGTCAAAACCCGGGACGTCGACGGGACTAGTGGTGGTCCCGAGCAAAGAGGACCTCGTACCGGCCAAGAAGCAATTGTTCCGGGAGCTCATTGATCGGAACACTGCCATGTTTTCCGAGAAACCGGGCCGAACGACCCTCATTGAACACCACATCCACACCCGGCCCGGAGAAACGGTATGAAAGAGGCCATACCGGATCCCCGAGGCCCGAAGGAAGTCCGTGAAGCAGGATGTGGAGGCTATGCTGAGGATGGGAGTCATCGAGGAGTCCCATCGTGTTGCTGCCCAAACCGGACGGTAGTTTGCGTTTCTGCAATGACTTCCGGGGGGTGAACGACATCAGTTTGTTTGATGCCTACCCCATGTCGAGGGTAGACGAGCTCATCGACCGGTTGGGAAAGGCCCGGTACATCAGCACCCTGGACCTGACCAAGGGATATTGGCCGGTACTCTTGGCAGCCTCCTCCCAAGAGAAGACGGCATTCTCGACAGCGGATGGCTTATACCAATACCCTCTGCTAGACGTGCCAGGTTCGACGGGTCCTCCAGCCAGGACTAATTGGGGCTGATTGAGGCTATGTACAGACTCATTGAGCATAGCCTTGCTATTGAGAAAGGTCACCGTAGGCAGACCTGGCTCTCAAGAGAAGACAGGCTATGTGCACACTGCCCACAAAATGAAGTGGAAACTGAGCTGCACTTCCTAACCTCCTGCCAAATGTATGACCATATTAGAGAAACATATTTCCCTCAGATTACACAGACCCACAAAGAATTTGTGAACAAATCCAATTTTGATGAATACCACAGTGTGCAATCACAGCAGCAAGATTTGTGACCTGTTGCCACAAGAAAAGGGCAACCAGTGAAGAACAAACACCATTGTAAATACAACCCATATTTATGTTTATTTATTTTCCCATTTGTACTTTAACTATTTGCACATTGTTACAACACTGTATATATATATACATAATATGACATTTGAAATGTCTTTATTCTTTTGGAACTTCTGAGTGTAATGTTTACTGTTAATATTTATTATCTACTTCACTTGCTTTGGCAATGTTAACATACGTTTCCCATGCCAATAAAGCCCCTTGAATTAAAATTGAATTGAGAGAGGAGTGGAGAGTGTGACAAGATAATGGACAGCACTGACACCACCATACATATCAATACCATACTATTACCACTGACACCACCATACATATCAATACCATACTATTACCACTGACACCACCATACATATCAATACCATACTATTACCACTGAACCACCATACATATCATACCATACTATTACCACTGACACCACCATACATATCAATACCACACTATTACCACTGACACCACCATACATATCAATACCATACTATTACTACTGACACCACCATACATATCAATACCATACTATTAACACTGACACCACCATACATATCAATACTACACTATTACCACTGACACCACCACACATATCAATACCATACTATTACCACTGACACCACCATACATATCAATACCACACTATTACCACTGACACCACCATACATATCAATACCATACTATTACTACTGACACCACCATACATATCAATACCATACTATTACACTGACACCACCATACTATCAATACTACACTATTACCACTGACACCACCACACATATCAATACCATACTATTACTACTGACACCACCATACATATCAATACCATACTATTAACACTGACACCACCATACATATCAATACTACACTATTACCACTGACACCACCACACATATCAATACCACACTATTACCACTGACACCACCACACATATCAATACCACACTATTACCACTGACACCACCATACATATCAATACCATACTATTACTACTGACACCACCATACATATCAATACCATACTATTAACACTGACACCACCATACATATCAATACCACACTATTACCACTGACACCACCATACATATCAATACCATACTATTACCACTGACACCACCATACATATCAATACCATACTATTACCACTGACACCACCATACATATCAATACCATACTATTAACACTGACACCACCATACATATCAATACCATACTATTACCACTGACACCACCATACATATCAATACCATACTATTACCACTGACACCACCATACATATCAATACCACACTATTACCTACTGACACCACCCATACATATCAATACCATACTATTACCACTGACACCACCATACATATCAATACCATACTATTACCACTGACACCACCATACATATCAATACCATACTATTACTACTGACACCACCATACATATCAATACCCATACTATTACCACTGACACCACCATACATATCAATACCATACTATTACCACTGACACCACCATACATATCAATACCACACTATTACTACTGACACCACCATACATATCAATACCATACTATTACCACTGACACCACCATACATATCAATACCATACTATTACCACTGACACCACCATACATATCAATACCATACTATTACTACTGACACCACCATACATATCAATACCATACTATTACTACTGACAACCACCATACATATCAAATACCATACTATTACCACTGACACCACCATACATATCAATACCACACTATTACCACTGACACCACCATACATATCAATACCATACTATTACCACTGACACCACCATACATATCAATACCATACTATTACCACTGACACCACCATACATATCAATACCATACTATTACCACTGACACCACCATACATCAATACAGAGAGAAAGAAAACAGAGTAAAAGTACTTTTAATAGTAAAAGTAATAATAAATACACAATGAGTAACGATAACTTGGCTATATACACGGGGTACCAGTACTGAGTCGATGACCAGGTCATTGAGGTAGATCTGTTCATAAACAGTAGCAGCAGCGTATGTGATGAGTCAAAAACGTTTGTGCAAAAAGGGAACAATGCAGAGAGTTAAATAGTCAACCAAATAGCTACCCAGACTAACTATTTAGCAGTCTTATAGCTTGGGGGTAGAAGCTGTTCTGGGTCCTGTTGGTTCTAGACTTGGTGCCTCGGTACCGCTTGCCGTGTGGTAGCAGAGAGAACAGTCTATGACTTGGGTGGCTGGAGTCTTTGACAATTTTTAGGGCAATTTTTAAGGGCCTGGTATAGAAGTCCTGGATGGCAGGGAGCTCGGCCCCAGTACACACTACCCTCTGTAGCGCCTTGCGGTCAGATGCCAAGCAGATGCCGTACCAAGCGGTGATGCAACCAGTCAAGATGCTCTCAATGGTGCAGCTGTATAACTTTTTGAGGATCTGAGGGTCCATGTCAAATCTTTTCAAGCCTCCTGAGGGAGAAGAGGCGTTGTCGTGCCCTCTTCACGACTGTCTTGGTGTGTTTGGACCATGATAGGTCCGTAGTTACGAGGACACAGAGGAACTGGAAGCTCTCGACCCGCTCCACTGCAGCCCTGTCGATGTGAATGGGGGCGTGCTCAGCCCTCCATTTTCCGTAGTCCACGATCAGCTCCTTTGTCTTGCTGACGTTGAGGGAGAGGTTGTTGTCCTGGCACCACACTGCCAGGTCTCTGACCTCCTCCCTATAGGCTGTATTATGCCCATCTCGCTCTACAGCCAAAGGTTATCTAATGTTTACTTTACATCCAATGTTTACATCTAATGTTTACTTAACATCCAATGTTTACTTTACATCCAATGTTTACATCTAATGTTTACTTTACATCCAATGTTTACATCTAATGTTTACTTTACATCCAATGTTTACATCTAATGTTTACTTTACATCCAATGTTTACATCTAATGTTTACTTTACATCCAATGTTTACATCCCAGCTCTCTGAATATAACATGATTCTGCTATGGGGCCATTTGTGAGAAGACATGCAAATATTTAATAATGCTTCAATGATGTGACTCAAAAGGTGTTGAAATTACTTCAGAGAGCGAACTGACAGAACAAAAACACTTGGACATTAATCCGGGTCTTTTCTTTAGCTTTTTTTGAATATGTAAATCATATATCAAAAGGTTTCTCCGCTCTTCAGTTTATTAATGTGTTTTGTGCTCTGTATATAAGACGTAATGCACCGAAGAAGAAGGAAACAATCAAATGGTATCTCAAGCAGGCAACAAATTGCCTCTCTCTTCTTTTAGCTTATTAAAATATTAAAAGCCATATTTAAGCGCATTTGCGTCAAAGACTCCCAAACTGTAATTAAATGGACCCATCACAAATATAAACAACTTCACGCACACACACACACAAACACACACACACACACACACACACACACACTGTATGCAAGCAAGTGTTGTGGGGAGCATTCCAAACCCCAGTAGTCTGGTCATCATTGGGGTTGAAATGGAACAAGCCCCATGACAACCATGCTCTCTTATTGCTATGGGAACGGGAATGGTTCTGAGCTACAGTATGTAGACTTTGGCCTCCTTTAAAAACAACAACCAGTCAGGTAGTGAATCTCTAATGGTTCTGAGTTATGTAGACGTTGGCCTTTAAAAACAACACCAGTCAGGTAGTGAATATCTAATGGTTCTGAGTTATGTAGACGTTGGCCTTTAAAAACAACAACCAGTCAGGTAGTGAATATCTAATGGTCCTGAGTTATGTAGACGTTGGCCTTTAAAAACAACACCAGTCAGGTAGTGAATATCTAATGGTTCTGAGTTATGTAGACTTTGGCCTTTAAAAACAACAACCAGTCAGGTAGTGAATATCTAATGGTCCTGAGTTATGTAGACGTTGGCCTTTAAAAACAACACCAGTCAGGTAGTGAATATCTAATGGTCCTGAGTTATGTAGACTTTGGCCTTTAAAAACAACAACCAGTCAGGTAGTGAATATCTAATGGTTCTGAGTTATGTAGACTTTGGCCTTTAAAAACAACAACCAGTCAGGTAGTGAATATCTAATGGTTCTGACTTATGTAGACTTTGGCCTCCTTTAAAAACAACACCAGTCAGGTAGTGAATCTCTAATGGTTCTGAGTTATGTAGACGTTGGCCTCCTTTAAAAACAACACCAGTCAGGTAGTGAATCTCTAATGGTTCTGAGTTATGTAGACGTTGGCCTCCTTTAAAAACAACACCAGTCAGGTAGTGAATATCTAATGGTTCTGAGTTATGTAGACTTTGGCCTTTAAAAACAACAACCAGTCAGGTAGTGAATATCTAATGGTCCTGAGTTATGTAGACGTTGGCCTTTAAAAACAACACCAGTCAGGTAGTGAATATCTAATGGTTCTGAGTTATGTAGACGTTGGCCTCCTTTAAAAACAAATAAGACAGGGGGGGACCTAATATTAGATCAGCACTCCTACTTTGAGACGCATATTAAAATACTGTATGTATAAATGGTATAATGTTCCCGCATATCTTGTCATTGTCCAACAGTGGAAAGTGAATACATTTTTTTCACATTTTCTATTTCAGCTGAAAAACTATTTACACCACAGCTCCATTGAGACAAATCAGCTGTGTCAATTGGAGTGAAGTCAATCGGGGGTGGGGTCAGCGTTAGGTGTCAAAATTAGGGGTTGCAAACAGCAGTTATGAGAGGGGAGTGGGACGTGGTTTCAGACTCACCTTCCGGTGAAAATGGTAAGTCATGTTAAATCACACACACACACACACACACACCACACACACACACACACACCACACACACACATTAAATAGTAGAGGGGGATGGGTGAAATTTTAAATGATGTTAAATCATGACCGAGAGAGGGTAGGTTTATCATGTTAAACCAGGACCGAGAGAGGGTAGGTTTATCATGTTAAAATCAGTGACCGAGAGAGGGTAGGTTTAAACGGCTTGGCTAGCTAACCAGGTTAACCCTGTCAGAAAGTGGAGGGCAGACAGGGTCTGTATCCCAAATACCACCCTATTCCCTTTATAGTGCACTACTTTAGACCAGGACCCATAGTGCTCTGGTCAATAGGAGTGCACAATATATATTTTTTGTTTACATTTTTTTTTTTTTTTACCTTTATTTAACCAGGTAAGCCAGTTGAGAACAAGTTCTCATTTACAACTGCGACCTGGCCAAGATAAAGCAAAGCAGTGCGATAAAAACAACAACTCAGAGTTAACATATGGGGTAAAACAAAACATAAAGTCAAAAAATACAACAGAAAATATATATACAGTGTGTGCAAATGTAGCAAGTTATGGAGGTAAGGCAATAAATAGGCCATAGTGCAAAATAATTACAATTAGTATTAACACTGGAATGCTAGATGTGCAAGAGATGATGTGCAAATAGAGATACTGGGGTGCAAAAGAGCAAAATAAATAACAATATGGGGATGAGGTAGTTGGGTGGGCTAATTTCAGATGGGCTGTGTACAGGTGCAGTGATCGGTAAGCTGCTCTGACAACTGATGCTTAAAGTTAGTGAGGGAGATAAGAGTCTCCAGCTTCAGAGATTTTTGCAATTCGTTCCAGTCATTGGCAGCAGAGAACTGGAAGGAATGGCGGCCAAAGGAGGTGTTGGCTTTGGGGATGACCAGTGAGATATACCTGCTGGAGCGCAGACTACGGGTGGGTGCTACTATGGTGACCAATGAGCTAAGATAAGGCGGGGATTTGCCTAGCAGTGATTTATAGATGGCCTGGAGCCAGTGGGTTTGACGCCGAACATGTAGTGAGGACCAGCCAACAAGAGCGTACAGGTCACAGTGGTGGGTAGTATTATGGGGCTTTGGAGACAAAACGGATGGCACTGTGATAGACTACATCCAATTTGCTGAGTAGAGTGTTGGAGGCTATTTTGTAAATGACATCGCCGAAGTCAAGGATCGGTAGGATAGTCAGTTTTACGACATCAACATGTGAACATGGAGCTTTTGTTTTGTAGTATAAAAAGATAGAGGAAGATAAATGTTTCCAATGACATCATCAACCAATTAGGAGACAATTAGTAGGCAACGCCTCCTCATAATTGATTAAAAATCACATGATGCACACCAATGATGTCATCGGAAACGCTTATCTTCACTCTTATCTTTTTTTTACTACAAAACATAGAAACGCTCCATTTTCACATGTTTGACGTTGTGCTGGAGATGATGAATATGAAGTTGAAAAATTATGAAATGTCCTTTTAAAAAGTTTGTACTGTCATGTACCTGTCAAAGCCCCTCTCCTGTCCTCCTCAACGACACGATATCCATTTGCTCCTGTAGAAAATCCAAATAAAAGCATGAATGCACTAACAACCGTGTTTTGAAATGACAGCTTTTAGGTCTCAATGGCAGTCTATTTTCAGTCGGTACTCCTGTCCAAGTGGAGTCGGTGGTGACTGTGGCTGTATCCCAAATGGCACACTACTCCCTATGGGTCCTGGTCTAAAGTAGTGCACTATATAGGGAATAGGGTGCCATTCTCTGGTCTAAAGTAGTGCACTATATAGGGAATAGGGTGCCATTCTCTGGTCTAAAG
>LR778269.1:2271628-2319290 GCA_902810595.1 Coregonus sp. 'balchen'
TGTGACAGGGCTTGCAACCTATCACGAATTACAAAGGGACACCCAGCCACGAACTGCCCAGTGACACGAGCCTACTAGATGAGCTAAATACCTTCTATGCTTTAAACAGGTTAACATTCACAAGGCCGCAGACGGATTATCAGGATGCGTACTCAGAGCATGCGCTGACCAGTTGGCAAATGTCTTCACTGACATTTTCAACATCTCCCTGACCCAGTCTGTAATAGCTACATGTTTCTAGCAGACCACCATAGTCCCTGTGCCCAAGAACGCCAAAGTAACCTGTTTTAATGACTATCTCCCAGTATCACTCACATCTGTAGCCATGAAATGCTTTAAAAGGCTGGTCAGGGCTCACGTCAACACCATCATCCCTGACACCCTGGACCCACTCCAAATCGCATACCGCCCCAACAGATGCAATCTCTATTGCACTCCACACTGCACTTTCCCACTTGGACAAAAAAAAAAAACTATGTGAGAATGCTGTTCATTGACTACGGCAACACCATAGTGCCCTCAAAGCTCATCACTAAGCTAAGGTCCCTGATGACTGAACACCTCCCTCTGCAACTGGATCTTGGACTTCCTGACGGGCCCTCCCATGTGGTGAGGGTAGGCAACAACACATCCGCCATGCTGACCCTCAACACAGGGGCCCCTCAGGGGTGTGTGCTTAGTCCCCTCCAGTAGTCCCTGTTCACCCACGACTGCGTGGCCGCACACGACTCCGACACATTCCTTAAGTTTGCCCGATGACGATGAGACAGCCTATAGGGAGGAGGTCAGAGACCTGGCAGTCTGGTGCCAGGACAACAACCTCTCCCTCAACGTCAGCAAGACAAAGGAGATGATCGTGGGCCTGTAGTGGAGCGGGTCGAGA
This sequence comes from Coregonus sp. 'balchen', assembly GCA_902810595.1. NCBI lineage: Eukaryota > Metazoa > Chordata > Actinopteri > Salmoniformes > Salmonidae > Coregonus > Coregonus sp. 'balchen'. The sequence continues at coordinate 2,272,512 of LR778269.1, forward strand.
GCTTCAAGTTCCTCTGTGTCCACATCACTAAGGACCTATCATGGTCCAAGCACACCAACACAGTCGTTAAGAGGGCACGACAACACCTCTTCCCCCTCAGGAGGCTGAAAAGATTTAGCATGGGTCCATAGATCCTCAAAAAGTTTAACAGCTGCACCATCGAGAGCATCTTGACTGCCTGTATTGCCGTTTCGTATGGCAACTGCTTGGCATCCAACCATAAGGCGCTACAGAGGGTAGTGCGTATGGCCCAGTACATCACTAGGGACGCGCTCCCTGCCATTCAGGATCTCTATACAAGGCGGTGTCAGAGGAAGGCCCAAAGAATTGTCAAAGACTCCAGCCACCCAAGCCACAGACTGTTCTCTTTGCTACCGCATGGCAAGCGGTACCAATGTACCAAGTCTGGAACCAATAGGACTCTGAACAGCTTCTACCTCCAAGCCATAAGACTTCTAAACAAAACTGCTACATAGCTAATCAAATAGCTACCCGGACTACCTGCATTGACCCTTTTTTGCACTAACTCTCTTGCACTGACTCTGCACACACACTGGACTCTACCCACACATTCACACTGATACCCCAATCATAAACACACACACAGACACTTTGACACTCACTGTCTATTATCTATCCTGTTGCCTAATCACTTGACCCCTACCTATATGTACAGTACATAGCTACCTCAATGACCTCTTACCCCTGCACATCGACTCGGTACTGGTACTCCCTGTATATAGCCATGTTATTTTCGACTCCCTGTATATAGCCATGTTATTTTCGACTCCCTATATATACTGAGTGTACAAAACATTAAGAATAGGGCGCAGCGTTCTAAGGCAATGCATGGCAGTGTTGTGGCATCACTACAGTCTGGGGTTTGATCGCAGGCTGTGTCACAGCCGGCCATGACCGGGAGTCCCATAGGGCGGCGCACAACTGGCCCAGCGTCGTCCGGGTTAGGGGAGGGTTTGGCCCAGCGTCGTCCGGGTTAGGGGAGGGTTTGGCCCAGCGTCGTCCGGGTTAGGGGAGGGTTTGGCCCAGCGTCGTCGGGGTTAGGGGATGGTTTGGCCCAGCGTTGTCCGGGTTAGGGGAGGGTTTGGCCCAGCGTCGTCCGGGTTAGGGGAGGGTTTGGCCCAGCGTCGTCCAGGTTAGGGGAGGGTTTGGCCCAGCGTCGTCCGGGTTAGGGGAGGGTTTGGCCCAGCGTCGTCCGGGTTAGGGGAGGGTTTGGCCCAGCGTCGTCCGGGTTAGGGGAGGGTTTGGCCCAGCGTCGTCCGGGTTAGGGGAGGGTTTGGCCCAGCGTCGTCCGGGTTAGGGGAGGGTTTGGCCCAGCGTCGTCCGGGTTAGGGGAGGGTTTGGCCGGGGGGTTTTACTTGGCTCATTGCGCTCTAGTGCCACCTTGTGGCGGGCCGGGCGCCTGCAGGCTGACCACAGTCGTCAGTTGAACGGTGTTTCCTCTGACACATTGGTGCGGCTGGCTTCCGGGTTTAAGCGAGCAAGTGTTAAGAAGCAGCGCAGCTTGGCGGGTCATGTTTCAGAGGATGCACGACTCTACCTTCACCTCTCCCGAGCCTGTTGGGGAGTTCCAGCGATGAGACAAGATCGTAATTGGATATCACGAAATTGGGGAGAAAAAAGGGGGTATAAAATATTATCAATTAAGAACACCTGCTCTTTCCATGTCACATTATTTTACGTTTTTTTGTCCCACAAAAAAACCCACAAAGCGACTATGCAAAGCCCTCACTGACACTCAGAAATGTATTCCAGTGTCTGCCTGCAAGCTGAAAATCTTTGCCAGTGTGTGTGCGTGTTTAGGCTACCTGCCCCTCCCCCCTCCAAAGCATAGGCTACTGTAGCCCCTCCCCCCTCCGAAGCATAGGCTACTGTAGCCCCTCCCCCCTCCGAAGCATAGGCTACTGTAGCCCCTCCCCCCTCCGAAGCATAGGCTACTGTAGCCCCTCCCCCCTCAGGAGTATAGGCTACTGTAGCCCCTCCCCCCTCCGAAGCATAGGCTACTGTAGCCCCTCCCCCCTCAGGAGCATAGGCTACTGTAGCCCCTCCCCCCTCCGAAGCATAGGCTACTGTAGCCCCTCCCCCCTCCGAAGCAAAGGCTACTGTAGCCCCTCCCCCCTCCGAAGCATAGGCTACTGTAGCCCCTCCCCCCTCAGGAGTATAGGCTACTGTAGCCCCTCCCCCCTCCGAAGCATAGGCTACTGTAGCCCCTCCCCCCTCCGGAGTATAGGCTCCTGTACTGACGTTACAAGCTTGATTCAGAAGATGGGCAGAGAGATTTTTTATTAGCCAAAGAATGGATGAACTTTTTCAAAGCTAGTTAAGGAAACTATGGCTAGTAATTACCTGTCACATTGGATTTATTAACTACAAAAAGGTAAGACGTGTTTTTAATTCTGGTGCCGCTCTGCACGCACAATCTTGTTAGCTAGCTAGGTCAAAAGGACATTCAAAGTTCCTCCATAGAAGCCGCTACTCCCAGGTATAATTCTGTGAACCTAATTCAGATAATGCACGTCATAACAGGATGCCTTGCGCGTCAAGCCTCCTCCTGAACCCTCTCTCTCCCCACCAGTAAAACTTCAGTCACATCTTGCGCCATGGGCTACACTTGTCTGTCCATCACGCCTGCCTTATCCACACTGATTGGTGACGATATAGGACTTGTTTTACTGTGGATATAGATACTTTTGTACGTGTTTCCTCCAGCATCTTCACAAGGTCCTTTGCTGTTGTTCTGGGATTGATTTGCACTTTTCGCACCAAATTACGTTCATCTCTAGGAGACAGAATGCGTCTCCTTCCTGAGCGGTATGACGGCTGCGTGGTCCCATGGTGTTTATACTTGCGTACTATTGTTTGTACAGATGAACGTGGTACCTTCAGGCATTTGGAAATTGCTCCCAAGGATGAACCAGACTTGTGGAGGTCTACAATTTCTTTTCTGAGGTCTTGGTTGATTTCTTTTGATTTTCCCATGATGTCAAGCAAAGAGGCACTGAGTTTGAAGGTAGGCCTTGAAATACATCCACAGGTACAACTCCAATTGACTCAAATGATGTCAATTAGCCTATCAGAAGCTTCTAAAGCCATGACATCATTTTCTGGAATTTTCCAAGCTGTTTAAAGGCACAGTCAACTTAGTGTATGTAAACTTCTGACCCACTGGAATTGTGATACAGTGAATTATAAGTGAAATAATCTGTCTGTAAACAATTGTTGGTAAAATTACTTGTGTCACGCACAAAGTAGATGTCCTAACCGACTTGCCAAAACTATAGTTTGTTAACAAGAAATGTGTGGAGTGGTTGAAAAATGAGTTTTAATGACTCCAACCTAAGTGTATGTAAACTCTCTCCCTCTCTCCCTCTCTCCCTCTCTCCCTCTCTCCCTCTCTCCCTCTCTCCCTCCCTCCCCACAGGACAGAGCTGTTTCGGAGGACAGCACTACACCATAAAATTGGAATGTATCTGAATTAGAACGGTTGAACAGGCAATTCTGCTTCCAAAGCAACCTCATATGTTGCAGGACCTGAGGGCCATAAAGGTTGCACCTGTGTGTGTTTTACTACATTCATATGGCACTTGATGAAATCTACATATTTGTAGGCGATGATCTGAGGCAGTAATGCATTTTAAGCACCTAATAAGAGCTACATAAGATCCATTACCAGTTGCTGTTAAAAGGCTCAAAAAAGACATGCACTTAAGTGTTCTTTGTCAATGTTCTATTCATTACACGGGCAATATTTCACTGCATTAGCAATCGTTTCCTGTGTGTACAAAGCAAAGTATGGTCACAAATACATTCTACACTGATCTACTTAGATATAAGACGCTCTGGATAAAAGGAAATGCATTATGTTAAAGTCACCGTTTTTCCTTTACAGAAAGCACAAAAGAAAACCTTGGATGGTTCAAGGTGAATGTATTGAACTTTGATATTTGGTATAAAAAAAAACAAGGTTTTCCACCATTCCTCTCTCATCTTCAGGGTTGACTGCTGAAGCCTGTTCTACACTACCACTCAAAACATCCCTGGGGCAAAGGGCATTATGTAAGGGATAATCAACGAGGGGCTGTGCGTTCTATGGAAAATAATGAACAACGTGGAAGGTGTGTTTGACGACGCGCTAACAGAGAACTGACCGTCCATGGAGTTGCATTATTTTCCAGAGAACTCATAGAGCCCCGAGTTGATTATCCATTTTATACCATGACTATAATTGAACACATTTACCAGTAGAAATGTGTTCAACATCCACTGAATTAGCTAGCAAGTTTACTAGCTAGCTACAGTAGTTGCCTTGGTAACCAAACAAACAGACTTGCTAGTTTAGCTAATCAAACCATCAGTCCTAGCATACTATTATGAAAATCTAATTGAACAATGCAAATACTGTTTTAAATGTAACTTTTGCTTTTGAAAAGCAGCTCAAACATTGAACGTGTAAGAATGAACTATGGCCATTGATTTATATCGTGCTTATATACAGTGTGCGTTAGGGGTTGATACGGGAGTGAAAATTCATTCCTGTCCTATCAATTTTTTTCCTGTACTGTCTTGATTCAGCAACAGTTCTACAACCCCGGAACATTCCTGTCCCTTCCTGATAAAAATAAAATCACTCCCGTCCCATGCTAATATTTGCACGCAGAAATATGTAGGCTATTGTGTTTGTTTAGGAAGTATTGAAAATAATTTCAGTAATGCAATATGCAAATTGTGATATGTGGTCGTATTACCTATTTTATTGAAATGCACTGACTGTGGACCTAAGTAGCTCTGGATAAGAGCATTATTTTAAAATGACCTAAATGCAGATGATTAAGGCTGGGGGATGAGGACCGAGACCCCAGCAGGACGGTTTGCTGATGATTAAGGCTGGAGGATGAGGACCGAGACCCCAGCAGGACGGTCTGCTGATGATTAAGGCTGGAGGATGAGGACCGAGACCCCAGCAGGACGGTCTGCTGATGATTAAGGCTGGAGGATGAGGACCGAGACCCCAGCAGGACGGTCTGCTGATGATTAAGGCTGGAGGATGAGGACCGAGACCCCAGCAGGACGGTCTGCTGATGATTAAGGCTGGAGGATGAGGACGGAGACCCCAGCAGGACGGTCTGCAGATGATTAAGGCTGGAGGATGAGGACCGAGACCCCAGCAGGACGGTCTGCAGATTATTAAGGCTGGAGGATGAGGACCGAGACCCCAGCAGGACGGTCTGCTGATGATTAAGGCTGGAGGATGAGGACGGAGACCCCAGCAGGACGGTCTGCAGATGATTAAGGCTGGAGGATGAGGACCGAGACCCCAGCAGGACGGTCTGCAGATGATTAAGGCTGGAGGATGAGGACCGAGACCCCAGCAGGACGGTCTGCTCAGCACAGACATAAAACTGTAGCCTTCAGCAGAGTACTGCGCACATATGAACATTTACAATACGTTAACATTTACAACATGAACATGAAATTGAAAAACACCTGATCGACAGTACTGCACAAAGTCAATGTATTTCTTATTTCACCCTTCACCTCAGATGGCATGGTTTAGTTAAATACACAAACAATTGGGCTTGATGGTACTGTTGTTAGGAGTAGACCAGCTATGCCACTTCAGGCCGCTCGTCACACTCTCCGGTTGGTAGCCTGTTTGATTAGTACTGGGTTCATTCCTTGTCAAAGACAACTGCTAAAAACACAGCTCTTTCCTTGGCTCGAATGTTAAAATGTTAGTGATGGTTCCATGGCTGCAACAAGACATTGCAATTCCTTGAAGGCTTCATCATTTAACCTAGTGACATAGGTTGGCATCTGACGACGGAAGGGGGTAGGGGGGAAATTACCATTTATTTTTATATTTATTTTTATTAAGTAAACTATACTAGGCGTAGCCTACACAGTTGTTTTTATGAAATGCTCCACACGACATATTTACGCCCCAAAAAAAACAGTGTTTACAACTATTCCAGTAGACAGTTGATCCTGTCCCAAACTTGACTATTGAACTTGACTCCCATTCCTGCCAGGATCTCGCGGGAGTCCTTTTTCCATGTCAACCTCTACCGTGTGTTATAGGGAAATAATGCACGCTCTAGAATGCCCTTCAAGCCAAATCAGAAACAAGTATTCAACAATGCCATGGTATAAGACTCTTTATGTAATGCTTATATGGGCTTTATGAATGCGTCATGATGCTATATAGATCCACTGTAAAGTGTTAAACTGTTTTCTTTCTGACATCTCAGGGAGCTAACTCCAGACTTCAGCAAGGTTGCTCACTGAACAACCTCAACTACTTCTACAGTTTTTATTTTCAGGCATACAGTAGTAAATGTCTAAATGTGGTATAAAACATACAGTAGTAATGTATTTTTTATTTTTTTTGCAGTGGCAGCCACGATTTAGCAGCAGTGATGCGCCACATCTAAATGCATATAGGGGAAACACTGCATGATGTCTGTTTTTTTTTCCAACAGTCTGTCCCTGGGAGCATGACAGTATAGGTGTCACGCCCTGGCTCTGGGGACACTGTTATGTTGAGCCAGGGTGTGTAGATCTATGTTCCCTATTTCTATGTTGGCCTGAGTGACTCCCAATCAGAGGCAACGAGTGTCAGCTGTTTGCTGGTTGTCTCTGATTGGGAGCCATATTTAAACTGTCGGTTTTTCCTTTGTTTTTGTGGGTTCTTGTTTCAAGTAGGGTTGAGTTTGACCGTGAACTGTCACGTTACCGTCTTTGTTGTTTTGATCGTGTTTTCGCTCAATAAAGAGTATGTTTGCCTGCAACGCTGCGCCTTGGTCCTCATCTGTTCCTGACGATCGTGACAATAGGGATGTTTCCACTGAACACACCTCCCTGACAAAACAACTAGTCAAACACGTTAGGGCCATGCTGTGCTATACCATTACCTCTTTACATCAATAACCAAACAACCCACAGGGAGAGTACAGGAGTGTCTCTCTCTCTCTCTCTCTCTCTCTCTCTCAACATGTTTACATTGCCAAAGCAAATGGAATAGAAAATAAATAAAAGGGAAACATTAGCAAACAGACAAAAGTTTTAAAATAATATAAACATTTCAAATGTTATATTGTTGGCTATGTACAATGTTGTAACAATGTGATAGTAGTTGAAGTATAAAATAAATCAACATAAATATAGGTTGAATTTACAATGTTGTTTGTGCTCCACTGGTTGCCCTTTTCTCACTGCAAAGGGCCACAAATCAAATCAAATGTTATTGGTCGCATACGCAGATCGTATTGTGGGTGTAGTGAAATGCTTGTGTTCCTAGCTACAACAGTGCAGTAATATCCAACAATACACACATCTAAAAGTACAAGAATGGAATTTAGAAATATATACAATTAGGATGGAGTATAAATACAGTATATACAGTGGGGGAAAAAAGTATTTAGTCAGCCACCAATTGTGCATGTTCTCCCACTTAAAAAGATGAGAGAGGCCTGTAATTTTCATCATAGGTACACGTCAACTATGACAGACAAAATGAGGAAAAAAAATCCAGAAAATCACATTGTAGGATTTTTTATGAATTTATTTGCAAATTATGGTGGAAAATAAGTATTTGGTCAATAACAAAAGTTTCTCAATACTTTGTTATATACCCTTTGTTGGCAATGACACAGGTCAAACGTTTTCTGTAAGTCTTCACAAGGTTTTCACACACTGTTGCTGGTATTTTGGCCCATTCCTCCATGCAGATCTCCTCTAGAGCAGTGATGTTTTGGGGCTGTCGCTGGGCAACACAGACTTTCAACTCCCTCCAAAGATTTTCTATGGGGTTGAGATCTGGAGACTGGCTAGGCCACTCCACGACCTTGAAATACTTCTTACGAAGCCACTCCTTCGTTGCCCGGGCGGTGTGTTTGGGATCATTGTCATGCTGAAAGACCCAGCCACGTTTCATCTTCAATGCCCTTGCTGATGGAAGGAGGTTTTCACTCAAAATGTCACGCGACATGGCCCCATTCATTCTTTCCTTTACACGGATCAGTCGTCCTGGTCCCTTTGCAGAAAAACAGCCCCAAAGCATGATGTTTCCACCCCCATGCTTCACAGTAGGTATGGTTTTCTTTGGATGCAACTCAGCATTCTTTGTCCTCCAAACACGACGAGTTGAGTTTTTACCAAAAAGTTATATTTTGGTTTCATCTGACCATATGACATTCTCCCAATCCTCTTCTGGGTCATCCAAATGCACTCTAGAAAACTTCAGACGGGCCTGGACATGTACTGACTTAAGCAGGGGGACACGTCTGGCACTGCAGGATTTGAGTCCCTGGCGGCGTAGTGTGTTACTGATGGTAGGCTTTGTTACTTTGGTCCCAGCTCTCTGCAGGTCATTCACTAGGTCCCCCCGTGTGGTTCTGGGATTTTTGCTCACCGTTCTTGTGATCATTTTGACCCCACGGGGTGAGATCTTGCGTGGAGCCCCAGATCGAGGGAGATTATCAGTGGTCTTGTATGTCTTCCATTTCCTAATAATTGCTCCCACAGATGATTTCTTCAAACCAAGCTGCTTACCTATTGCAGATTCAGTCTTCCCAGCCTGGTGCAGGTCTACAATTTTGTTTCTGGTGTCCTTTGACAGCTCTTTGGTCTTGGCCATAGTGGAGTTTGGAGTGTGACTGTTTGAGGTTGTGGACAGGTGTCTTTTATACTGATAACAAGTTCAAACAGGTGCCATTAATACAGGTAACGAGTGGAGGACAGAGGAGCCTCTTAAAGAAGAAGTTACAGGTCTGTGAGAGCCAGAAATCTTGCTTGTTTGTAGGTGACCAAATACTTATTTTCCACCATAATTTGCAAATAAATTCATAAAAAATCCTACAATGTGATTTTCTGGATTTTTTTTCCTCAATTTGTCTGTCATAGTTGACATGTACCTATGATGAAAATTACAGGCCTCTCATCTTTTTAAGTGGCAGAACTTGCACAATTGTTGGCTGACTAAATACTTTTTTCCCCCACTGTATATATATATAGAATGGAATTTAGAAATATATACAATTAGGATGGAGTATAAATACAGTATATATATATATATATATATATATATATATATATATATATATATATATATATATATATATATATATATATATATATACACACACATACATACATACATACATACAGTTGAAGTTGGAAGTTTACATACACCTTAGCCAAATACATTTAAACTCCATAATTCCTGACATTTAATCCTAGTAACAATTCCCTGTCTTAGGTCAGTTAGGATCACCACTTTATTTGAAGAATGTGAAATGTCAGAATAATAGTAGAGAGAATTATTTATTTCAGCTTTTATTTATTTCATCACATTCCCAGTTGGTAGCATTGCCTTTAAATTGTTTAACTTGGGTCAAACGTTTCGGGTAGCCTTCCACAAGCTTCCCACAATAAGTTGGGTGCATTTTGGCCCATTCCTCCTGACAGAGCTGGTGTAACTGAGTCAGGTTTGTAGGCAAACTTGCTCGCACATGCTTTTTCAGTTCTGCCCACACATTTTCTATAGGATTGAGGTCAGGGCCTTGTGATGGCCACTCCAATACCTTGACTTTGTTGTCCTTAAGCCATTTTGCTACAACTTTGGAAGTATGCGTGGGGTCATTGTCCATTTGGAAGACCCATTTGCGACCAAGCTTTAACTTCCTTGAGATGTTGCTTCAATATATCCACATCATTTTCCTTCCTCATGATGCCATCTATTTTGTGAAGTGCACCAGTCCCTCCTGCAGCAAAGCACCCCCACAGCATGATGCTGCCACCCCCGTGCTTCACGGTTGGGATGGTGTTCTTCGGCTTGCAAGCGACCCCCTTTTTCCTCCAAACATAACGATGGTCATTATGGCCAAACAGTTCTATTTTTGTTTCATCAGACCAGAGGACTTTTCTCCAAAAAGTACGATCTTTGTCCCCATGTGCAGTTGCAAACCGTAGCCTGGCTTTTTTATGGCGGTTTTGGAGCAGTGGCTTCTTGCTGAGCGGCCTTTCAGGTTATGTAGATATAGGACTCATTTTACTGTGGATATAGATACTTTTGTACCGGTTTCCTCCAGCATCTTCACAAGGTCCTTTGCTGTTGTTCTGGGATTGATTTGCATTTTTCGCACCAAAGTACGTTAATCTCTAGGCGACAGAATGAGTCTCCTTCCTGAGCGGTATGACGGCTGTGTGGTCCCATGGTGTTTATACTTGCTTACTATTGTTTGTACAGATGAACGTGGTACCTTCAGGCATTTGGAAATTGCTCCCAAGGATGAACCAGACTTGTGGAGGTCTACAATTTCTTTTCTGAGGTCTTGGTTGATTTCTTTTGATTTTCCCATAATGTCAAGCAAAGAGGCACTGAGTTTGAAGGTAGGCCTTGAAATACATCCACAGGTACACCTCCAATTGACTCAAATGATGTCAATTAGCCTATCAGAAGCTTCTAAAGCCATGACATCATTTTCTGGAATTTTCCAAGCTGTTTAAAGGCACCGTCAACTTAGTGTATGTAAACTGCTGACCCACTGGAATTGTGATACAGTGAATTATAAGTGAAATAATCTGTCTGTAAACAATTGTTGGAAAAATTACTTGTGTCATGCACAAAGTAAATGACCTAACCGACATGCCAAAACTATAGTTTGTTAACAAGAAATGTGTGGAGTGGTTGAAAAACAAGTTTTAATGACTCCAACCTAAGTGTATGTAAACTTCGACTTTAACTGATTATATATATATATATATATATATATATATATATATATATATATATATATACACACACACACACACACTCAGCAAAAAAAGAAACGTCCCTTTTTTAGGACCCTGTCTTTCAAAGATAATCCGTAAAAATCCAAATAACTTCACAGATCTTCATTGTAAAGGGTTTAAACACTGTTTCCCATGCTTGTTCAATGAACCATAAACAATTAATGAACATGCACCTGTGGATGGTCGTTAAGACACTAACAGCTTACAGACGGTAGGCAATTAAGGTCACAGTTATGAAAACTTAGGACACTAAAGAGGCCTTTCTACTGACTCTGAAAAATAAGCCTTAGGCATGCTGCAAGGAAGCATGAGGTCTGCAGATGTGGCCAGGGCAATAAATTACAATGTCCGTACTGTGAGACGCCTAAGGCAGCGCTACAGGGAGTTCAATCTTGGTTTCATCACACCAGAGAATCTTGTTTCTCATGGTCTGAGAGTCTTTAGGTGCCTTTTGGCTAACTCCAAGTGGGCTGTTGTACCTTTTACTGTGGAGTGGCTTCCGTCTGGCCACTCTACCATAAAGGCCTGATTGGTGGAGTGCTACAGAAATGGTTGTCCTTCTGGAAGGTTCTCCCATCTCCACAGAGGAACTTTGGATCTCTGTCAGAGTGACCATCGGGTTCTTAGTCACCTCCCTGACCAAGGCCCTTCTCCTCCGATTGCTCAGTTTGGACGGGCGGCCAGCTCTAGGAAGAGTCTTGGTGGTTCCAAACTTCTTCCATTTAAGAATGATGGAGGCCACTGTGTTCTTGGGGACCTTCAATGCTCAGACATTTTTTGGTACCCTTCCCCAGATCTGTGCCTCGACACAATCCTGTCTCTGAGCTCTACGGACAATTCCTTCAACCTCATGGCTTGGTTTTTGCTGTGACATGCGCTGTCAACTGTGGGACCTTATATAGCCAGATGTGTGCCTTTCCAAATCATGTCCAATCAATTGAATTACCACAGGTGGACTCCAATCAAGTTGCAGAAACATCAAGGATGATCAATGGAAACAGGTTGCACCTGAGCTCAATGTCGAGTCTCATAGCAAAGGGTCTAAATACTTATTTAAATAAGGTCTAAAAGCCTGATTTTGCTTTGTCATTATGGGATATTGTGTGTAGATTGCTGAGGATTATTTGATTTTTTTTAAAATCAATTTAAGAATAAGGCTGTAACGTAACAAAATGTGGAAAAAGTCAAGGGGTCTAAATACTTCCAGAAGGCACTGTATATATATGATGGGATGTATAGACATTATGGACAGTACGTGGATAGAATATTTAGTATATCTGTTGAATACGTAGGATATAATAGTATAGATACAGCAGTAGTTGAATAGGATGGCCTTGACTAGAATAGAGTATATACACATGAAATGAGTAAAACAGTATGTAAACATTATTAAAGTGACCAGTGATTCCATGTCTATGTACAGGCAGCAGCCTCTAATGTGCAGGGTTGAGTAGCCGGGTGGTAGCCGGGTGGTAGCCGGGTGGTAGTCGGCTAGTAAAAGTGACTACGGTTCAGGGTACTGGGTGAAGCACAGCTAGTCTGACAGCCTTGAGATAGAAGCAGTTTTTCAGTCTCTCGGTCCCAGCTTTGATGAACCCGTACTGACCTCGCCTTCTGGATGATAGTGGGGTGAACAGGTCATGTTCGGGTGGTTGATGTCCTTGATTATCCTTTTGGCCTTCCTGTGACATCGGGTGCTGTAGGTGTCCTGGAGGGCAGGCAGTGTGCCCGCAGTGATGCGTTGGGCAGACCGCACCACCCTCTGGAGAGCCCTGCGGTTGCTGGCGGTGCAGATGCCGTACCAGGCGGTGATACAGCCTGACAGGATGCTCTCAATGGTGCATCCGTAAAAGTTTGTGAGGGTCTTAGGGATCTAGAGGCACAGTTGCGCCATCTTCACCAAAATGTCTCTGTGGGTGGACCATTTCAGATTGTCAGTGATGTGTACACCGAGGAAATTGAATCTTTTCACCTTCTCCACTGCTGCCCCATCGATGGATGGGGGTGTGCTCCCTCTGCTGTCTCTTGAATCTTGCTGCTATGACTGCACACTGCGGTATTTCGACTAACAGATATGGGAGTTCATCAATGTTTGATTTGTTTTCAAATTCTTTGTGGGTCTGTGTGATCTGTGGGAAATATGTCTCTAATGTGGTCATACATTTGGCAGGAGGTTAGGAAGTGCAGCTCAGTTTCCACCTCATTTTGTGGGCAGTGGTCACATAGCCTGTCTTCTCTTGAGAGCCAGGTCTGCCTACGGCGGCCTTTCTCAATAGCAAGGCTATGCTCACTGAGTGTGTACACAGTCAAAGCTTTCCTTAAATTTTGGGTCAGTCACAGTGGTCAGGTATTCTGCCACTGTGTACTCTCTGTTTAGGGCATAATAGCATTGTAGTTTGCTCTGTTTTTTGGTTGATTCTTTCCGGTCAAATAGTTATATTTTTGTTTTCTTATAATTTGGTTGGTTCTAATTGTGTTGTTGTCCTGGGGCTGTGTGGGGTCTGTTTGTGTTTGTGAACAGAGCCCCAGAACCAGCTGTCTGAGGGGACTCTTCTCCAGGTTCATCTCTCTGTAGGTGATGGCTTTGTGGGGGAATGTGTGGGCGTCACTTCCTTTTAGGTGGTTGTAGAATTTAACAGCTCTTTTCTGGATTTTGAAAACTAGCGGGTATAGTCCTAATTCTGCTCTGTATGCATTGTTTGGGGATTTGCGTTCTACACAAAAGTTCTGCATGCAGAGTCTCAATTGGGTGTTTGTCCCATTTTGTGAATTCTTGGTTGGTGAGCGGACCACAGATGGGTTCGATAACTGATTGAAGGCCCTTCTTGCCTTGTCTCTCAGATCGTTCACAGCTTTGTTGGAAGTTACCTGTGGTGTTGATGTTTAGGCCGAGGTAGGTGTAATTCTTTGTGTGCTCTAGGGCAACGGTGTCTAGATGGAATTTGTATTTGTTCGCGAGATTTAAAGTGGTGCTTTTGCAGGATTAATTTCGGAGAAACTCAGTTTTACAGATGGTTAATTAACTACATTTATATTGCGCTTTTCTAGTCTTGCACAGCTCTGTCGATTAAATCAACTAATCGATTAGTCGACAAACTCATATAAGTGTTAGTCGACTAAGAATTTCTTTAGTCGAGGACAACCCTAATGTTCAGTTCTATGTTTCGTGATAATAAATATTGTCAACAAGTTTTTGAATTGTACTGAATTAATTTGATTAGACGGTCAGTTATTGATTACATTCAGTACTACTAGGCTACTTAAATATATATACCACTAAATTGTTAGACATTATGATCTTCTGGACCTTTGCTTCAAAACATTTTCTCTAACTGGACCTTTTTTAAATTTTGTTGAATACCCCTGCTCTAGGGTATCACCATGGTATAGCCGGAGGACAGCTTGTTTCCATCCTCCTCTGGGTACATTGACCTTAATACAAAACCTGAGGTTCATGCTCCTCAACCCCTTCCATAGACTTACACAGTAATTATGACGACTTCCGGAGGATGTCTTCTAACCAATCAAAGCTTTTGCAGTATAATAATAATAATACTAATAATAATAAGACATTTAGCAGACGCTTTTATCCAAAGTGACTTACAGTCTAGTGTGCATACATTTTTACGTATGGGTGGTCCCGGGGATCGAACCCACTACCCTGGCGTTACAAGCGCCATGCTCTACCAATTGAGCTACAGAGGACCAGATGAACTAACATGTTTTCCATCCAATCAAAGGATCAGAGAATTCATCTATGCATGTGAGCAAGATCTGACTGTAATAATTTACCTGTAGAAATCAGGGAATTCAAATCACACAGTGACTTTAAGAAAGCCCTTTTTCAAATGTTAAGAACAAACTGTTTGTGTTTTTAACTAATAGAAACATCACCATGGGAAGCTATTAGTAAATACAGGAAAGTATTCAGACCCCTTGACTTTTTCCACGTTGTTACGTCACAGCCTTAATCTAAAACGGATTAAGTTTTTTTTTTTATCCTCATCAATCTACACACTATACCCCAAAATGACAAAGCCAAAAAACAGGTTTTTAGAAATGTTAGCAAATTTATACAAAATAAAAAACAGAAATAACTTGTTTACATAAGTATTCAGACCCTTTGCTATGAGACTCAAAAAAAAAATTGAGCTCAGGTGCATCCTGTTTCCATTGATCATCCTTGAGATGTTTCTACAACTTGATTGGAGTCCACCTGTGGTAAATTCAATTGATTGGACATGATTTGGAAAGGCACACACCTGTCTATATAAGGTCCCATAGTTGGCAGTGCATGTCAGAGCAATAACCAAGCAATGAGGTCGAAGGAATTGTCCGTAGAGCTCCGAGACAGGATTGTGTCGAGGCACAGATCTGGGAAAGGGTCCCAAAAAATGTCAATGGATTGAAGATCCCCAAGAACACAGTGGCCTCCATCATTCTTAAATGGAAGAAGTTTGATACCCCCAAGACTCTTCCTAGAGCTGGCCACCCGGCCAAACTGAGCAATCGGGGGAGAAGGGCCTTGGTCAGGGAGGTGACCAAGAACCCGATGGTCACTCTGACAGAGCTCTAGAGTTCCTCTATGGAGATGGGAGAACCTTCCAGAAGGACAACCATCTCTGCAGCACTCCACCAATCAGGCCTTTATGGTAGAGTGGCCAGACGGAAGCCACTCCTCAGTAAAAGGCACATGACAGCCCGCTTGGAGTTTGCCAAAAGCCACCTAAAGACCCTCAGACCATGAGAAACAAGATTCTCTGGTCTGATGAAACCAAGATTGAACTCTTTGGCCTGAATGCCAAGCTGTGGAGATGTTTTTCAGTGGCAGGGACTGGGAGACTAGTCAGAATCGAGGCAAAGTTGAACAGTGCAAAGTACAGAGAGATCCTTGATGAAAACATGCTCCAGAGCGCTCAGGGCCTCAGACAGGGGCGAAGGTTCACCTTCCAACAGGACAACGACCCTAAGCACACAGCCAAGACAACGCAGGAGTGGCTTCGGGACAAGTTTCTGAATGTCCTTGAGTGGCCCAGCCAGAGCCTGGACTTGAACCCAATCTAACATTTCTGGAGAGACCTGAAAATAGCTGTGCAGCGAAGCTCCCCATCCAACCTGACAGAGCTTGAGAGGATCTGCAGAGAAGAATGGGAGAAACTCTCCAAATACAGGTGTGCCAAGCTTGTAGCGTCAAACCCAAGAAGACTCGATGCTGTAATCACTGCCAAAGGTGCTTCAACAAAGTACTGAGTAAAGGGAATGAATACTTATGTAAATGTAATATTTCCGTTTTTTTATTTGTAATACATTTGCAAAAATTGAAGAAGAAAAAACTGTTTTTTGCTGTGTCATTTTGGGGTATTGTGTGTAGATTGATGAGGGGAAAAACAATGTAATACATTTTTGAATAAGGCTGTAACATCACAAAAGTCAAGGGGTCTGAACACTTTCTTTTTTGATTTCTAAGGTTTGTATCATTCACAACTGAAGTTGCCAGATACATATGATTTAGAGTTGTTTCAAATTATGACTTTTACACTCAACATAGCCACTTCATATAAGGGGTTGGAACCGGTTCAGGGAACCTCAGAACCGAAAACTGGAAAATAAAGAAATGTTCAAGGAAAAGAAACGGAACCGGGAACGAAAGTGATCCATACTGTTCCGGAACAAACCGGTTAATTACTTTATTTTACGTTCCTGCCATTTTTTTTATATTCCCACAAAAATACTTAAAGAAACGCCAAAGCAAAGCCCTCACTCAGTTGTTTTATTTAACCCTTATCTTTAGTGACCACAGAGAGTCAGGACACCCGTTTAACGTCCCATCCGAAAGACGACACCCTACACAGGGCAAAGTCCCCAATCACTACCCTTGGGCATTGGGGTATTCCAACACCACTTCCAGTAGCATCTGGTCTCCCATCCAGGGACCGACCAGGACCTACCCTTCTTAGCTTCAGAGGCAAGCCAGCAGTGGGATGCAGGCTGGTATGCTGCTGGCCTTTACTAGTGTGTGTGTTTAGGTGACCTGCCCCTCCCCCCTCAGAAACATAGGCTACTGTAGCCCCTCCACCCTCCGAAGCATAGGATACTGTAGCCCCTCCCCCCTCCGGAGCATAGGCTACTGTAGCCCCTCCCCCCTCCGGAGCATAGGCTACTGTAGCCCCTCCCCCCTCCGGAGCATAGGCTCCTGTAGCCCCTCCCCCCTCCGGAGCATAGCTCCTGTAGCCCCTCCCCCCTCCGGAGCATAGGCTACTGTAGCCCCTCCCCCCTCCGGAGTATAGGCTACTGTAGCCCCTCCCCCCTCCGGAGTATAGGCTACTGTAGCCCCTCCCCCCTCCGGAGTATAGGCTACTGTAGCCCCTCCCCCCTCCGGAGTATAGGCTACTGTAGCCCCTCCCCCCTCCGGAGCATGGCTACTGTAGCCCCTCCCCCCTCCGGAGTATAGGCTACTGTAGCCCCTCCCCCCTCCGAAGCATAGGCTACTGTAGCCCCTCCCCCTCCGGAGCATAGGCTACTGTACTGACGTTACAAGCTTGATTCAGAAGATGGGCAGAGAGATTTTTAATTAGCCAAAGAATGGATGAACTTTTTCAAAGCTAGTTAAGGTAACTATGGCTAGTAATTACCGGTCACATTGGATTTATTAACTACAAAAAAGTAAGACATGTTTTTAATTCTGGTGCCGCTCTGCACGCACAATCTTGTTAGCTAGCTAGGTCAAAAGGACATTCAAAGTTCCTCCATAGAAGCCGCTACTCCCAGGTATAATTCTGTGAACCTAATTCAGATAATGCACGTCATAACAGGATGCCTTGCGCGTCAAGCCTCCTCCTCAACCCTCTCTCTCCCCACCAGTAAAACTTCAGTCACATCTTGCGCCATGGGCTACACTTGTCTGTCCATCACGCCTGCCTTATCCACACTGATTGGTGAAGTTATTTAATGAGCTAAATGTTAAAAAGTGTTGATATACACTGAGTGTACAAAACATTAAGAACACCTGCTCTTTCCATGACATCAACACCATTATCCCAGAAATCCTAGACCCACTCCAATTTGCATACCGCCCCAACAGATCCACAGATGATGCAATCTCTATTGCACTCCACACTGCCCTTTCACACCTGGACAAGAGGAACACCTATGTGAGAATGCTATTCATTGACTACAGCTCAGCGTTCAACACTGTAGTGCCCTCAATGCTCATCACTAAGCTAAGGACCCTGGAACTAAACACCTCCCTCTGCAACTGGATCCTGGACTTCCTGACGGGCCGCCCCCAGGTGGTAAGGGTGGGTAACAACACAGGAGGAGGTCAGAGACCTGGCCGTGTGGTGCCAGGATAACAACCTCTCCCGCAACGTGATCAAGACAAAGGAGATGATTGTGGACTACAGGGAAAAAAAGGAGGACTGAACACGCCCCCATTCTCATCGACGGGGCTGTAGTGGAGCAGGTTGAGAGCTTCAAGTTCCTTGGTGTCCACATCACCAGCAAACTAACATGGTCCAAGCACACCAAGACAGTCGTGAAGAGGGCATGACAAAACCTATTCCCCCTGAGGAGACTGAAAAGATTTGGCATTAGTCCTCAGATCCTCAAAAGGTTCTACAGCTGCACCATCGAGAGCATCCTGACTGGTTGCATCACTGCCTGGTATGGGGGCCAGTATGAAAAATGTATGCACTCACTAATTGGAAGTCGCTCTGGATAAGAGCGTCTGCTAAATGACTAAAATATAAAAATGTATATGGTATGGCAACTGCTCGGCCTCCGACCGCAAGGCACTACAGAGGGTAGTGTGTACGGCCCAGTACATCACTGGGGCCAAGCTTCCTGCCATCCAGGACCTCTATACCAGGCGGTGTCAGAGGAAGGCCCTAGAAATAGATTAGGTGAACACATGATATGTGTACTGGTATAGATTAGGAGAAAGATAAAGTGAACGAGAGCGAGAGGATGGGGAGGATGGAGAGACGGAGAGAGACATTTGTTTGATGCTAATGTTCTCTTTGTCAGCTCTCTCTATACAGAAAGAGATCACGGTTCTAAAGAGAGGGCGAGAGAGAAGGGAGAGAGAGAATGAGCCAGGGGAGGGAGAGATAGCGGGATGGATAGACAGAGAGAGAGGATGGAGAGACCGACCAGAGAGAAGGGAGAGAGAGAATGAGCCAGGGGAGGGAGAGATAGCGGGATGGATAGACAGAGAGAGAGGATGGAGAGACCGACCAGAGAGAAGGGAGAGAGAGAATGAGCCAGGGGAGGGAGAGATAGCGGGATGGATAGACAGAGAGAGGATGGAGAGACCGACCAGAGAAGAAGGGAGAGAGAGAATGAGACAGGGGAGGGAGAGATAGCGGGATGGATAGACAGAGAGAGGATGGAGAGACCGACCAGAGAGAAGGGAGAGAGAGAATGAGCCAGGGGAGGGAGAGATAGCGGGATGGATAGACAGAGAGAGAGGATGGAGAGACCGACCAGAGAAGGGAGGAGAAGAGAAAGCCAGGGAGGGAGAGATAGCGGGATGGATAGACAGAGAGAGAGGATGGAGAGACCGACCAGAGAGGGGGGAGAGAGAAACAAAGGAATAAGAGAGAGAGAAATGGAGTAGGGGAACCTAACCTTCTGTGGCCGTCAGCTGAACTCAGATCAGGGGTTAAACCAACTGTCAGTCTCTAAAACACAGAGGTCATTCATATTTTCAGAGACCCAAACTGCCCCAATCTCCGTCCACCAAGTGCCTCTGTCTTTTAGAAAATCCTATTATCCCAAAAGCCACACTGACAAACAGTATACACTCGCTCGCGGTCGTACACGCAAACACCACCCCCATCACCCCTCTTCCAACCACACAGGTCGAGGCTGAGCTCCACCACCCCCCATCACTCCTCTTCCAACACACAGGTCGAGGCTGAGCTCCACCACCCCTCTTCCAACACACACAGGTCGAGCTGAGCTCCACCACCCCCATCACCCCTCTTCCAACACACACAGGTCAAGGCTGAGCTCCACCACCCCCCATCACCCCTCTTCCATAGGTCGAGGCTGAGCTCCATCACCCCTCTTCCAACACACAGATCGAGGCTGAGCTCCACCACCCCACTTCCAACACACACAGGTCGAGGCTGAGCTCCACCACCCCCCATCACCCCTCTTCCAACACACAGGTCGAGGCTGAGCTCCACCACCCCCCATCACCCCTCTTCCAACACACACAGGTCGAGGCTGAGCTCCACCACCCCCCATCACCCCTCTTCCAACACACACAGGTCGAGGCTGAGCTCCACCACCCCCATCACCCCTCTTCCATCATACACAGGTCGAGGCTGAGCTCCACCACCCCCCATCACCCCTCTTCCAACACACACAGGTCGAGGCTGAGCTCCACCACCCCCATCACCCCTCTTCCAACACACACAGGTCGAGGCTGAGCTCCATCACCCCCATCACCCCTCTTCCAACACACACAGGTCGAGGCTGAGCTCCATCACCCCTCTTCCAACACACAGGTCGAGGCTGAGCTCCACCACCCCCCATCACACAGGTCGAGGCTGAGCTCCATCACCCCTCTTCCAACACACAGGTCGAGGCTGAGCTCCATCACCCCTCTTCCATCACACAGGTCGAGGCTGAGCTCCACCACCCCCCATCACACAGGTCGAGGCTGAGCGCCACCACCCCCCACCACCCCTCTTCCAACACACACAGGTCGAGGCTGAGCTCCATCACCCCTCTTCCATCACACAGGTCGAGGCTGAGCTCCACCACCCCCCATCACACAGGTCGAGGCTGAGCTCCATCACCCCTCTTCCATCACACAGGTCGAGGCTGAGCTCCATCACCCCTCTTCCATCACACAGGTCGAGGCTGAGCTCCACCACCCCCACCACCCCCCATCACACAGGTCGAGGCTGAGCGCCACCACCCCCCCACCACCCCTCTTCCAACACACACAGGTCGAGGCTGAGCTCCATCACCCCTCTTCCATCACACAGGTCGAGGCTGAGCTCCACCACCCCCCATCACACAGGTCGAGGCTGAGCTCCATCACCCCTCTTCCATCACACAGGTCGAGGCTGAGCTCCACCACCCCCACCACCCCCCATCACACAGGTCGAGGCTGAGCGCCACCACCCCCCACCACCCCTCTTCCAACACACACAGGTCGAGGCTGAGCTCCATCACCCCTCTTCCATCACACAGGTCGAGGCTGAGCCCCATCACCCCCACCACCCCCCATCACACAGGTCGAGGCTGAGCTCCACTCTGCTGGAATATTGTAGCTCTAACTCAAGTCCTATAAAGTGGTAGACAGACAGAGAGCAGCTGGTTATTACAGATTCTGGAGGAGGGTTTGACAGGATGTCTCTCACAATCTCTCTCCCACTCTCCCTCCCCCCCCCCCTCTCTCTCTCTCTCTCAAAGGCAACCCCCCGGGGAGATACAGGAAGTGAGTGTGTGTGTGTTTCTTCACAAGTGTTGTATGTGTGTGTGAAAGGCGCTGTCAAAGCTTCTCTTTCCGTTCTTCCAAACTCCCATTATAACTCTCTCTCTCCTCCTTCGCACAACATAAATCCCTCCATCATATGTCTCACCTCTGATCAAACACTCTCCCTCCTCTTCCTCCTCTCCTCCCTCATCCCCCTCTTCCTCCTCCCTCATCCCCCTCTTCCTCCTCTCCTCTTCCTCCTCCCCTTCTCCCTCATCCCCCTCTTCCTCCGCTCCTTTACTCTCCCTCGTTCTCCCTCCTCCCCTCGCTTCCTCTCTCTCTCGCTGCCTCTCTTCTCTTCAGACCTCTCTCTCGTCACTCTCTCCGATCCCCCTCTATCTGACAGACAGCGGAGGGGAGAGGCAGGAACACAAACAACTACAAAAGTGGCCTCGAGGGAACGGTTGTGTTTTCTTGAAAAGTCGGACAGCACTACTATTTTCTGGGAAAAGTTTCTAAAGGTAACAAGCAGAGAGAGAAGTAACGAGACAACACATCAAAGTAAACTCTTTCACAGTGCCTCTCCTCTATTCTAACTATCTTCTTTCACAGTGCCTCTCCTCTATTCTAACTATCTTCTTTCACAGTGCCTCTCCTCTATTCTAAATCTTCTTTCACAGTGCCTCTCCTCTATTCTAACTCAATCTTCTGTCACATTATCTCGTTCTCCCTGGTGGAGTACAAAATACCAAAGTATTTGGACAGTTTCACAAGCTTTCTTTCTTTCGCTTCCCCAACTCCTCCATTCCTCTCCCTTTTCCTTTATTATATATCTCCTTTAACCCCCCACTCTCCTTCCCTCAAACGTCTCTCCTTCCCTCAAACGTCACTCCTTCCCTCAAACGTCACTCCTTCCCTCAAACGTCACTCCTTCCCTCAAACGTCACTCCTTCCCTCTCAATACCAAACCATGGCTAGAATAGTTGAATTTCAATAAGGCTGCGGCTGGTTCCAGTACCAACCCTCAGGATCCTCAAGTCTTAAAGTAGCGCTGCGCCAGTATAACTATCCAACTACACCAGTATAACTATCCAACTACACCAGTATAACTATCCAACTACACCAGTATAACTATCCAACTACACCAGTATAACTATCCAACTATAAACAGTTTATACCATGGCACTGTTGAATACTCCTTTCTGATTGGCTTGAAGGGCATTCTAGCGTTCCTATTATTTCCCTATAATGCACTGTATATTTGCACGGTAGAATTAAATGGCTATAGTTCATTTTTACATATTTTATTTGAGCTGCTTGTGAATGTATAAGTCCAATTGAAAACCGTATTGGTATTGTTGAATTTGATTTTCATAATAGCAAGCTAGGACTGATGGTTTAGTTAGCTAAACTAGCAAGTCTGTTTGGTTACTACGGCAACTACTGTAGCTATCTTGTAAATGTTCTAGCTAATTCAGTGGATGTTAACAGGGCCTAAAACTAACTTTGTTGTATACCAACCACTGTGGCAGGTAGATTTAATAATTACACAAAGAAACACACAAAACTGATGAGCATGCTTAGTAATGTTTCTAAAACAATAAATGTATTACTAGTAAGAAGTAATGTGGTATTTTGCTCGATATAATTTAATATTCTGTGAACTGAGTATTTTAACAAAAATGTTTAGCTGCCCCTTTAAGGTTACCTTGGTAACAGGGCCACTCCAGTCATCATGTGCCTTTGAGAATGTCACTAGATGAGGCCAACTATATCTATTTTTGCTAGCAGTTGGAGCAAACTCAAACATTGAAAAGCTACTTTTATGCCTGTGCCCATTGCTTCTTAAAACAAATATTTCAGCACTCACAGTGCTCACAGCCCGCGTTGCTGCGCTAGGTGGGATAGCTATAATGATAGCATTCTGATTTCTTTGTGCATGACCAGATATGAAACAAAACGGCAGAAATACTTTGAAAACACTTGTGCCTATACTTGACTAATTTTTATGAAATTCCCACACCGTAGAGCCCAGAGTGTTACCACGCCAACGTGGCTGGCGAATTACACATTCTTACCTGTCAATGCCTAAATCTACCTGCGTTTGGCAGGTGGCAGGGGTTGATTTTAGGCCCTGGATGTTGGAACACATTTCTACCAGCAAATTAACACATTTCTACCTGGTAAATGTGTTCAATTATAGCCATGGTATAAAAGGGATAATCAACTCGGGGCCTCATAGCCGCTTGCTGATTATACCTTAACTGATATATACTATAACTATCCAAATTGTATCATACATGAAGTCCCCAGGGGTTTGAGGGCTATGGATTGTTTGTAGCTCAGGCTTCTATATGCATTACCCTCTCTCACTCTCTTCCTCCATCCATCTCTCCCTCACTAAAATGTGATTATTTTAGTTAAATTACTTAGGTTTTTAGTGAACAGTTTTGTTGTTTCAATGCAGTGCTGTCTTCTCCACATCTGGAGATACAGTGGCTTGCGAAAGTATTCACCCCCCTTGGCATTTTTTCCTATTTTGTTGCCTTACAACCTGGAATTAAAATTGATTTGTATCATCTGATTTACACAGCATGCCTACCACTTTGAAGATGCAAATTTTTTGTGTGTGAAACAAACAAGAAATAAGACAAGAAAACAGAAAACTTGAGCGTGCATAACTATTCTCTTGGGGTATGTCTTTATAAGCTTGGCACATCTAGCCACTGGGATTTTTTGCCCATTCTTCAAGGCAAAACTGCTCCAGCTCATTCAAGTTGGATGGGTTCCGCTGGTGTAAAGCAAACATTAAGTCATACCACAGATTCTCAATTGGATGAAGTTCTGGGCTTTGACTAGGCCATTCCAAGACATTTAAATGTTTCCCCTTAAACCACTCAAGTGTTGCTTTAGCAGTATGCTTAGGGTCATTGTCCTGCTGGAAGGTGAACCTCCGTCCCAGTCTCAAATCTCTGGAAGACTGAAACAGATTTCCCTCAAGAATTTACTTGTATTTAGCGCCATCCCATCATTCCTTCAATTTTTTCTGGCCACTCTGTGGAGTATACGGCTTAAAGTGGTCCTATGGACAGATTCTCCAATCTCTGCTGTGGAGCTTTTTAGCTCCTTCAGGTTTATCTTGCATGGTCCGTGAGTTTTGGTGGGCGGCCCTCTCTTGGCAGGTTTGTTGTGGTGCCATTTTTTTATAATGGATTTAAATGGTGCTCCGTGGGATGTTCAAAGTTTGATATTTTTTTATAACCCAACCCTGATCTGTACTTCTCCACAACTTTGTCCCTGACCTGTTTGGAGAGCTCCTTGGTCTTCATGGTGCCGCTTGCTTGGTGGTGCCCCTTGCTTAGTGGTGTTGCAGACTCTGGGGCCTTTCAGAACAGGTGTATATATACACTGAGATCATGTGACAGATCATGTGACACTTAGATTGCACACAGGTGGACTTAATTTAACCAATTATGTGACTTCTGAAGGTAAATGGTTGCACCAGATCTTATTTAGGGGCTTCATAGCAAAGGGGTGAATACATATGCAGCAGTACTTTTCCGTTATTTATCTTTTAGAATTTTTTGAAACAAGTTTTTTTGTTTCATTTCACTTCACCAATTTGGACTATTTTGTGGTTTTCCTTTGAGAAGATTGTTTGAGTTTTAGATTTTGAGAGAGATTGAGAGATTGATTAACCTGAAAGCTAGCTAGTCTACTAAGTCATGTTGATCATCTGAACCAAGAAGGGCATGACTGAGGGACTAGGACATCAGGACAACAAGAAGAAGGCAGAGAAATAGAGCATAAAACCAAAAGGAATTGATTTGGAGGATTTCTGGAGGATTTATTCGGACCACTTCCAGACTGGACGGACAGCACCCCCCCCCCCCCCCCCCCCCCCCCCCACATGCTAACAGGACAACACCCCAATCAGACCCACAGTTCCCCCCCCCCCCCCCCCCCCCCCCCCAATCAGACCAACAGTTCAGCAAGACAGCTATGCAGAAGCGGCACGAAGAATAAAGCACCCTGCTGCAGCCGAGCTAAACCAGATAAGGTATCTGCTGAACATGAATCAGCTCAAAAGTCCATTAATTCCTTCTTTGTTATTATCAGAAATAGGAAAGGGTTAAAGTTAGCTCATATAAATATATATATAGCCTCAGAAACAAAGTTCATCAGCTTAGTAACTGCTCATCTTAGATAATATTAATATAGTAGCCATTTCTGAGACTCACTTAGACAGCACCTTTGATGATACAGCATTAGGAATACAAGGATATAACATCTTTACAAAAGACATGAATGTCTACGGGGGAGGTGTTGCTGTATCTATTCAGAGCCATATTATTGTAAAGCTCAGAGAGGATCTCATGACAAATGAAGTAGAAGTGCTGTGGTTGCAGGTTCACCTGCCTCGTCTGAAGCCTCTTCTTTTAGGGTGCTGCTATAGGGCCACCCAGTGCAAAATGTAAATATCTGGAGAATATGTGTGTGATGTTAGATTATGTCTCTGATGCTAACAGAGAAATGTATCTTCTGGGTGACCTGAACATTGACTGGTTATCATCTAGTTGTCCTCTCAAGAGGAAGCTTCTTACTGTGACTAATGACTGTAACATGACCCAGGTTATCACTCAACCAACTAGAGTATATATATCAATAGTGTTGGATCTGTGACATCCACTTGTATTGACATTATCTTCACTAATGCTGCAAAGCTTTGCTCCAAAGCATTATCAGTTCCCATTGGCTGTAGTGACCATAACATTGTGGCAATAACAAGGAAAGCCAAATAACCAAAAAGGCAGGGCCTAAAGTTATTTATTTACAAGAGATCATGCAAAATGTTTTCTCAGGAATCTTTTGTTGAAGATGTAAAAAAAAAATATGCTGGTCTGATGTGTATGAGGAAGTGAATTCAGATGCAGCACTGGAAGTATTTGTAAAATGATTCATGCCAATTGTTGACCAGCATGCACCTGTTAAGAAACTCAGAGCTGTTAGAGCCCACTGGATTGGTGATGAATTGAAAAATGGTATGGTTCAAAGAAATTATGCAAAATAGGTGGAAAACAAGTCAAGCTGCTCAGCTGATTGGTTGACATACTGTCAATTGAGAAATGTTGTGACAAAAAAAAAACAAAAAAAAAAACATAAGAAAGTATATTACCAAAATAAGATAAATGACATGAAACACAAAAGACTTGGGTCTTAAATGATATAATGGGCAGAAAACCCAATTAATCTCCATTGTTCATTGAAGTTGATGGGTAATTTATAACAAAACCTTTGAATATTGCCAATCCTTTCAATGACTATTTATTTCAGTAGTAAAGTGGAGAAACTGAGAAGTGAAATGACAGCATTGAACAGTGAACCATCATATTTGTGTATTGAAGATCTAATAATGAAAGAGAAGGATTGCCGTTTTGAATTTGGTCAAGTTTGTGTGGGAGAGGTGTTTTTTTTTTCTTTTTATCCATCAATAATGATAAGCCACCAGGTATAGACAACCTTGATGGGAAACTACTGAGAATGGGAGCCGACTGTATTGCCACCCCTATTTGCTATATCTTTAACCAAAGCCTAAAGGAGTGTGTGTGTCCACAGGTGTGGAAGAAAGCGAAGGTAATTCCACTGCCTAAAAATAGTAAAGCACCCTTTGCTGGCTCTAACAGCCGCTCAATCAGTTTGCTTCCTGTTCTTAGTAAAATGATGAGCATGCATGCACATAGAGAAGGGCACTCAACGTGTACTGCACGGACTCAGATGACTGATGATTGGTTAAAATAAATGGATAATAAGATGATAGTTGGAGCTGTCTTGTTAGATTTTCAGTGCAGCCTTTTCAAACTCACTTTATGGTTTTACATCACCTGCCATTACATGGTTGGAGAGTTACCTATCCAATAGAACTCAGAGTATTCTTCAATGGAAATTTCTCTAACATCAGATATGTACAGTGCGGTGTCCCTCAGGGCAGTTGCCTTGGGCCATTACTCTTCTCTATTTTTACAAATGATTTGTCACTTGTCTTACAAGAAGCTAAAATGACTATCTATGCTGATGATTGCACATTCTACACATCAGCACCTACAGCCAGTGAGCTCACTGACACTCTTAGCAAGGAGATACAGTCAGTGTCAGAATAGGTCATTAACAATAAACAGGTCTTATATAAATACATCTAAAACCAAAAGCATTGTATTTGGTTCAAAGCATTCTCTTAGACCTAAACCGGAGTTGTGCATAAAGGGTGTGACCATTGAACAAGTTGAAGAAGCTGAACTCCTAGGAGTAACTTTGGATGGTCAGTTATCTCGGTCAAGTCATATTGACAAAGTTGTTGTGAAGATGTCTTTTATTAAAAATATGTTCTGTGTTTTTTTACACAAAGATCAACTGTACTAGTTGTTCAGATTCTGGTCTTGTCCCGTCTTGATTACTGTCTGGTAATATGGTCAGGTGCAGCAAAGAAAGCAAAGCTGCAGCCGGCTCAGAACAGAGCAGCACGTCTTGCACTTAATTGCACACACGGAACTAACATCAACAACATGCATGATGTCCTTCATGGTTGAGGGTTTGACTACTTCTCTTCTAGTCTTATAGAAACATTTGTGTGTTGAAAATGCCTCACCACTTGTATAATCTATTTGCATACACTTCAAAACAGACAGACATACCCCACCAGACACGCCTCTATGGGTGTCTTCACTGTACCCAAACCAAAAACAGATTTAATGCGTCGCTCAGTTATGCACAGAGCCATGTCATCATGGAATGCTCTGCCACCAGAGGTTACTCAGGCAAAAAAAGCAAATGTAGCTTTAAAAAAAACGGATAAAAAGAACATTGAATCACAGTGCCTCTCCTCTTTCTAAAGATTTAGTTTAACTGTTTATAAGAATATGAATATATGAATATGTAAATACTTTTTGTTGTTGTCTCTTAGTGTCTTATACCTCTTATTAAAAAAATGTTTTAAAATTTGATTATAATTATTAATTTATTATAATTTTAGTTATGTTGTTGTTTTCTACTACTGTTCCGTACTTTGTCATGTATTTGTATGTTTTATGTGGACCCCAGGAAGAGTAGCTGCTGCTTGTGCTGTAACTAATAAAGTAAACTAAACCCGCCAGCCTCCCCCTCAGTGGACTTTCATCGTGACCTTACTAAAGGTGGGGGTCCATTAGCAGCCATCATTGGCTATTCCACTGGGGTAGCTAAATCAATCAGCTAGCTTGAGCGCTGCCTAGCATATCAGGATTGGATTGGACAGCCAGAGGACCATAGAGGTCTGTGTTCACTTTATAGGGTACTACTTTTGAACAGGGCACTATGGGCACATGAAGGTGGATGACATCATTATGCAGCATGTCTAACTGAATACACTTCAGAAAACTCTATATAACTTTTATTTTAACCTACAAAGATGACTCAACGGAAGAAAATAGTTCCTTGTGACTTCATGCAGAACATGCGGAGTGATAGCCAGAATAGAGAGGTTGGGAGAGGAGAACGTCTCTTTCCATATCAATATTGCAAACATGGCTGGCTGTAGTATGTATGTCATCTGTGATGCCTCAGACAATGCCTACAGTATTAATGCATTATTCAATAGGCCCAGCGGGGGGCGGGTGGGGGGGTGGGGGGTGCGCATGTGAGTGTGTTTTTGTATGTGTGTGTCTGCCATTATCCATTTACTGTAGATCTAAGAGTTAAAGCGACCTAGCAAAAATGCATTTGTTACATGGTCTGCTTAGGAGAGGGGAAGAGATGGGGTGGATGGAGGACGAGACATAAATGCTCCATAAAGTTCTCTCTCTCTACCCCATCTCCCTCTCTCTCTACCCCATTGCTCCTCTCTCTCTACCCCATCTCTCTCTCTCTACCCCATCTCTCCTCTCTCTCTACCCCATCTCTCCTCTCTCTCTACCCCATCTCTCTCCTCTCTCTCTACCCCATCTCTCTCCTCTCTCTCTACCCCATCTCTCTCCTCTCTCTCTACCCCATCTCTCTCCTCTCTCTCTACCGCCCATCTCTCCGGCTCTCTCTCTACACCCCACCCTCTCTCCTCTCTCTCTACCCCATCTCTCCCTCTCTCTCACCACCCCCATCTCTCTCCTCTACCCCACCCTTCTCCTCTCTCTCTACCCCATCTCTCCTCTATCTCTCACCCCCTCCTCTCCTCTACCCCCCATCTCTCCACTCTCTCTACCCCATCTCTCTCTCTCTCTACCCATCTCTCTTTTTACCCCATCTCTCCTCTCTCTCTACCCCATCTCTCTCTCTCTCTCTACCCCATCTCTCCTCTCTCTCTACCCCCATCTCTCTCCCCCCTCTCCATCTCTCTCTCCACCCCATCTCTCCTCTCTCTCTAACCCATCCCCTCCCCCTCTCCCTACCTCCCCATCCTCTCTCTCCTCATCACCCCATCTCTCTCCTCTCTACCTCTCTCCACCCCTCTCTCCCCATCTCTCTCTCTCTACCCCATCTCTCCTCCTCTCTCTCTACCCCATCTCTCTCTCTCTCTACCCCATCTCTCCTCTCTCCCATCTCTACCCCTCTCCCCTCTACCTCCCCACCATCCTCCTCTCTCTCTACCCCATCTCTCTCTCTCCTACCCCACTCCTCCTCTCCTACCCCATCTCCCCCTCCTCTCCCCTCTACCCCTCTCCCTCTCTCTACCCCATCTCTTCTCTCTCTACCCCACATCTTCTCTCTCTCATCTCTCCTCCTCTCTCTCCTCTCTCTCTACCCCATCCTCCTCTCTCTCTCCTCTCTCTCTACCCCATCTCCTCCTCCTCTCCCCTACCCCATCCTCCCCCTCTCTCTCCTACCCCCTCTCTCTCCCTCTCTTCTCTACCCCCCATCTCTCTCCTCTCTCTCCTACCCCCCCCCTCCCCTCTCTCCCTCTCTCTCCTCCCTCTCCTCTCTCTCTCTCTACCCCCTCTCCGCTCTCTCTACCCCATCTCTCCTCTCTCTCTACCCCCTCTCTCCTCTCTCTCTACCCCCACCTTCCCTCCCTCCCTCTCTCTCTCTCTCTACCCCCATCTCTCCTCTCTCTCTTACCCCCATCTCTCTCTCTCTCTACCCCATCTCTCTCCTCTCTCTACCACCCCATCTCTCTCCTCTCTCTCTACCCCCCCCACCCTCTCCTCCTAAACCCCCATCTCTCCTCTCCTCTACCTCCTCCTCTCTCTCACCCCCATCTCTCCTCTCTCTCTAACACCCCACCCTCCCCTCTCTCCTTCTAACCCCTCTCTCCTCCTTCTCTCTACCCCATCTCTCTCCTCTCTCTACCCACCCCCTCTCTCCTCTCTCTCTACCCCATCTCTCCTCTCTCTCTACCCCATCGCTCCTCCCCTCTCTCTCTAACCCCATCTCTCCCTCTCTCACCCCTCTCTCTCTCTCTACCCCATCTCTCCTCTCTCTCTACCCCATCTCCTCCTCTCTCTACCCCATCTCTCCCCTCTCTCTACCCCATCTCTCCTCTCTCTCTACCCCATCTCTCCTCTCTCTCACTCTACCCCCATCTCTCTCCTCTCTCTCTACCCCATGCTCCTCTCTCTCACCATCTCTCCTCTCTCTCTACCCATCTCCTCCCTCTCTCTCTACCCCATCGCTCCTCTTCTCTACCCCATCTCTCTCCTCTCCCTCTACACCCACTCTACCCCTTCCTCCCTCTCTCTCTCCTCTCGCTCTAACCCACTCTCTCTCTCTCTCTCTCTCGCTCTCCGTCGCTCTCTCTCCATCTCTCTCTCCCTCTACCCCATCTCCTCTCTCTCTACCCCATCGCCTTCCTCTCCCCTCTCTTCCTTCTCTAACCCCCCTCTCGCTCTCTCGCTCTCCCCACCCCAACCCCATCTCTCTCTCCTCTCTCACTCAGTTTCCACTCATCTTCTCTCGTCCTCTGCAACCCCATCTCTCTCTCTCTCTACCCCATCTCTCTACTCCATCTGGCAGGAAGTGCAGCTCAGTTTCCAACTCATTTTGTGGGCAGTGTGCAAATAACCTGTCTTCTCTTGAGAGCCAGGTCTGCATTTGGCGGCCTTTCTCAATAGCAAGGCTATGCTCACAGTCTGTACATAGTCAAAGATTTCCTTAATTGTGGGACAGTCACAGTGGTTCTTGGTTGGTGAGCGGACCCCAGACCTCACAACCATAAAGGGCAATGGGTTCTATAACTGATTCAAGTATTTTTAGCCAGATCCTAATTGGTATGTTGAATTTTTTGTTCCTTTTAATGGCATAGAAGGCCCTTCTTGTGGAAGTTACCTGTGGCGCTGATGTTTAGGCCGAGGCATGTATAGTTTGTGTTCTTCTAGGGCAACGGTTCTAG
This sequence comes from Coregonus sp. 'balchen', assembly GCA_902810595.1. Lineage (NCBI taxonomy): Eukaryota > Metazoa > Chordata > Actinopteri > Salmoniformes > Salmonidae > Coregonus > Coregonus sp. 'balchen'. The sequence continues at coordinate 2,304,110 of LR778269.1, forward strand.
ATGGAATTTGTATTCGTGGTTCTGGCAAGTGGACCTTTTTTGGAACACCATTATTTTTTGTCTTACTGAGATTTACTGTCCGGGCCCATGTCTGACAGAATCTGTGCAGAAGATCTAGGTGCTGCTGTAGGCCCTCCTTGGTTGGGGACAAAAGCATCAGATCATCAGCAAACAGAAGACATTTGACTTCAGATTCTAGTAGGGTGAGGCCGGGTGCTGCAGACTGTTCTAGCGCCCTCGCCAATTCGTTTATATATATGTTGAAGAGGGTGGGGCTTAAACTGCATCCCTGTCTCACCTCCCGGCTCTGTGGAAAGAAATGTGTTTTTTGTGTACATGGATTTTATAATAATGTCATATGTTTTTCCCCCAACACCACTTTCCATCAATTTGCATAGCAGGCCCTCATGCCAAATTGAGTCGAAAGCTTTTTTTTAAATCAACAAATCATGAGAAGACTTTGCATTTGTTTTGGTTTGTTTGTTTATCAATTAGGGTGTGCAGGGTGAATACGTGGTCGGTCGTACTGTAATTTGCTAAAAAGCCTATTTACATTTGCTCAGTACATTGTTTTCGCTGAGGAAATGTACGAGTCTGCTGTTATTGATAATGCAGAGAATTTTCCCAAGGTTACTGTTGACGCATATCCCACTGTAGTTATTGGGGTCAAATTTGTCTCCACTTTTGTGGATTGGGGTGATCAGTCCTTGGTTCCAAATATTGGGGAAGATGCCAGAGCTAAAGATTATGTTAAAGAGTTTAAGTATAGCCATTTGGAATTTGTGGTCTGTATATTTTATAATTTCATTGAGGATACCATCAACACCACAGGACTTTTTGGGTTGGAGGGTTTGTATTTTGTCCTGTAGTTCATTCAATGTAATTGGAGAATCCAGTGGGTTCTGGTAGTCTTTAATAGCCGATTCTAAGATTTGTATTTGATCATGTATATGTTTTTGCTGTTTGTTCTTTGTTATAGGGCCAAAAAGATTGGAGAAGTGGTTTACCCATACATCTCCGTTTTGGATAGATAGCTCTTTGTGTTGTTGTTTGTTTAGTGTTTTCCAATTTTCCCAGAAGTGGTTAGATTCTATTGATTCTTCAATTACACAGACGATTTCTAACGTTCTGTTCCTTCTTTTTCCATAGTGCATTTCTGTATTGTTTTAGTGATTCACCATAGTGAAGGCTTAGACTCAGGTTTTTTGTGTCTCTATGTTTTTGGTTGGATAGGTTTCTCAGTTTCTTTCTTAGGTTTTTGCATTCTTCATCAAACCATTTGTCATTGTTTTTAAATTTTCTTAGGTTGCCTGCTAGACATTTTTAGATTTATAGGGAAGCTGAGAGGTCAAATATACTGTTAAGGTTTTCTATTGCCAAGTTTACACCTTCACTAGTACAGTGAAACATTTTGTCCAGGAAGTTGTCTAGAAGGGATTGTTGTTGTTGCCTAATAGTTTTTTGCTATCCGTCAATCTGGGGATTGTGCTAGCTTAGTGGTTAAGAGCGTTGTGCCAGTAACCGAAAGGTTGCTGGTTCTAATCCCCGAGCTGACTAGGTGAAAAATTTGCCGATGTGCCCTTGAGCAAGGCACTTAACCCTAATTGCTTCTGAAAGTCGCTCTGGATAAGAGCGTCTGCTAAATGACTAACATGTCAATCTATAGCATTTCTTAATATTATTCAGTTCCTTTGGCTTTGATGCCTCATGATTGAGTATTACTCTGTAGACTGTGATTTTGCTGTGGTCTGATAGAGGGGTGTCAGTGGGCTGACGGTGAATTCTCTGAGAGACTCTGGGTTGAGGTCTGTGATAAAGTAGTCTACAGTACTACTGCCAAGAGATGAGCTATCGGTGAACCTACCATAGGAGTCCCCTCGAAGCCTACCATTGACTATGTACAGACCCAGCGTGCGACAGAGCTGCAGGAGTTGTGACCCGTTTTTGTTGGTTATGTTGTCGTAGTTGTGTCTAGGGGGGCATATTGGGGAGGGAATCCTGTCACCTCCAGGTAGGTTTTTGTCCCCCTGTGTGCTGAGAGTGTCAGGTTCTTGTCCAGTTCTGGCATTTAGGTCGCCACATACTAGTACATGTCCCTGGGCCTGGAAATGATTGTTATCCCCCTCAGGGATGGAGAAGCTGTCTTCGTTACAGTATGGGGATTCTATTGGGGGGACATGGGTATCAAACAGGAGGACATTTTTCTCTGTTGAGATCATTTGCTTTTGAATTTCTAGTCAAATGTAAAATGTTCCATTTAATAGGGTGGGTTAGGTCTGCTCTATACCAAATTAGCATGCCCCCTGAGTCCCTTCCCTGTTTCACACCTGGTAGTTTGGTGGATGGGGCTACCAGCTCTCTGTAACCTAGAGGGCAACCAGTGGGTCCTTCTCCTCTATACCATGTTTCTTGTAGGATGACAATGTCTGTATTTCCAATTTCTTTGATGAAGTCCAGGTTCCTGCTCTTTAGGCCAAAGGCAGATGACCACAGACCTTGTATATTCCAGGATGAGATAGTAAAAGCTGTGTGTTCCATAGTGTCTAGTGGTGGTTTCATGTGGTTTAGGCTCAGACCATTACATTAGGTGTGAGCAGAGCATGTTGAGCATCTGATACATACCTCTTAGGTCGCAGGATGGGGCTTGGGGGGGGGGGGGGGGGGGTGTAATAGTGGATGTTTGGCCTGTTGCTCTGCTCACGGCCTGGGCATATGTCCTGCTGTCATGTTGAGGTCCTTGCCGCATGGGGTCGGCAGAAGGTGCATAGGTCTGATCTGGGGGGGCCTATATAGGGTGTAGACAGGGTTTTCTTGGGGTGGTCTCAGCTGATTGGGGTGTGGCTGGTGAAGCTGTGGTCTGGGTGTAGGTCCTCTTGGCATGGGTTCTCTCAGTGCAGGTCTTTCAGGAGGGGGTCTCGCAGGTCTGGGAGGGTGTCTCGCTGGTCTAGGCGGGGTGTCCATTGCTCTGTTGCTCCTGTGTGAGGTGCTGGGGCTACGTTTGAGGGTGACGTCCTTCAGGCAAAAGTTGGGACTGCTGCCTTGTAGAGGTGGACCTGGTTAGTGAGTCAATCAGGGAGGAAGGCGAGAGCAACTGACCCAACACACACACCCACACTACACAGGCTTCCTTACATGACTGTGGATGTGTCCGAGGCTTGGGGTTGCTAGGGTGGAAGGGGATTTTTCATGCCCAAGCGCACCAGAGAACAGCAATGAGCAGAGCGCACACACACGGAGAAGTACAAAAAATGTCTGCCCAGATCCATTTCAGCGATTGCCTCTTTTGCCACAAGATGGCGGTTTCTCCTCCCAGGACCTGTCAACTGATATGTTGTTGAAGTAGAGATGTGATACACAACATGTAGATGCCCTAGATTTACTATGGGTGAATGTGTGTGTGTGTGCGTGCGCATGGTATAGTGTTTGTGTGTGTGTGTGTGTGCATGATATAGTGTGTGTGTGTGTGTGCATGATATAGTGTGTGTGTGTAGTATGTGTGTGAAGTGTGTGTGTGTGTGTATGGTATAGTGTTTGTGTGTGTGTGTGTGTATGGTATAGGGTTTTTGTATGTGTGTGTGTGCATGATATAGTGTGTGTGTGTGTGCATGATATAGTGTGTGTGTGTACCACTGTGTGTGCGCGCGTGTGTGTAGGAGATCTTTCGCTGTGTTACATCATCTTCCACACAGTGACGTGTGTGTGTGTGTGTGTGTGTGTGTGTGTGACGGGTGGTGAAGATTGAAGCAGGGCTGATACGTGGAGGGATACAGGGAAGAAGACAGAATGCTAAACATGTTCTACCCTATAGAGGCAACCAGAACTCACTGTCTCACTTCAGTGTTGGACATCTGTCAAGGAGGGGGGATAAACAGAACATTTTGATGGTTAAGTTTTGGCATTAATCCCACTGGTTAAGGTAAGGGTTAAGGTTTGGAATAGGGTTCAAACAGAAAAAACTAAAAAACTAGTGAGCCGGAGCGTTTAAGCCTTCCTCTATCCCCCTCCACGACGCAAGCCTACTAGATGGTAACGTTGCCCCTAGTGGACGGTTCTGAAGGCATCTCCCAACATCTCCCAAGTTTGGTATTACCATTATTACAGTGCACTGGTAAAATGTCAAACAGTGAGATTCACACCAATAGAGCACCTCCCCTAATAATTTCAAGACTACATAACAATAATATGCTTTTATAATTAGGACCTTGAATGGACCCTATCATAGACCCCCAACTAGGGCCCATATATTGGCCTTGATCAAGCCTCTGCGGTAGGTAATGAATGTCTAATCATAGACAGACAATGAGGCCCATAGACAATTAACAAATCATGACATTTAAGTTAACCAACCCTTTAAATCAATTAGAGAAAGATAGAGAGACAGAGAGAGAGAGACAGAGAGAGACAGAGAGAGAGAGAGAGAGAGACAGAAGAGGAGAGACAGAGGAGAGGAGAAGAGACAGAAGAGACAGAGAGAGAGAGCAGAAGGAGAGAGACAGAGAGAGAGACAGAGAGAGACAGAGAGAGAGAGACAGAGAAGAAGCCAGGAGGAGAGAGAGGAGAAGAGAAGATGAGAGCAGAGAGAGAGAGACATACAGAGAGAGAGACAGGAAGAGAGAGAGACCAGCAGACTAGAGACAGAGAGAGAGACAGAGAGGAGAACAAGGAGAAAGTAGACAAGAGAGAGAGACAGAGAGAGACAGAGAGAGACAGAAACAGAGAGAGATGGAGGGAGGAAGGAAGACTGTCTTTCCATAACGTGACAGGAATGTATTTGTTTGTGTGCATGAGTGTGTGTGTCCGTGGGTATCCGTGTGCAAATCCATCCAATCCCCAAACAGCTCTCATAACATCATTGTTGCTTGGCTTTAGATTGCATATGTCTTGAGGTGATAAACAGCATCAATCCTCCTCATCAGCATCAAGCGTCGATGAACAGCCCTACAGCATCAATCATCCTCATCCTCCACACACTGTTGTGTGTTAGTGCTGTCACCATACCAGAATTTTGACTTCGATACCAGGTTCAGTATCAAAATAGTCAATAACGATACCGAAACTATACTTGATACCAAAACAATACCACAGCAAAATATATATATAAAAGAAAGTGTATTAGCCAAAGTCACAGAATAACCACTGGATTTTTTGTTTGTTTGTGGAAACATAGAACAGAAATAAAACACCATATTAAATAAGAATACAATATCTCAATCAAAAATAAAACTGTATCAAGTAGGTAAATAGCAGCATAGTTTCAACATGGAATGTCCTGTTCACAGTGACTTGTGAGATTAGTCTATATTTTAGACAGTTGCTTTGCCTGTTTTAGGTTCTTGGCCAGGAAAACAAGTGTCCCCACATGCTTCTCTGTCTAATGGACTACAGATGATTCCAGAACCCATTCTGAGGCACAGCTGGATGCTGGAATGCACAGATATTGCTTTGCAAAATGTGCCGGTTGGTTGTATGTTTTTCCCTCTCAAGGCAAGTGGGTCCTTCACTGCACTTCTCTCTTTCATTTGGTTGTAGACCTTAAACTATTTTTTACTGAGGGGGAGGGGGTGTTTTCACTGGGGCTTTTTCACTTGGGGGGGGTTAACTTTGGGTTTTGTCGTCTGTTGCCTCTTTTCAGACGCTAAGCTGGACAGCTAGCTTTTCAGGTCTGATTTATTTTATTTTCCGCTGATCTGCATTTTCCTCCTGACTCTGTTGTCTTGGTAACTCTGGAGAAGCTCTTCCTTCACCTCTTTATCCATGGTTACAAAAGTGTATTTAAAACCTGGGATCAAGGTATGTTGCAGTGTATAAAATCGAGCACAAAGCCATGCAATCTCAACAGACAAACATTGGCAGTAGAATGGCCCGTACTGAAGAACTCAGTGACTTTGAACGTGGCACCGATATAGGATGCCACCTTTCAAACAAGTCAGTTCGTCAAATTTCCCGCCCTGCTAGAGCTGCCCCCGGTCAACTGTAAGTGCTGTTATTGTGAAGTGGAAACGTCTAGGAGCAACAACGGCTCAGCCGTGAAGTGGTAGGCCACACAAGCTCACAGAACGGGACCGCTGAAGCACGTAGCGAGTAAATATCGTCTGTCCTCGGTTGCAACACTCACTACTGTGTTCCAAACTGCCTCTGGAAGCAATGTCAACACAAAAACGTCAGGAGCTTCATGGAATGGGTTTCCATGGCCGAGCAGCTGCACACAAGCCTAAGATCACCATGAGCAATGCCAAGCGTCGGCTGGAGTGGTGTAAAGCTCGCTGCCATTGGACTCTGGAGCAGTGGAAACGCGTTCTCTGAAGTGATGAATCACGCTTCACCATCTGGCAGTCCGACAGAGGAATCTGGGTTTGGCGGATGCCAGGAGAATGCTAACTGCCCGAATGCATAGTGCCAACTGTAAAGTTTGGTGGAGGAGGAATAATGGTCTGGGGATGTTTTTCATGGTTCGGGCTAGACCCTTAGTTCCAGTGAAGGGAAATCTTAACGCTACTGCATACATTAACATTCTAGACGATTCTGTGCTTCCAACTTTGTGGCAAAAGTTTGGGGAAGGCCCTTTCCTGTTTCAGCATGACAATGCCCCAGTGCACAAAGCGAGGTCCATACAGAAATGGTTTGTCGAGATCGGTGTGGAAGAACATGACTTGCCCGCACAGAGCCCTGACCTCATTCCCATTGAACACCTTTGGGATTAATTGGAACGCCGACTGCGAGCCAGGCCTAATCGCCCAACATCTGTGCCTGACCATTCAACCCAATTCCCTTAGAGACTGTCTGTCTTAGCCAACTGGGATATGGAGATAGAATAGACAAGGCCCTATGACCAATGTTCCCTCTAAGCTGAGCGCCTGCACAGCCGCGCACCTCCTCCAGGACTGCCGCGCACCTCCTCCAGGACTGCCGCGCACCTCCTCCAGGACTGCCGCGCACCTCCTCCAGGACTGCCGCGCACCTCCTCCAGGACTGCCGCGCACCTCCTCCAGGACTGCCGCGCAGAAGAAATGCCAGGCTGCGCAGAGACGCAAGAGATTGAACTTCACTGAGTTCGCCCCATTAATTTGCACTATATAGATCAATGTTTTTTTTCCTGTGATTGAATCAACATTATATCAGCCCCTTTTCAATGCAACAAAACACATTTTACTTTGCAAGATTGATTCTGTGAGTTTGTTGTAGGCAGAGCCTAGAGCGCAAAGGAGTAGAATTATATTGGCAGGGGTAGCCCACGAGCTGTCTTTCAATCACCTGGGAGCATAATGCAAATTTAAACATTTAAAAATAAAAGCTAATGCGTTTTTCAGTTCAGATCAGAGCCGTGCGTGTGCACATTTGTTGATATCCTTTGCTAGTTAGCGAGTTATTAGCCCAGTTATAGATAAGTACAGTGGGGGAAAAAAGTATTTAGTCAGCCACCAATTGTGCAAGTTCTCCCACTTAAAAAGATGAGAGAGGCCTGTAATTTTCATCATAGGTACACGTCAACTATGACAGACAAAATGAGGAAAAAAAATCCAGAAAATCACATTGTAGGATTTTTAATGAATTTATTTGCAAATTATGGTGGAAAATAAGTATTTGGTCAATAACAAAAGTTTCTCAATACTTTGTTATATACCCTTTGTTGGCAATGACACAGGTCAAACGTTTTCTGTAAGTCTTCACAAGGTTTTCACACACTGTTGCTGGTATTTTGGCCCATTCCTCCATGCAGATCTCCTTTTTTCCAGAAAATCACATTGTAGGATTTTTAATGAATTTATTTGCAAATTATGGTGGAAAATAAGTATTTGGTCACCTACAAACAAGCAAGATTTCTGGCTCTCACAGACCTGTAACTTCTTCTTTAAGAGGCTCCTCTGTCCTCCACTCGTTACCTGTATTAATGGCACCTGTTTGAACTTGTTATCAGTATAAAAGACACCTGTCCACAACCTCAAACAGTCACACTCCAAACTCCACTATGGCCAAGACCAAAGAGCTGTCAAAGGACACCAGAAACAAAATTGTAGACCTGCACCAGGCTGGGAAGACTGAATCTGCAATAGGTAAGCAGCTTGGTTTGAAGAAATCAACTGTGGGAGCAATTATTAGGAAATGGAAGACATACAAGACCACTGATAATCTCCCTCGATCTGGGGCTCCACGCAAGATCTCACACCGTGGGGTCAAAATGATCACAAGAACGGTGAGCAAAAATCCCAGAACCACACGGGGGGACCTAGTGAATGACCTGCAGAGAGCTGGGACCAAAGTAACAAAGCCTACCATCAGTAACACACTACGCCGCCAGGGACTCAAATCCTGCAGTGCAAGACGTGTCCCCCTGCTTAAGCCAGTACATGTCCAGGCCCGTCTGAAGTTTGCTAGAGTGCATTTGGATGATCCAGAAGAGGATTGGGAGAATGTCATATGGTCAGATGAAACATCACTGCTCTAGAGGAGATCTGCATGGAGGAATGGGCCAAAATACCAGAAACAGTGTGTGAAAACCTTGTGAAGACTTACAGAAAACGTTTGACCTGTGTCATTGCCAACAAAGGGTATATAACAAAGTATTGAGAAACTTTTGTTATTGACCAAATACTTAATTTTCCACCATAATTTGCAAATAAATTCAATAAAAATCCTACAATGTGATTTTCTGGAGAAAAAAAAATTATTTTGTCTGTCATAGTTGACGTGTACCTATGATGAAAATTACAGGCCTCTCTCATCTTTTTACGTGGGAGAACTTGCACAATTGGTGGCTGACTAAATACTTTTCCCCCACTGTAATAGGTCAGCAGTGGGGAGTTATTGCTTCCTAAAAGACCAAAAAACAAGTAGGCTACAATTCAAACTGTCTTTGAAAAGCCAGTCAGGTAAAAAGCTTGTGTCTTAATTAAAAGGGGCAGTGTTGTATTTTGAGACAGGCTTGAATATGCAAATAAGCCAATAGGCAGAGGGGTCAGCCTACATTGTCTAATTCTCTGTATGGTAATAATAACTAATTGTATTTTGTAAAGTGGTTTCTTGCATCATACAACACAATACAATGCAATTTACCGTCAGCTATCTGGCCCCTGGTGTTACAGACCAAGTAAAAAATTATGAATTAATGTCAAGCCCTTCATATAATGTAAAAACGTTTTTAAAAGTCTCATGCAATGTGGGCCAGCATTGAACACCACATTTGAAGGCTATATCATAGTAATCAAAAGCTATTTCCATGTGAAATTGTTCTGGGATTTGCTCCATTGGTTTTGTTGGTAGGCCTACATTATGCTCAGATAGTCACTACAGAATAGTTGGCTACTGTCTTTCCCCGCCCACACAGACCCCTCGCTAATTAACCTACTTTCCCCACTCTACTTTGTTTGATTGAGCTCGTCTCCATTGGAAACCAGCCTCCCAGCCTCCATTGGAATCGCCATTGGAAACCAGCCGCCCAGTCTCCATTGGAAACCAGCCGCCCAGTCTCCATTGGAAACCAGCCGCCCAGTCGCCATTGGAAACCAGCCGCCCAGTCGCCATTGGAAACCAACCGCCCAGTCGCCATTGGAAACCAGCCGCCCAGTCGCCATTGGAAACCAGCCGCCCAGTCGCCATTGGAAACCAGCCGCCCAGTCGCCATTGGAAACCAGCCGCCCAGTCTCCATTGGAAACCAGTCGCCATTGGAAACCAGCCTCCCAGTCGCCATTGGAAACCAGCCGCCCAGTCTCCATTGGAAACCAGTCGCCATTGGAAACCAGCCGCCCAGTCGCCATTGGAAACCAGCCGCCCAGTCGCCATTGGAAACCAGCCTCCCAGTCGCCATTGGAAACCAGCCTCCCAGTCGCCATTGGAAACCAGCCTCCCAGTCGCCATTGGAAACCAGCCTCCCAGTCGCCATTGGAAACCAGCCTCCCAGTCGCCATTGGAAACCAGCCGCCCAGTCGCCATTGGAAACCAGCCTCCCAGTCTCCATTGGAAACCAGCCTCCCAGTCGCCATTGGAAACCAGCCTCCCAGTCGCCATTGGAAACCAGCCTCCCAGTCTCCATTGGAAACCAGCCTCCCAGTCGCCATTGGAAACCAGCCTCCCAGTCGCCATTGGAAACCAGCCTCCCAGTCGTCATTGGAAACCAGCCGCCATTGGAAACCAGCCGCCCAGTCGCCATTGGAAACCAGCCGCCCAGTCTCCATTGGAAACCAGCCGCCCAGTCGCCATTGGAAACCAGCCGCCCAGTCGCCATTGGAAACCAACCGCCCAGTCGCCATTGGAAACCAGCCGCCCAGTCGCCATTGGAAACCAGCCGCCCAGTCGCCATTGGAAACCAGCCTCCCAGTCGCCATTGGAAACCAGCCGCCCAGTCTCCATTGGAAACCAGTCGCCATTGGAAACCAGCCTCCCAGTCGCCATTGGAAACCAGCCGCCCAGTCTCCATTGGAAACCAGCCGCCCAGTCGCCATTGGAAACCAGCCTCCCAGTCGCCATTGGAAACCAGCCTCCCAGTCGCCATTGGAAACCAGCCTCCCAGTCGCCATTGGAAACCAGCCGCCCAGTCGCCATTGAAAACCAGCCGCCCAGTCGCCATTGGAAACCAGCCGCCCAGTCGCCATTGGAAACCAGCCGCCCAGTCGCCATTGGAAACCAGCCGCCCAGTCGCCATTGGAAACCAGCCGCCCAGTCGCCATTGGAAACCAGCCGCCCAGTCGCCATTGGAAACCAGCCGCCCAGTCTCCATTGGAAACCAGCCGCCCAGTCTCCATTGGAAACCAGCCGCCCAGTCGGCATTGGAAACCAGCCGCCATTGGAAACCAGCCGCCCAGTCGCCATTGGAAACCAGCCTCCCAGTCTCCATTGGAAACCAGCCTCCCAGTCTCCATTGGAAACCAGCCTCCCAGTCGCCATTGGAAACCAGCCTCCCAGTCGCCATTGGAAACCAGCCTCCCAGTCGTCATTGGAAACCAGCCTCCCAGTCTCCATTGGAAACCAGCCGCCCAGTCGCCATTGGAAACCAGCCGCCCAGTCGCCATTGGAAACCAGCCTCCCAGTCGCCATTGGAAACCAGTCGCCATTGGAAACCAGCCGCCCAGTCGCCATTGGAAACATGCCTCCCAGTCTCCATTGGAAACTAGCCGCCCAGTCGCCATTGGAAACCAGTCGCCCAGTCGCCATTGGAAACCAGCCGCCCAGTCGCCATTGGAAACCAGCCGCCCAGTCTCCATTGGAAACCAGCCGCCCAGTCTCCATTGGAAACCAGCCGCCCAGTCGCCATTGGAAACCAGCCGCCCAGTCGCCATTGGAAACCAGCCGCCCAGTCTCCATTGGAAACCAGCCGCCCAGTCGCCATTGGAAACCAGCCGCCCAGTCTCCATTGGAAACCAGCCTCCCAGTCGCCATTGGAAACCAGTCGCCATTGGAAACCAGCCGCCCAGTCGCCATTGGAAACATGCCTCCCAGTCTCCATTGGAAACTAGCCGCCCAGTCGCCATTGGAAACCAGCCGCCCAGTCGCCATTGGAAACCAGCCGCCCAGTCGCCATTGGAAACCAGCCGCCCAGTCGCCATTGGAAACCAGCCGCCCAGTCGCCATTGGAAACCAGCCGCCCAGTCGCCATTGGAAACCAGCCGCCCAGTCGCCATTGGAAACCAGCCGCCCAGTCTCCATTGGAAACCAGCCGCCCAGTCTCCATTGGAAACCAGCCGCCCAGTCGCCATTGGAAACCAGCCGCCATTGGAAACCAGCCGCCCAGTCGCCATTGGAAACCAGCCTCCCAGTCTCCATTGGAAACCAGCCTCCCAGTCTCCATTGGAAACCAGCCTCCCAGTCGCCATTGGAAACCAGCCTCCCAGTCGCCATTGGAAACCAGCCTCCCAGTCGTCATTGGAAACCAGCCTCCCAGTCTCCATTGGAAACCAGCCGCCCAGTCGCCATTGGAAACCAGCCGCCCAGTCGCCATTGGAAACCAGCCTCCCAGTCGCCATTGGAAACCAGTCGCCATTGGAAACCAGCCGCCCAGTCGCCATTGGAAACATGCCTCCCAGTCTCCATTGGAAACTAGCCGCCCAGTCGCCATTGGAAACCAGTCGCCCAGTCACCATTGGAAACCAGCCGCCCAGTCGCCATTGGAAACCAGCCGCCCAGTCTCCATTGGAAACCAGCCGCCCAGTCTCCATTGGAAACCAGCCGCCCAGTCGCCATTGGAAACCAGCTGCCCAGTCGCCATTGGAAACCAGCCTCCCAGCCAGTCTCCTCCGTTCCGCTCTCGGGTGGCAGATGCAGATGAACTTCGCTAAATAAATATACACATGCTATTCAATCATTTCTTCCAAACTGCTCGCACGCGTCAACCAGTGCCTGCGTAGCCAGGCGCTAAAATAGAACTTGATTCTATTTGAGACACTCCACATGCTGCAAGTCCCCTCCCTATAGGAAATCACAAAGACACAAACCCACATGGATGCTTGAAAGACAAACAAGGAGAGATTAACTAAATAGGTTTCCCTTTTGCTGTGGGATTATTTAAAATACTATTTGAAGAGGTAGGGTTTCAGGTGCTTTCGGGAAGATGGTGCCAGGACAGAGAAGAGCTTGGACTGTGCTGAGAGGGAGCTGCCCTCCCGTAGGGATGGGAGGGCCAAGAGACCAGAGGTGGCAGAACGGAGTGCTCGGGTTGGGGTGTAGGGTTGGGGTGTAGGGTTTGGGTGTAGGGTTGGGGTGTAGGGTTGGGGTGTAGGGTTGGGGTGTAGGGTTGGGGTGTAGGGTTTGCGCATAGCCTGAAGGTAGGGAGGGGCAGTTCCTATCTGTGAATTAATCATCAGAGTAGAGAAACACAAGATTTTGTATGATTCTGGGTCACATTTCTACAAAGAACCAGATACAAAGACAACCATAAGCCATGTCAGGTAAAATAACAACCCAATGTTCATCTCCCAGGACAAACAGCTGTTTCACCCGGCCCAAAACTTTATCTCATTTATATTTTATCTGTCTGTCTTCCCGTCATCTCATATGGAAGCCTGATCAGTGAAGCATTGAGCTGTGTGTGTGTGTGTGTGTGTGTGTGTGTGTGACGGTCCTTGGATGTGAAATTACACCCTATTCCTTATATACAGTTGAAGTCGGATGTTTACTTACACCTTAGCCAAATACATTTAAAACTCGGTTTTTCACAATTCTTGACATTTAATCCTAGTAAAAATTACCTGTTTTAGGTCAGTTAGAATCACCACTTTATTTTAAGAATGTGAAATGTCAGAATAATAGTAGAGATAATTATTTATTTCAGCTTTTATTTCTTTCATCACATTCCCAGTGGGTCAGAAGTTTACATACACTCAATTAGTATTTGGTAGCATTGCCTTTAAATTGTTTAACTTGGGTCAAACGTTTTGGGTAGCCTTCCACAAGCTTCCCACAATAAGTTGGATTAATTTTGGCCCATTCCTCCTGACAGAGCTGGTGTAACTGAGTCAGGTTTGTAGGCCTCCTTGCTCGCACACACTTTTTCAGTTCTGCCCACACATTTTCCATAGGATTGAGTTCAGGGCTTTGTGATGGCCACTCCAATACCTTGACTTTGTTGTCCTTAAGCCATTTTGCCACAACTCTGGAAGTATGCTTGGGGTCATTGTCCATTTGGAAGACCCATTTACGACCAAGCTTTAACTTCCTGTCTGATGTCTTGAGATGTTGCTTCAATATTCCTTCCTCATGATTCCATCTATTTTGTGAAGTGCACCAGTCCCTCCTGCAACAAAGCACCCCCACAGCATGATGCTGCTACCCCTGTGCATCACGTTTGAGATGGTGTTCTTCGGCTTGCAAGCCTGCCCCTTTTTCCTCCAAACATAACAATGGTCATTATGACCAAACAGTTCTGTTTTTGTTTCATCAGACCAGAGGACATTTCTCCAAAAAGTACGATCTTTGTCCCCATGTGCAGTTGCAAACCGTAGTCTGTCTTTTTTATGGCGGTTTTGGAGCAGTGGCTTCTTCCTTGCTGAGCGGCCTTTCAGGTTATGTCGATATATAGGACTCTTTTTACTGTGGATATAGATAGTTTTGTACCCGTTTCCTCCAGCATCTTCACAAGGTCCTTTGCTGTTGTTCTGGGATTGATTTGCACTTTTCGCACCAAAGTACGTTCATCTCTAGGAGACAGAATGCGTCTCCTTCCTGAGCGGTATGACGGCTGCGTGGTCCCATGGTGTTTATACTTGCGTACTATTGTTTGTACAGATGAACGTGGTACCTTCAGGCATTTGGAAATTGCTCCCAAGGATGAACCAGACTTGTGGAGGTCTACATATTTTTTCTGAGGTCTTGGCTGATTTCTTTTGAATTTCCCATGATGTCAAGCAAAGAGGCATTGAGTTTGAAGGTAGGCCTTGAAATACATCCACAGGTACACCTCCAATTGACTCAAATGATGTCAATTAGCCTATCAGAAGCTTCTAAAGCTATGACATCATTTTCTGGAATTTTCCAAGCTGTTTAAAGGCACAGTCAACTTCGTGTATGTAAACTTCTGACCCACTGGAATTGTGATACAGTGAATTATAAGTGAAATAATCTGCCTGTAAACAATTGTTGGAAAAATTACTTGTGTCATGCACAAAGTAGATGTCCTAACCGACACACACACACACACTCTTTCACACACACACAACTATACACACACACTCTCTCTCTCATTTCACATGCATGAGAGGGTTAATAGCACACACACACACACCAGTGGAGGCTCCTCAGAGGAGGAAGGGGAGGACCATCCTACTCAGTGAATTTCATAAAAATGTAAATAGTTTAACATTTAAAAAAGTGATCATTTTTAGATAAAACTGTACTAAATATATTCACGTCACCAAATAATTGATTAAAACACACTATTTTGCAATGAAGGTCTACAGTAGCCTCAACAGCACTCTGTAGGGTAGCACCATGGTGTAGCCGGAGGACAGCTAGCTTCTGTCCTCCTCTGGGTACATTGATCTTAATACAAAACCTAGGAGGCTCATGGTTCTCACCCCATTCCATAGACTTACACAGTAATTATGACAACCTCCGGAGGAAGTCCTCCAACCTATCATAGATCTTGCAGCATGAACTGACATGTTGTCCACCCAATCAAAAAAGATCAGAAAATTAATCTAGTACTGAAAGCATAAGCTACAGCTAGCTAGCACTGCAGTGCATAAAGTGTGGTGA
>LR778269.1:2319390-2394390 GCA_902810595.1 Coregonus sp. 'balchen'
ACCCTTGGCAAAACCAGGTGCGCAGAGACGCAAGAGATTGAATTCATGAGTTGCCCATTTTGCATATATGATCAATGTTTTTTTTCCTGTGATTGAATCAACATTATATCAGCCCTTTTCAATGCAAAAAAACACATTTTACTTTGCAAGATTGATTCTGTGAGTTGGTTGTAGGCAGAGCCTAGAGCGCAAAGGAGTATAATTATATTGGCAGGGGGTAGCCCACGAGCTGTCTTTCAATCACCTGGGAGCATAATGCAAATTTAAAATTTAAAAAAAAAGCTAATGCGTTTTTCAGTTCAGATCAGAGCCGTGCGTGTGCACATTTGTTGATATCCTTTGCTAGTTAGCGAGTTATTAGCCCAGTTATAGATAAGTACAGTGGAGGAAAAAAGTATTTAGTCAGCCACCAATTTGGGTGCAAGTTCTCCCCTTAAAAAGATGAGAGAGGCCTGTAATTTTCTTTCTAGGTACACGTCAACTATGACAGACAAAATGAGGAAAAAAACCCAGAAATCACATTGTAGGATTTTAATGAATTATTGAAAATTTATGGTGGAAAAAAAGTTTTTGGTCAATAACAAAAGTTTCTCAATACTTTGTTATATACCCTTTGTTGGCAATGACACAGGTCAAACGTTTTCTGTAAGTCTCACAAGGTTTTCACACACTGTTGCTGGTATTTTGGCCCATTCCTCCATGCGATTCCTCTAGAGCAGTGATGTTTCATCTGCCCATATGACATTCTCCCAATCCTTTTCGGATCATCCAAATGCACTCAAAGCAAACTCAGACGGGCCTGGACATGTACTGCTTAAGCAGGGGGACACGTCTTGCACTGCAGGATTTGAGTCCCTGGCGGCGTAGGGTGTTACTGATGGTAGGCTTTTACTTTGGTCCCAGCTCTCTGAGGTCATTCACAGGTCCCCCGTGTGGTTCTGGGATTTTTGCTCACCGTTCTTGTGATCATTTTTACCCCACGGTGTGAGATCTTGCGTGGAGCCCCAGATCGAGGGAGATTATCAGTGGTCCTTGTATGTCTTCCATTTCCTAATAATTGCTCCCACAGTGATTTCTTCAAACCAAGCTGCTTACCTATGCAGTATTCAGTTCTTCCCAGCCTGGTGCAGGTCTACAATTTGTTTCTGGTGTCCTTTGACAGCTCTTTGGTCTTGGCCATAGTGGAGTTTGGAGTGTGACTGTTTGAGGTTGTGGACAGGTGTCTTTTATACTGATAACAAGTTCAAACAGGTGCCATTAATACAGGTAATGAGTGGAGGACAGAGGAGCCTCTTAAAGAAGAAGTTACAGGTCTGTGAGAGCCAGAAATCTTGCTTGTTTGTAGGTGACCAAATACTTATTTTCCACCATAATTTGCAAATAAATTCATTAAAAATCCTACAATGTGATTTTCTGGAGAAAAAAAATTCATTTTGTCTGTCATAGTTGACGTGTACCTATGATGAAAATTACAGGCCTCTCTCATCTTTTTAAGTGGGAGAACTTGCACAATTGGTGGCTGACTAAATACTTTTTTCCCCCACTGTATAGGTCAGCAGTGGGGAGTTATTGCTTCCTAAAAGAGCAAAAAACAAGTAGGCTACAATTCAAACTGTCTTTGAAAAGCCAGTCAGGTAAAAAGCTTGTGTCTTAATTAAAAGGGGCAGTATTGTATTTTGAGACAGGCTTGAATATGCAAATAAGCCAATAGGCAGAGGTGGTAGCCTACATTGTCTAATTCTCTGTATGGTAATAATAACTAATTGTATTTTGTAAAGTGGTTTCTTGCATCATACAACACAATACAATGCAATTTACAGTCAGCTATCTGGCCCCTGGTGTTACAGACCAAGTAAAAAATTATGAATTAATGTCAAGCCCTTCATATAATGTAAAAACGTTTTTAAAAGTCTCATGAAATGTGGGCCAGCATTGAACACCACATATGAAGGCTATATCATAGTAATCAAAAGCTATTTCCATGTGAAATTGTTCTGGGATTTGCTCCATTGGTTTTGTTGGTAGGCCTACATTATGCTCAGATAGTCACTACAGAATAGTTGGCTACTGTCTTTCCCCGCCCACACAGACCCCTCGCTAATTAACCTACTTTCCCCACTCTACTTTGTTTGATTGAGCTCGTCTCCATTGGAAACCAGCCTCCATTGGAAACCAGCCTCCCAGTCTCCATTGGAAACCAGCCGCCCAGTCTCCATTGGAAACCAGCCTCCCAGCCTCCATTGGAAACCAGCCTCCCAGTCTCCATTGGAAACCAGTCGCCATTGGAAACCAGTCTCCCAGACGCCATTGGAAACCAGCCTCCCAGTCGCCATTGGAAACCAGCCTCCCAGTCGCCATTGGAAACCAGCCTCCCAGTCGCCATTGGAAACCAGCCGCCCAGTCGCCATTGGAAACCAGCCGCCCAGTCGCCATTGGAAACCAGCCCCATTGGAACCAGCCGCCCAGTCGCCATTGGAAACCACCGCCAGTCGCCATTGGGAAACCAGCCTCCCAGCCCAGTCGCCATTGGAAACCAGCCTCCCAGTCGCCATTGGAAACCAGCCTCCCAGCCAGTCTCCTCCGTTCCGCTCTCGGGTGGCAGATGCAGATGAACTTCACTAAATAAATGTACACCTGCTATTCAATCATTTCTTCCAAACTGCTCGCACGCGTCAACCAGTGCCTGCGTAGCCAGACGCTAAAATAGAACTTGATTCTATTTGAGACACTCCACATGCTGCAAGTCCCCTCCCTATAGGAAATCACAAAGACACAAACCCACATGGATGCTTGAAAGACAAACAAGGAGAGATTAACTAAATAGGTTTCCCTTTTGCTGTGGGATTATTTAAAATACTATTGAAGAGGTAGGGTTTCAGGTGCTTTCGGGAAGATGGTGCCAGGACAGAGAAGAGCTTGGACTGTGCTGAGAGGGAGCTGCCCTCTCGTAGGGATGGGAGGGCCAAGAGACCAGAGGTGGAAGAACGGAGTGCTCGGGTTGGGGTGTAGGGTTTGCGCATAGCCTGAAGGTAGGGAGGGGCAGTTCCTATCTGTGAATTAATCATCAGAGTAGAGAAACACAAGATTTTGTATGATTCTGGGTCACATTTCTACAAAGAACCAGATACAAAGACAACCATAAGCCATGTCAGGTAAAATAACAACCCAATGTTCATCTCCCAGGACAAACAGCTGTTTCACCCGGCCCAAACTTTATCTCATTTATATTTTATCTGTCTGTCTTCCCGTCATCTCATATGGAAGCCTGATCAGTGAAGCATTGAGCTGTGTGTGTGTGTGTGTGTGTGACGGTCCTTGGATGTGAAATTACACCATATTCCTTATATACAGTTGAAGTCGGATGTTTACATACACCTTAGCCAAATACATTTAAAACTTGTTTTTTTTTTAAATTACCTGTTTTAGGTCAGTTAGAATCACCACTTTATTTTAAGAATGTGAAATGTCAGAATAATAGTAGAGATAATTATTTATTTCAGCTTTTATTTCTTTCATCACATTCCCAGTGGGTCAGAAGTTTACATACACTCAATTAGTATTTGGTAGCATTGCCTTTAAATTGTTTAACTTGGGTCAAACGTTTCGGGTAGCCTTCCACAAGCTTCCCACAATAAGTTGGATTAATTTTGGCCCATTCCTCCTGACAGAGCTGGTGTAACTGAGTCAGGTTTGTAGGCCTCCTTGCTCGCACACACTTTTTCAGTTTCTGCCCACACATTTTCCATAGGATTGAGGTCAGGGCTTTGTGATGGCCACTCCAATACCTTGACTTTGTTTGTCCTTAAGCCATTTTGCCACAACTCTGGAAGTATGCTTGGGGTCATTGTCCATTGGAAGAAACCATTTGCGACCAAGCTTTAACTTCCTGTCTGATGTATTGAGATGTTGCTTCAAATATTCCTTCCTCATGATTCCATCTATTTTGTGAAGTGCACCAGGTCCCTCCTGCAACAAAGCACCCCCACAGCATGATGCTGCTACCCCTGTGCATCACGTTTGAGATGGTGTTCTTCGGCTTGCAAGCCTGCCCCTTTTCCTCCAAACATAACAATGGTCATTATGACCAAACAGTTCTGTTTTTTGTTTCATCAGACCAGAGGACATTTCTCCAAAAGTACGATCTTTGTCCCCATGTGCAGTTGCAAACCGTAGTCTGTCTTTTTTATGGCGGTTTTGGAGCAGTGGCTTCTTCCTTGCTGAGCGGCCTTTCAGGTTATGTCGAAATATAGGACTCTTTTTACTGTGGATATAGATAGTTTTGTACCCGTTTTCCTCCAGCATCTTCACAAGGTCCTTTGCTGTTGTTCTGGGATTGATTTGCACTTTTCGCACCAAAGTACGTTCATCTCTAGGAGACAGAATGCGTCTCCTTCCTGAGCGGTATGACGGCTGCGTGGTCCCATGGTGTTTATACTTGCGTACTATTGTTTGTACATATGAACGTGGGTACCTTCAGGCATTTGGAAATTGCTCCCAAGGATAACCAGACTTGTGGGAGGTCTACATATTTTTTCTGAGGTCTTGGCTGATTTCTTTTGAATTTCCATGATGTCAAGCAAAGAGGCATTGCGTTTGAAGGTAGGCCTTGAAATACATCCACAGGTACACCTCCAATTGACTCAAATGATGTCAATTAGCCTATCAGAAGCTTCTAAAGCCATGACATCATTTTCTGGAATTTTCCAAGCTGTTTAAAGGCACAGTCAACTTCGTGTATGTAACTTCTGAACCCACTGGAATTGTGATACAGTGAATTATAAGTGAAATAATCTGCCTGTAAACAATTGTTGGAAAAATTACTTGTGTCATGCACAAAGTAGATGTCCTAACCGACACACACTCTTTCACACACACACAACTATACACACACACTCTCTCTCTCATTTCACATGCATGAGAGGGTTAATAGCACACACACACACACCAGTGGAGGCTCCTCAGAGGAGGAAGGGGAGGACCATCCTACTCAGTGAATTTCATAAAAATGTAAATAGTTTAAACATTTAAAAAGTGATCATTTTTAGATAAAACTGTACTAAATATATTCACGTCACCAAATAATTGATTAAAACACACCATTTTGCAATGAAGGTCTACAGTAGCCTCAAACAGCACTCTGTAGGGTAGCACCATGGTGTAGCCGGAGGACAGCTAGCTTCTGTCCTCCTCTGGGTACATTGATCTTAATACAAACCTAGGAGGCTCATGGTTCTCACCCCATTCCATAGACTTTTCACAGAATTAGACAAACCCCCGGGGGGAAATCCTCCAACCCATTGATCTTTCAGCATGAACTGCAGTTGTCCACCCCAAACAAAAAAGATCAAAAAAAAAAAAAAAAAAAAAAAAAAAAAAAAAAAAAAACAAAAATTTTTAAAAAGAAGGAAAGAAAGAGGGGGAGAGGCTAATTGTGGTTTTTTCCTTTTAAAAAGCAAGCATTATTTTTAATAAAAGGCAAAAAGAAGGGGCATTTTCTTTTGGTTTTCCAAAACTAGCTCCAATCAGGTAAATTTTGCCTTTTTTAAACCCCCGGGGGCCCCCGGAATGCCCCAAAAGTTGCTGCTGCTGTACCCCCCCTGGAGTCTTCAAAGGGGTTTTGCCTTTAAATGACGTTAACTTCTAAATGGTGCCTATGTAACTTTTTACTTGCTTATGTAGGAAGGTTTCTAAAGTTTTTTTTCAAAAAAGCTAAGTGGTTTTTTGATTTACAAAAAAAAGGGAAAATTTAAAGAAGGGGTGTAAAACCAAAAAATTACGGAAAAAGATAGAGGTGGGGTTGAAAGGTTTTTGTTGACAGGGGGTAAT
Source organism: Coregonus sp. 'balchen' (assembly GCA_902810595.1). Classification (NCBI taxonomy): domain Eukaryota; kingdom Metazoa; phylum Chordata; class Actinopteri; order Salmoniformes; family Salmonidae; genus Coregonus; species Coregonus sp. 'balchen'. Next base: position 2,325,217 of record LR778269.1, read on the forward strand.
TTGGTTCTTTTAAAAAAATTTTAAAAAGAAAAGGGAAAAGGGGATAAAAACCGAATTTTTCCATGAAATTTCCCAAAGGGAAAAAAATGATCAGCTAAATTGGGGGGTAAGGGGGTATAAAGTGACTGTTTTTGTTATCCACTTTTTTTTCCCCCGGATCGTTTTAACTTTTAACGGGAGCACCCCGAGGGAAAGGGAAAAATTGGAATTTGCCTAAACCTTTTGGGGTTCAAAATGGGTTTGGGAAGGAAAATAATACAGTACCAAGATGTTTAAGTAGGAATGTCATTTTAAAAAAATTAAATTTCTCCCTTTTAAAACCCGACCCTTCACCACTTTTTAAAATGAAATTTCACCGGGCTGGTTTGGGTAGGCACCTCGAAGGAGGTAAAATGGAAAATCAAAGGCGCCAAAAACACGGTTTTAACATAACCCCGGGGGGTTGTTGGTATGAAGGGCCCTTTCCAATGCTGTAAGAACAAATTATTAAAAAAATAATTGTCTTATTTTTTAGAAGGGCCCAATTAACCACGGGAAAAAAACGGGACACGGTGGGGCAAAAAGGAAAAGAGCGAAGAGAAAACGAAAAAATACAACAGAGTCACACACCAAAGGGGTCCGTTATGAAAACCCCCGCGACTGCAGAAACATTGGAAGGGGGCACCAGGGAGTTTTCTACAGAAATCACTCGGTGTCCTCGGCCCCTTGCCTCGGATACACTTGCTCCCATGAGATTAATTAGCGCTAGCGCCACTGATTTCGGTGTAAACGTCAAAACCCCGCTATAAGCCCATTCCTCTTCGGGACACACTTGCTTTCACGTTCATTGACTATTTACGCACCAATGGAACGAGGGCCAGTTTCCGTTAGAACGGGATGAGCGTTTGGTTTTGATTTCGATTGTCCTATTCTTTCTCTTGTCGAGTTAATTTGATGCGCGTCTTTCGTCTTTTGGCCAAAAAAGTTAACACATCTGTGAGCCCTATTGACACCAGCCGGCAGCCTGCCTCAAAGAGACCGACCGCAAGCCGCTGTGCAGAGCAGGGCTTGCCTTGAACACGGCTACTTAGAAAATAAATACATCTACCCAGAACCACTGCAGGTAACAAAACCCTTTCAATAAGAAGACATTGCGTTTCTTAGACTGGGAAAACATGACATTTGGAAGTCAGAATCCCGCGTTTCGGTTCATTAGTGAAAGCACCTGGGCCCGGTTTCCCAAAAGCATCTTAATGCTAAGTTCGTGGTTAGAACCATAGGATCCTTTGGTTTCTGCTTGTTTAAAAACCCAACGGTCTTACCTTGTCGTTCAGCGAGGTTTTAGACCCGTTTCTTCCTTTGAATAAACACCAGTATTCCTCGGTTTGGTTCTCTGCGTCGGTAAGGATGAGAAGAGAGAACTCCAGCGAGGTGGCTGGTCCGAAATTTTCTCCGCAGCTCGCTGTCTGAGCGCTCTCTTTCTCTCTCTTACTCTCTAGCTCGTGCTCACCGTAAACCGCAAGCAGGGTTCCCTACGTGTGCAGCTGGCGCGCGATTGGTTCACGGGAGTCCTCGCGGACCCTAAATTAGAGGAGGGGCCTAGTCAAGTATAGGGTAATATTAATATCAAGTAGCAGCATGCTGGATTTTATGTTCTTCACTGTCCTGTGTCCTTCCAGTACTGTCGGGTCCTTGTTTGTGTCTGTAGTAAGATATATATCTATTTGGAGTTTGAACTGTACCTTTCACTGAATTGTCTTACTTGTCTGTAAAATGGTTGGCACAAATACAGGGGAATATTAGCCAGTATTCTGTTGGGTCCATGTTGTACTGTACCCATAGCCTACTGTTGGGTCCATGTTGTACTGTACCCACAGCCTACTGTTGGGTCCCTGTTGTCCTGTACCCATAGCCTACTGTTGGGTCCATGTTGTCCTGTACCCATAGACTACTGTTTGGGTCCCTGTTGTCCTGTACCCATAGCCTACTGTTGGGTCCCTGTTGTCCTGTACCCATAGCCTACTGTTGGGTCCATGTTGTCCTGTACCCATAGCCTACTGTTGGGTCCCTGTTGTCCTGTACCCATAGCCTACTGTTGGGTCCCTGTTGTCCTGTACCCATAGCCTACTGTTGGGTCCCTGTTGTCCTGTACCCATAGCCTACTGTTGGGTCCATGTTGTCCTGTACCCATAGACTACTGTTGGGTCCCTGTTGTCCTGTACCCATAGCCTACTGTTGGGTCCCTGTTGTCCTGTACCCATAGCCTACTGTTGGGTCCATGTTGTCCTGTACCCATAGCCTACTGTTGGGTCCCTGTTGTCCTGTACCCATAGTCTACTGTTGGGTCCATGTTGTACTGTATAGGGGTTTCCTTTCACTGATTGCCTTTCATGTATGTAACATGCTTGGAACTAAAATACAGTATATGACCATAAGACAATATAACAGAGGCATACCTGCTCATGTCAAGTCTTAAAATGCATTGTAACTGTATCAGGAATTACACCAGCAGGCTTTAAGTAAAGTATTACCGAGTATTCTATTCTGTTCTAAGTTTCTATAAAGTTATATTCTAGTATGATCTGTTCTATCCAACCCAGTGCCTCCTTGACAGCTTTGAGGACTGTTTGATTGGGTGAATTATATCCAGTTGTCAGTCAGTCACACATCCTGTCATCTTCAGAACACTTGACTGACATGTTCACTATGATTGGCTATTAATACAGCGAGACCAATCAGGAGAGGGCATTGTAGTAGATAATAAGATTAGGGCTAGCGGCAAGGATCCTCATCAACTCTGAGTGGAAATTAAACCTCCACTCTGTCTCTCTCTCTCTCTCTCGCTTGCTCGCTCTCTCTCTCTCTCTCTCTCTCTCTCTCTCTCTCTCTCTCTCTCTCTCTCTCTCTCTCTCTCTCTCTGTCTCTGTCTCTGTCTCTGTCTCTGTCGCTCTCTCTCTCTGTATTTGTCTGTCTCTCTCTCTGTCTCTGTCTCTCTCTCTCTCTCTCTCTCTCTGTATCTGTCTCTCTCTCTGTCTCTCTCTCTCTCTCTCTCTCTTTCTCTTTCCCCGTCTGAATATTATATTCAGATACTACAGGCCCTGTATCATAAACCATGAGATGTGCAGCTGGCAACAGATATGGGAGATATGGGTGTTTTTTTAGTTTTAATCTGAAACACGCTATCCCTGCCCTGGACGGATGATCCCAGCCACAGTGACTAATTTGGCTGGGGGATTGTGTAATAGCTAGCTCTGCTGTGTTCCTGGCTTCAAGGCAAGGCTGACTTTCTCTGCCCCCAGCACTGCCCTGCTTCTGCCCAATTAGACAATGCTCCCTCCTCCATACCATGCACGGGTAACGAGTGTGTCTCTTGGTCCATGACATGCAGGGGTAACGAGCCTGTCTCCTCCTCTATGCCCCTCCATTCCCCTCTACGCCCGCTACGCACCTCTATACTCCTGATGACCCCCGCTATGGCTAGCGAAACCCTCGAGACCGGCAGAGGCCCCGCGAGGACCCCCCGCGCTAGACGCGATGTGGTGGTAAACACTGGCGCGATACCCAGCGCTATAGCCGCGAGACGCGCGATCACCCGAGACGCGCGATCACCCCGCGAGACCCCGCATCGAGACCACGAGAGAGACCCCGCGAGACGCCCGACCCTCCGACACCCCTCGATAACCTCGCGCTAGAACCTCGATACTCAGACACCCCTCTAGACCCCGGGCGAGAACCGCGAGACGCGCGACAACCCGCGAGACCCCGCCGAGACCCGGAGACGGCGACACCGCGTCGAGACCCGCGCGTAGGACCCGCGAGGACGCGAGACATCCGCGCGGACCGCGAGACGGCGGACACCCGCGAGGACCCACGCGCGGGACCCGCGAGACGGGGACTACTCGCGCGAGGACCCCGCGGGAGACCCGCGAAACGAGCGACAGCGAGAGACCGCGCGCGAGACCCGCGAGACGCCGACACCCCGCCGAGACCCCGTCGCGAGACCCGAGCGACGGCGACCCCCCGCGAGACCCCGCCGAGACCGCAGGGACGCGCGACACCCCGCGAGACCCCCCACGAGACCCCCGTCAGGAGACCACTCGCGAGCCCCGCGAGACCCCCGTCGAGACCCCGCGAGAGGACCCGCGAGGACCCAGCGCGAGCCCCGCGAGACGCAGCTCAGCCGAGCGAGACCCGCGAGAAGCGCGACACCGCGCGAGACACCCGCGAGAACCCCGCGAAACCCCGGAGACCCCGCGGCACGAGGGACCCGCGAGACGCGCGACACCCCGCGAGACCCCGCGCGAGACCCGGCGGAGACGCGCGACAACCGCGCGAGACCCCGCGCGAGCCCCCGCGAGAGCGCGCGACACCCCGCGAGAACCCCCGGCCGAAGACCCGCGAGACGGCGCGACATCCGCGCGAGACCCGCGCGAGACCCGGCAGACGCGGACACCGGCGCGACGACCCGCGAGACGCGCGAAACCGCTGCGAGACCCCGCGCGAGACCAGCGAGATCGTCGACACCCCGCGCGGACCCCGCGCTAGACCCGGAGACACGCGACAACCCCGCGAGACCCCGCGGCGAGAGACCCGCGAGACACGCGCCCCCCGGAGACCCCGCGCGGACCCGCGAGACGCGCGACACCCCGCGAGACCCCGCGCGAGGACCCGCGAGACGCGCGACACCCGCGAGACCCCGCGAGACCCGCGAGACGGCGCGACAGCCGCGAGACCGCGAGACGCGCGACACGCGCGCGACCGGAGACGCGCGACACCGCGCGAGACCCGACGAGACGCTGCGACACCCCGCGCGACCCCGCGCGAGACCCCGCGGATGACCCGCGCGAGACCCGTGAGACGCGCGACACCGCGCGACACCCGCGAGACCCCGCGCAGACCAGCGAGGACGCGCGATCACCCCGCGAGAACCCCGCGAGAGCCCGCGAGACGCGCGACACCGCGGAGACCCAGCGGGGAGGACCCGCGAGACGCGCGCACCCCGCGAGACCCCGAGCGAGACAGCGAGGACGCGCGACACCCCGCGAGACCCCAGCGAGACACCCCGCGGACCCCGGCTGCGAGACCCGCGGAGACGTCGCGAAACCGCGCGAGACCCGCGAGACGCGCGACACCCCGCGAGACCCCGGCGCGACCCACCCGCGAGACGGCGACACCCCGGAGACCCCGCGCGAGACCCGCGGACGCGCGGACCACCCGCGAGACCCCGCGCAGACCCGCAGAGAGCGAGACACCCCGCGAGACCCGCGCGAGACCCCCCGCGAGACCCCCCCGCGAGACCCCGCGCGAGACCCTGCGAGACGCGAGACAACGCGCGAGACCCGCGAGGGACGCGCGACAGCGCGCGCGACACCCCGCGAGACCCCCCGGCGAGACCCGCGCGAGACCTCCGAGAGACGCCGGCGATACCGCGAGACGCGCGACAACCGGCGGAGACCCGCGAGACGGGGCGCACCCCGCCGCGACACCCCGCGAGACACCCCGCGAGACCCCGAGCGAGACAGCGCGAGGACCGCGAGGACGCGAGAGACCCCGCGCGAGACCCGCGAGAGCGCGACACCCTGCGAGACCCACGCGCGAGACCCGCGAAACGAGCGACACCGCGCGAGACCCAGCGCGATACCCGCGCGACGCGCGGACACACCCGCCCGAGACCCCGCGCGAGACCCGCGGAGACGCGGACACCGCGCGAGAACCCGCGCGAGACCGCGAGACGCGCGACAACGCGCGAGACACGCGAGGCGCGGACACGCTGCGACACCCCGCGCTAGACCCGCGAGACGCGCGACACCCCGCGAGACCCCCGCGAGACCCGCTGAGACCGCGCGACACCCGGCGGAGACCCAGCGCGAGACGCGGCGACACCCCGCGCGAGACCCGCAGACGCGCGACACCCCGCCCCCCGCGGACCCCGCGCGAGACCCGCGAGACGCTCGACACCTCGCGAGACCCCGCGCACCCGCGAGACGCGGGACACGAGCGAGACCCCCGCTCGAGACCCGCTAGACGGCGAAACCCCGCGAGACCCCGCGCGAACCGCGGAGACGCGAGACGACCCCGCGAGACCCCGCGCGGACCCGCGAGACGAGCGACAACCCGCGAGACCCCGCACGAGACTCCGCAGAGACGCGCTGACCACCCCGCGAGACACCCGCGAGACCCCCCGCGAGACCCCGCGAGGACCCGGCGAGGACGCCCCGTAGAGACCCGCCAGACGCGGACACCGAGGCGACACACCGCGAGACCCCCGCGAGAACCCCCGGAGACCCGGCGAGGAATCCCGTCTTCGAAGACCCGCGAGCCGGCGAGACACCCCGCGAGAACCCCCGCGAGACCCCGCGGGACCCCGCTGCGAGGACCACGCAGCGCGCGACACCGCGAGAGACCCGCGAGACGCGCGAAACCGCGCGAACGAGCGACACGCGCGGCGACAGCCCCGCGAGACCCCCCGCGAGACCCCCACCCGAGAGACCCCGAGACGAGACCCCGCGCGAGACCCGCGAGACGCGCGACACCGCGCGAGACCCGGCGTGACGCGCGATCACCTGCGCGAGAACACCGCGAGACCCACCGCGAGATCCCCCCGCGAGACCCCGCGCGAAGACACGCGCGAACCCGCGAGACGCGCGACACCGCGCGCGACACCGCGAGACCCCGCGCGAGACCCGCGAGACGCGCGAGAGCACCGCGCGAGACCGCGCAACGCGCGACACCCCCCCCGGGGGGATAACCCCGCGAGACCCCGCGAGAGACCCGCGAGGACGCGCGACCACCGGCGCAGACCCGCGAGACGCGGACACGCGCGAACCGCGAGACATGCGACACCGCCGCGCGCGACACCCGTCGAGACCCCCCGGGAGACCCCCGACGGAGACGCCCCGCGAGACCCCGCGCGAGACAGCGGGAGACGCCGAGTCCCGCGCGAGACCCGCGAGAGCGCGACCCCGCGCGAGACCCGCGAGACCCGCGCGAGACACGCGACGGCGACACCGCGCGAGACCCCGCGCGAGACCCGCGAGACGCGCGACAACCCCCGCCGGAGACCCGCGCGAGACCCGCGCGACGCGCTGACACCCCGCGGAGACCCCGCGCGAGACCCGCGAGCCGCGCGACACCCGAGAGACCCCCCGCGAGACCCCCCGCGAGACCCGGCGAGACCCCGCCGCGAGACCCGCGTAGACGCGCGAGACACCGCGCGGACCCGCGAGACGCGCGACACCGCGCGCGACACCGCCGAGAGACCCCCGCGAGGACCCGCGAGACGCGCGACACCGCGCGAGACCCCGCGCTGAGACCCGCGGACGCGCGACACCCCGCGGAGACACGCGCGAGGACCCGCGAGACGCGCGACGACCGCGCGGACGCGGACACCGCGCGAGACCCCGCGCGAGGACCCGCGAGACCGCGACAACCCCAGACCCCGCGCGCGAGGACCCGAGAGCGAGCGACACCCGCGAGGACCCGCGCTAGACCCGAGAGACGCGCGATCACCGTCGACGAGACCCGAATACGCGCGACACCGACGAGGACCCCGCGCGAGATCCCGCGAGACGTCGCGACACCCCGCGCGAGACCCGCGAGACGGCGCGACACCGCGCGACGTACCCGCGAGACGCGCGACACCGCGGCGAGTAACAGAGGACGCCCGACCCCCGCGGACCCCGCGCGAGACCCGCGCGACTCGCGACACCCCGCCGATTAACACCGAGGCAACCCCGCGCGAGAACCGCGAGACGCGAGCACGCGCGAGAGACCCGCGCGATACCCGCGAGACGCGCGACACCGCGCGAGAACCAGCGCCAGACCCGCGAGGACGCGCTAACCCGCGAACCCGCGCGAGACCCGCGAGACCCGCGAGGTGGGGCTGCGCGACACCGCGCGAGAACCTCGATACCGGCCTAGACGTAGCGACACCCCTAGAGACCCCTCGCGAGAACCGCGAGACTCACTCGACACCATCTATGGCCCCTCTGCTATGCCCTCTGATACTGCTCTACCCACCTCTATACCCTGCTCGATACACGTCTATGACTCTCGACACACGCTAGTCCCCTCTCTATGCCCCTCTATACTCTTGACACCCCTTTATACCCCTCTATACACCATCTACACCCCTATATACCCTTTCCTTGCCCGGATTGCTGTTATCCTGAAAGTAAAATGTCTGATGGGATGGTTAAATTGTGTGAAAACTGTTTTATCAAGGGTAGTATCGTAATATGGTGTAATGGTATATGTACAGTATCTCACAAAAGCGAGTACACCCCTCACATTTTTGTAAATATTTGAGTATATATTTTCATATGATAACACTGAAGAAATGACACTTTGCTACAATGTAAAGTAGTGAGTGTACAGCTTGTATAACAGTGTAAATTTGCTGTCCCCTCAAAATAAGTCAACACACAGCCATTAATGTCTAAACCGCTGGCAACAAAAGTGAGTACACCCCTAAGTGAAAATGTCCAAATTGGGCCAAAGTGTCAATATTTTGTGTGGCCACCAATCATTTTCCAGCACTGCCTTAACCCTCTTGGGCATGGAGTTCAACCAGAGCTTCACAGGTTGCCACTGGAGTCCCTCTTCCACTCGACATCACGGAGCTGGTGGATGTTGCAATCTTCCACCTTCCGTTTGAGGATGCCCCACAGATGCTCAATAGGGTTTAGGTCTGGAGACATGCTTGGCCAGTCCATCACCTTTACCCTCAGCTTCTTTAGCAAGGCAGTGGTCGTCTTGGGGGTGGTTTGGGGTCGTTATCATGTTGGAATACTGCCCTGCGACCCAGTCTCCGAAGGGAGGGGGATCATGCTCTGGCTTCAGTATATCACAGTACATGTTGGCATTCATGGTTCCCTCAATGAACTGTAGCTCCCCCAGGGCCGGCAGCACTCATGCAGCCCCAGACCATGACACTCCCACCACCATGCTTGACTGTAGGCAAGACACTTGTCTTGTACTCCTCACCTGGTTGCCGCCACACACGCTTGACACCATCTGAACCCAAATAAGTTTATCTTGGTCTCATCAGACTACAGGACATGGTTTCCAGTAATCCATGTCCTTAGTCTGCTTGTCTTCAGCAAAACTGTTTGCGGTCTTTCTTGTTGCATCATCTTTAGAAGAGGCTTCCTTCTGTGACAAACAGCCATGCAGACCAATTTGATGCAGTGTGCGGTGTATGGTCTGAGCACTGACAGGCTGACCCCCACCCCCTTTCAACCTCTGCAGCAATGCTGGCAGCACTCATACGTCTATTTCCCAAAGATAACCTCTGGATATGACGCTGAGCACGTGCACTCAACGTCTTTGGTCGACCATGGCGAGGCCTGTTCTGAGTGGAACCTGTCTGTTTAAACCGCTGTATGGTCTTGGCCACCGTGCTGCAGCTCAGCTTCAGGGTCTTGGCAATCTTCTTATAGCCCAGGCCATCTTTATGAGAATATGAGCAAAAATTCTTTTTTGCAGATCCTCAGAGAGTTCTTTGCCATTGAGATGCCATGTGAACTTCCAGTGACCGTAGTAGGAGGGGATAGTGGGAGAGCGATTGACACCAAATAACCACACCTGATCCCCCTTCACAACTGAGACATTGTCACAGTATGCGTTCACATGACACCGGGGGGGAAAATGCTAATGGGCCCTATTTGGACATTTTCACTAGGGGTGTACTCACTTTGTTGCCAGCGGTTTCGACCATTCATGGCTGTGTGTTGAGGTTAGTTTGAGGGGGACGCAAATGACCACTGTTATCCAAGTCTGTTAACTCACTCCTATCCATTGTGCCAAAGTTCATTTCTTCCGTGTTGTCACCTGACCATATATCCTCACATATGCCCACCTGTGCGCTCCTGCTGTAGGTCTGTGTACCTGCACCCAACAAATACTCCAGTGAGAGCGAGGCGCGACGAGCAGTAGAGCCGAGATCGACAAATGAGAGAGAGAGGAGAGGAGAGAGAGAGGAGAGAGAGAAGAGAGAGAGAGAGAGAGAGAGAGAATGAAGAGAGGAGAGAGAGAGAGAGAGAGAGAGGAGATGAGGAGAGAGAGAGAAGAGAGAGAGAAGAGACATTTTTTTTTGGAGAGAGAGAGAGAGAGAGAGAGAGAGGAGAGAGAGAGGAGAGGTAAGGAGAGAGAGAGAGAGAGAGCTAAACGAAGGAACTGAATGTGATATTTATCAAATCAAGCTTTATTTCTACAGCACATTTCAGACATGGAATGCAACACAATGTGCTTCACAGGAAAAAAACTAATATAAACCATGAAAATAAATACTGAAATATTTACTACACAACAAACATAAGATAATAAAACAATGAAAGAATAACAATAAAAACATGTTTTAAAATCTCTTTTAAATATGTCCACAGTTTCAGCCCCCCTCAGGTTCTCTGGCAGGCTGTTCCAGAGGCTGGGGGCATAGTAACTAAAGGATGCCTCTCCATGCCTCTTGGTCCTGGGCTTTGGGATAGTTAAAAGGCCAGTGCCAGAGGCCCTGAGGGACCTACTGGGGACATAACTTAAAAGCATGTCTGACGTGTTGGGGTGCACCACCGTGGATTGATTTGCTAAGCTACAGGACTGTTTTGCTAGCACAGACTGGAATATGTTCCGGGATTCTTCCAATTGAAGAGTACACCACATCAGTCACTGGCTTCATCAATAAGTGCATCGATGAAGTCGTCCCCACAGTGACCGTACGTACATACCCCAACCAGACCTTTAAACAGGTCAACATTCACAAGGCCGCAGGGCCAGACGGATTACCAGGACGCGTACTCAGAACAATGCGCTGACCAACTGGCAAGTGTCTTCACTGACATTTTCAACCTGTCCCTGACCCTGTCTGTAATACCTACATGTTTCAAGCAGACCACCATAGTCCCCGTGCCCAAGGACACTAAGGTAACCTGCCTAAATGACTACCAACCCGTAGCACTCACGTCTGTAGCCATGAAGTGCTTTGAAAGTCTGGTCATGGCCCGCATCAACACCATTATATCAGAAACCCTAGACTCACTCTAATTTGCATACCGCCCCAACAGATCCACAGATGATGCAATCTCTATTGCACTCCACACTGCCCTTTCCCACCTGGACAAAAGGAACACCTATGTGAGAATGCTATTCATTGACTACAGCTCAGTGTTCAACACCATAGTGCCCTCAAAGCTAATTACTAAGCTAAGGACCCTGGGACTAAACACCTCCCTCTGCAACTGGATCCTGGACTTCCTGACGGGCCGTCCCCAGGTGGTAAGGGTAGGTAACAACACATCTACCACGCTGATCCTTCATCAATCCTTGTATTTGTGAGAGGTATTGACATGTTGAAAGCACTGAGTTGTCTGTTTGAACGACTAGCACACAGCTCAGACACCCATGCATACCCCACAAGACATGCCACCAGAGGTCTCTTCACAGTCCCCAAGTCCAGAACAGACTGTGGGAGGCGCACAGTACTACATAGAGCCATGACTACATGGAACTCTATTCCACATCAGGTAACTGATGCAAGCAGTAGAATCAGATAAAAAAAAAATTTAAAAAAGATACAAATCCACCTTATGGAACAACGGGGACTGTGAAGCAACACAAACACAGACACAGACACATGCACACACACACATGATAACATATGCACTATACACACACGTACATGTGGATTTTGTGTTGTAGATATGTGTTAGTAGAGTAGAGGCCTGAGGGCACACACTTAATATGTTGTGAAATCTGTTCTGAATGTATTGTAATGTTTTTTTAATGGTATAACTGCCTTAATTTTGCTGGACCCCAGGAAGAGTAGCTGCTGCCTTGGCAGCAGCTAATGAGGATCCATAATAAATACAAATCTAGATGACTTTTCTTCAGAAGGGGTTCACCATAGCAGTTTTTAGTGCAGTGGGGAAGTGCCTGTGAACAGGGAGTGATAAACAATAGCTTGCAGTACTTCAGATATGCAATTAAAAACTGTTTTGAAGAAGGTGGTGGGGATAGGATCGAGAAGGCAGGTAGAAGGCTTCAGTTGTGATATCACTTTCCTGAGCGTGTCTGTGTCCACCAGGGAAAATAAATCCATAGTGCATTTGCGTGGTAGGCTAGGGCACATATCATCAAACTTCTCATCAGGTCTTGCTTGACTGATACCCAGCCTAATGTTGGTTATCTTATCTCTTAAATATGTCGTAAACTCATCACATTTAGATGTGGAGGAGAGTTCACATAGGTTTGCGGGGTTAGGATTTATCAGGCCATCAATGGTTGAGAAGAGCACTCTCAAATTATTCTGATTATTAGTGATCAAGTTAGAAAAATTTGCCCATCATCAAAAAGCTGTCATCAAGGAAAAGGGTGGCTATTTGAAGAATCTAAAATACATATATATATGTTTTTTATTTTTTTTATTTCCCCTTTATTTAACCAGGTAAGCCAGTTGAGAACAAGTTCTCATTTACAACTGCGACCTGGCCAAGATAAAGCAAAGCAGTGCGATAAAAACAACAACACAGAGTTACATATGGGGTAAACAAAACATAAAGTCAAAAATACAACAGAAAATATATATATACAGTGTGTTCAAATGTAGTAAGTTATGGAGGTAAGACAATAAATAGGCCATAGTGCCAAATAATTACAATTTAGTATTAACACTGGAATGCTAGATGTGCAAGAGATGATGTGCAAATAGAGATACTGGGGTGCAAATTAGCAAAATAAATAACAATATAGGGATGAGGTAGTTGGGTGGGCTAATTTCAGATGGGCTGTGTACAGGTGCAGTGATCGGTAAGCTGCTCTGACAACTGATGCTTAAAGTTAGTGAGGGAGATACGAGTCTCCAGCTTCAGAGATTTTTACAGTTCATTCCAGTCATTGGCAGCAGAGAACTGGAAGGAATGGCGGCCAAAGGAGGTGTTGGCTTTGGGGATGACCAGTGAGACATACCTGCTGGAGCGCAGACTACGGGTGGGTGTTGCTATGGTGACCAATGAGCTAAGATAAGACAGGGATTTGCCTAGCAGTGATTTATAGATGACCTGGAGCCAGTGGGTTTGGCGACGAATATGTAGTGAGGACCAGCCAACAAGAGCGTACAGGTCACAATGGTGGAAAGTATATGGGGCTTTGGTGACAAAACGGATGGCACTTTTTTGGTTAGTACATGATTCCATATGTGTTATTTCATAGTTTTGATGTGTTCGCTATTATTCTACAATGTAAAAATAAAGAAAAACCACTGGTGGCTGACATTTAAACAGTATAGCATGGTGCTCAAAACACCCAAAGTCGCCAAATGAAATGTGCTTACAGCTGAGAGCATTAGTAAAAATAGAGGCTGCCCCCCCCCCCTAGGGCTCGGTTATTCGCATGCAAAAGAATGCCAATCTCACGGTAAATTAACATCAACACATTCAGCATCTCCAGGCCTCCACACCCTGCATACAAGCCACTGATGAGCGCCTTTGGAACATCTATATTTTAAAATGCCTAATAAATCAATTTAATATACACCATCACAATAAATCCATTATTTATTTTTGTCAGGTGGAAAGAAACATTATGATATGAAGAAAATGCATGTCAGAAGAATAGAACATGAGTTGGCCTAATGTATGTTACCTGGCTGTACTCCATGCCATGGGCTGTGCGCTTGATCATTTAGCTGACAATATATTCTTATAAGTCCCTTGCCATTATTTTATATTATATGATTTTATAGTAAGAAGAATATAATTGAACTTAGCTGAAATAAAATAGAAAGGATATTTTTGCCATTACAATTTTTACATTTTTTTATTTTTTTTACATTTAAGTAATTTAGCAGACGCTCTTATCCAGAGCGACTTAGTTAGTGAGTGCATAACGTTTTTCATTTTCATACTGCCCCCTGTGGGAATTACAGAGCGAATGCGGCATATGAAGTGGCTCTGTTGAGTGTAAAAGGGATAATTTGAAACAGGTCCTATACGCTAGATTTAGAGTTATTTGTTAACTTTAGTTGTGAATGATACAGACTTTAGAATGTGTTAGAAATCAAAAGATATATGGGCTGCATGATGCGGCTATAAACTGTAATCTAAAGATATATGGGCTGCATGATGCGGCTATAAGCTGTAATCTAAAGATATATGGGCTGCATGATGCGGCTATAAGCTGTAATCTAAAGATATATGGGCTGCATGATGCGGCTATAAGCTGTAATCTAAAGATATATGGGCTGCATGATGCGGCTATAAGCTGTAATCTAAAGATATATGGGCTGCATGATGCGGCTATAAGCTGTAATCTAAAGATATATGGGCTGCATGATGCGGCTATAAGCTGTAATCTAAAGATATATGGGCTGCATGATGCGGCTATAAGCTGTAATCTAAAGATATATGGGCTGCATGATGCGGCTATAAACTGTAATCTAAAGATATATGGGCTGCATGATGCGGCTATAAGCTGTAATCTAAAGATATATGGGCTGCATGATGCGGCTATAAACTGTAATCTAAAGATATATGGGCTGCATGATGCGGCTATAGGCTGTAATCTAAAGATATATGAGCTGCATGATGCGGCTATAAACTGTAATCTAAAGATATATGGGCTGCATGATGCGGCTATAAACTGTAATCTAAAGATATATGGGCTGCATGATGCGGCTATAGGCTGTAATCTAAAGATATATGAGCTGCATGATGCGGCTATAAGCTGTAATCTAAAGATATATGGGCTGCATGATGCGGCTATAAGCTGTAATCTAAAGATATATGGGCTGCATGATGCGGCTATAAGCTGTAATCTAAAGATATATGGGCTGCATGATGCGGCTATAAACTGTAATCTAAAGATATATGGGCTGCATGATGCGGCTATAAGCTGTAATCTAAAGATATATGGGCTGCATGATGCGGCTATAAGCTGTAATCTAAAGATATATGGGCTGCATGATGCGGCTATAAACTGTAATCTAAAGATATATGGGCTGCATGATGCGGCTATAAACTGTAATCTAAAGATTTATGGGCTGCATGATGCGGCTATAAGCTGTAATCTAAAGATTTATGGGCTGCATGATGCGGCTATAAGCTGTAATCTAAAGATATATGGGCTGCATGATGCGGCTATAAGCTGTAATCTAAAGATATATGGGCTGCATGATGCGGCTATAAACTGTAATCTAAAGATATATGGGCTGCATGATGCGGCTATAAACTGTTGATGATTTGAGAAAGTCGCAAAAAAAGCCTGTGCTCTGTTCCTAACCTCCGGCTGCACAGCCGTTCTCTCATCAAGTGATCATACAGTGGGGGAAAAAAGTATTTAGTCAGCCACCAATTGTGCAAGTTCTCCCACTTAAAAAGATGAGAGGCCTGTAATTTTCATCATAGGTACACGTCAACTATGACAGACAAAATGAGAAAAAAATATCCAGAAAATCACATTGTAGGATTTTTTATGAATTTATTTGCAAATTATGGTGGTCCGTTTTTTCAATGATGCCCAGGCTACTTCGGTTTTATAGCAGAGCTGTGCTTAATATGAGCAGCTGAGAAATAAATATCAGAACACTTATTTTGCTCCACGCATTAACCACTGTTTGAGGGCTCCCGAGTGGCACAACGGTCTAAGGCACTGCATCTCAGTGCTCGAGGCGTCACTACAGACCCCCTGGTTCGATTCCAGGCTGTATCACAACCGGCCGTGACAGCTACCCAGTACTCTGTATGCCATGGGCTCTCCAACCCTGTTCCTGCAGCTACCCAGTACTCTGTATGCCATGGGCTCTCCAACCCTGTTCCTGCAGCTACCCAGTACTATGTATGCCATGGGCTCTCCAACCCTGTTCCTGCAGCTACCCAGTACTATGTATGCCATGGGCTCTCCAACCCTGTTCCTGCAGCTACCCAGTACTCTGTATGCCATGGGCTCTCCAACCCTGTTCCTGCAGCTACCCAGTACTCTGTATGCCATGGGCTCTCCAACCCTGTTCCTCCAGCTACCCAGTACTCTGTATGCCATGGGCTCTCCAACCCTGTTCCTCCAGCTACCCAGTACTCTGTATGCCATGGGCTCTCCAACCCTGTTCCTCCAGCTACCCAGTACTCTGTATACCATGGGCTCTCCAACCCTGTTCCTGCAGCTACCCAGTACTCTGTATACCATGGGCTCTCCAACCCTGTTCCTGCAGCTACCCAGTACTCTGTATACCATGGGCTCTCCAACCCTGTTCCTCCAGCTACCCAGTACTCTGTATGCCATGGGCTCTCCAACCCTGTTCCTGTATATACCCAGTACTCTGTATGCCATGGGCTCTCCAACCCTGTTCCTGCAGCTACCCAGTACTCTGTATGCCATGGGCTCTCCAACCCTGTTCCTCCAGCTACCCAGTACTCTGTATGCCATGGGCTCTCCAACCCTGTTCCTCCAGCTACCCAGTACTCTGTATGCCATGGGCTCTCCAACCCTGTTCCTCCAGCTACCCAGTACTCTGTATGCCATGGGCTCTCCAACCCTGTTCCTCCAGCTACCCAGTACTCTGTATGCCATGGGCTCTCCAACCCTGTTCCTCCAGCTACCCAGTACTCTGTATGCCATGGGCTCTCCAACCCTGTCCCTCCAGCTACCCAGTACTCTGTATGCCATGGGCTCTCCAACCCTGTTCCTCCAGCTACCCAGTACATTTTACATTTTAGTCATTTAGCAGACGCTCTTATCCAGAGCGACTTACAGTTAGTGAATACATCTTTTTTTTATACTGGCCCCCCGTGGGAATCAAACCCACAACCCTGGCGTTGCAAACGCCATGCTCTATCAACTGAGCTACATCCCTGCCGGCCATTCCCTCCCCTACCCTGGACGACGCTGGGCCAATTGTGCGCCGCCCATGAGTCTCCCGGTCGCGGCCGGCTGCGACAGAGCCTGGATTCGAACCAGGATCTCTAGTGGCACAGTTAACACTGCGATGCAGTGCCTTAGACCACTCCGCCACTCAGGAGACACTCCAGCTGCCCAGTACTCTGTATGCCATGGGCTCTCCAACCCTGTTCCTGCAGCTACCCAGTGCTTCATTTGGGAAACCGAGTGAAATCTGTTCGGGAACATCGATAGTAACATGTTTTCGCAATGAAACATACTGTCTTTGACTAAACTGTTGACAGCCTGTCTGCGCGCTAGAGAAAGGAATAAATAAGGGAGGGGAGGAGATGGAAACGCACGGTGGTGAGATATTCTGTATAGCTAAAGGTAATGTGTCACCCAGTTAATTATGAAAATATTAAAAATATCCCTATTACTAGGCTATTCAAAATCAAATACACATTCACTAACTGTAGCCGAACTGTAAGCTGCCCTGCACGATCAATGAACCAACATCATGGCCTAAGGCTATACGTTCTCTCTCAAGACCCATAGTTAGACATGTTGAAGAGTAGCATGAGGTATCCAGTCTATCCAGTATGCATAATAATACAGTCCACACTCAAAGGCTATTACTCGAATTTGTTTAATTTTGGAGTGTAGGCTAGACCAATTATGTACCAAAGACATCTTGAATCAGTTTTGTTTTGTTTTGTGTATTTCTGCCATGAGTAATATGTGGTAGGCTATGTATTGTATAACGGCACAATCATCATTTTAATTCAGTGTTTGTTTGTTTTCAGGCTTGGGCTCATAACCCTATGAATATGCATAGGGGTGTTTTGAATTAGTCATCACCTGAGAAAGCGCTGTGTCCATTTCGATGTGTTAGGCTTTGAAACAACATCCACTGTTTCAACCCGCTGTTGAACTTCTTCTTTCTTCAAATTAATAAATCACAGTGAAGTGTTTGATGTGATTTTTTGATGGCATTTGCATTGATGTCAGAGTGGTTAGAGGGACAATAGAGCCCTGAGTACCAGGCCATTAGGACCTGATGGTAGTTAGAGAGTTGGATACTATCAATGTATGTCCAGAGTGCATAACAGGAGATTACCGTTTTGCTATAGGAGGCTTTTAAAACTGAGATTGGGTTTGCCTGGGTTACAACAAGGTCGGTGTACTTAGAAATCAGATTTTCCTTTTTTCTCGCAGCCGAGCTAACATGCTTGATGGTGGTGTATTTAGGGCAGACAAATCCCTGTCCATTTTCCGGTTCCTCCTTATCTTCATCTTGTGGTTGTGTGGAAATCATCTCACACATCAAGCATTTGTGCCCAGCCG
This sequence comes from Coregonus sp. 'balchen', assembly GCA_902810595.1. Taxonomy (NCBI): domain Eukaryota; kingdom Metazoa; phylum Chordata; class Actinopteri; order Salmoniformes; family Salmonidae; genus Coregonus; species Coregonus sp. 'balchen'. The sequence continues at coordinate 2,343,403 of LR778269.1, forward strand.
TGGATAAAAACACAGGTGGGATAGCACTGCTAGCGTTAGCCTGCTCCGTTTTCATGATGGCTAGCACTGCTAGCGTTAGCCTGCTCCGTTTTCATGATGGCTAGCACTGCCAGCAATAGCCTGCTCCGTTTCCATGATGGCTAGCACTGCTAGCGTTAGCCTGCTCCGTTTTCATGATGGCTAGCACTGCTAGCGTTAGCCTGCTCCGTTTTCATGATGGCTAGCACTGCTAGCGTAAGCCTGCTCCGTTGTCATGATGGCTAGCACTGCTAGCATTAGCCTGCTCTGTTTTCATGATGGCTAGTGTGGTATCTAAGGAATTTATGACTTTGTTAGCTTTGCAAATGGTAATGTGGTATCTAAGGAATTTAGGACTTTGTGGGCGTTTGCAAATGGTAGTGTGGTATCTAAGGAATTTATGACATTGTTAGTGTTTGCAAATGGTAGCTTAGAGAATGTTGATTTGGCCCAGGGAGACATCTGGAGAGCAGTTCTATAGGAGTACCCTAAAACAGAGGAAGTCTGTTGTGTGGAGTGATGGGATTGGTCTGTAGGGGAAACCACCCCTATCTTGGTAAAGATTATAAATACTTGGTGAAGACAAAGGAGGTCAGAACAACATATTATTTTGGGTCCACTGTTCTCCAGATGCCTGCAGGTATCTGTAAATCGACGCTGAAATCCTTTGTTATGAATAAACCTTTATAATCAAAGTACAGTGTCAGCGGATCTCCTTGTCCTCCACAGCATGATTAGCAACATGTTTTCAGACACAACACTAGCACTGCTAGCATTAGCCTGCTCCGTTTTTTCATGATGGGCTAGCAGCTAACTGCTACTTAACAGGAATCCGGGATACAAACTTGCGGTCCCAGGCGTAAAGGATGACCGTGTCGCAGAACCAGTGGCAATTGTGGTCATTATTGTATATGTGTGTAGATTGATGACTACATTAAAAAAAATCAATTTTAGAAAAAGGCTGTAACGTAACAAAATGTAGAAAAAGTGAAGGGATCTGAATACTTCCGAAGGCACTTTGTGTGTGTGAAGACTGCTAAGGTATTTCTGTTTTTTATTTATTATAAATTAGCAAACATTTCTAAAAACCTATTTTTCGCTTTGTCATTATGGGGTATTGTGTGTATATTGCTAAGGATTTTTATTTATTTAATACATTTTAGAATAAGGCTGTAACGTAACAATGTGGAAAAATTCAAGGGGTCTGAATACTTTCCGAAGGCACTTTGTGTATGTGTGTGTTTATACAGCTGTGGGAAAAAATAAAGAGACCACTGCAAATGTTTCTTAAATCAGCATCTCTACATGTATGACAGCCATTCCATTCCTGTATCTGTTGAATTCCAACACAGGCACACCTCATTCAACTGAATTAGGTACTGATTAGGTGATCACCTGAACCAAATCTTATTTAACGAGGAAAAGTATAAAAACCACTGCTGTGGTCATCACTATCATCTTGCAATAGGACCAGCTGGATGGCAAAAACAGTGCAGAGTATAAAAGGAACGTTTTGAGTGAGGAAAAGAAGGGTTCAATTCTGGCTTTACTGGCAGAGGGATACAGTGAGTGTCAGGTTGCTTCCATCCTTAAAATTTCAAAGACGGCGGTTCATAAGAACAAGGTCAAGCAGCAGACATTGGAGACAACAAAGGTACAGACCTACAGAGGGCGAAAACGACTCTCTACTGACCGGGATGACCACCAATTCATTCGAATGTCACTCAACAACCGTAGGATGACATCAAGTGACCTACAAAAAGAATGGCAAACGGCAGCTGGGGTGAAGTGCACGGCGAGGACGGTTCGAAACAGGCTCCAAGGGGCAGGGCTGAAGTCGTGCAAAGCTAGAAAAAAGCCCTTCATCAATGAGAAGCAAAGAAGAGCCAGGCTGAGGTTTGCAAAAGACCATAAGGATTGGACCATAGAGGACTGGAGTAAGGTTGTCTTCTCTGATGAGTCCAATTTTCAGCTTTGCCCAACACCTGGTCGTCTAATGGTTAGAAGGAGACCTGGAGAGGCCTACAAGCCACAGTGTCTCGCACCCACTGTGAAATTTGGTGGAGGATCGGTGATGATCTGGGGTGCTTCAGCAAGGCTGGAATCGGGCAGATTTGTCTTTGTGAAGGACGCATGAATCAAGCCACATACAAGGTTGTCCTGGAATAAAACTTGCTTCCTTTTGCTCTGACATTGTTCCCCAACTCTGAGGATTGGTTTTTCCAGCAGGACAATGCGCCATGCCACACAGCCAGGTCAATCAAGGTGTGGATGGAGGACCACCAGATCAAGACTCTGTCATGGCCAGCCCAATCTCCAGACCTGAACCCCATTGAAAACTTCTGGAATGTGATCAAGAGGAAGATGGATGGTCACAAGCCATCAAACAAAGCTGAGCTGCTTGAATTTTTGCGCCAGGAGTGGCATAAAGTCACCCAACATCAATGTAAAAGACTGGTGGAGAGCATGCCAAGACGCATGAAAGCTGTGATTGAAAATCAGGGTTATTTCACCAAATATTGATTTCTGAACTCTTCCTAAGTTAAAACATTAGTATTGTGTTGTTTAAAAATGAACATGAACTTATTTTCTTTGCATTATTCGAGGTCTGACAACACTGTATCTTTTTTGTTATTTTGACCAGTTGTCATTTTCTGCAAATAAATGCTCTAAAAGACAATATTTGTATTTGGAATTTGGGGGAAATGTTGTCAGTAGTTTATAGAATAAAACAAAAATGTTATTTTTACCCAAACACATCTATAAATAGTACAACCAGAGAAACTGATAATTTTGCAGTGGTCTCTTAATTTTTTCCACAGCTGTGTGTATATATATATATATATATATATATATATATATATATATATATATATATCCACTACCAGTCAAAAGTTTGGACACACCTACTCATTCCAGGGTTTTTCTTTATTTTAACTATTTTCTACATTTTAGAAAATATAGTGAAGACATCAAAACTATGAAATAGCACATATGGAATCATGTAGTAACCAAAATGTGTTAAACAAATCAAAATATATTTGATATTCTTCAAAGTAGCCACCCTTTGGCTTGATGAAAGCTTTGCACACTCTTGGCATTCTCTCAACCAGCTTCATGAGGTAGTCACCTGGAATGCATTTCAATTAACAGGTGTGCCTTGTAAAAAGTTAATTTGTGGAATTTCTTTCCTTCTTAATGCGTTTGAGCCAATCAGTTGAGTTGTGACAAGGTAGGGGTGGAATACAGAAGATAGCCCTATTTAGTAAAAGACCAAGTCCATATTATTTACATTTTTTTTTACATTTTAGTTATTTAGCAGACGCTCTTATCCAGAGTGACTTACATTATTTATTTTTTCATACTCGCCCCCCGTGGGCAAGAAAAGCTCAAATAAGCAGAAAACGACAGTCCATCATGACTTTAAGACATGAAGGTCAGTCAATCTGGAACATTTCAAGTGCAGTTGCAAAAACCATCAAGTGCTATGATGAAACTGACTCACATGAGGACCGCCACAGGAAAGGAAGACCCAGAGTTACCTCTGATGCAGAGGATAAGTTGATTAGAGTTAACTGCACCTCAGATTGCAGCCCAAATAAATGCTTCACAGAGTTCAAGTAACAGACACATCTCAACATCAACTGTTCAGAGGGGACTGTGTGAATCAGGCCTTCATGGTCGAATTACTGCAATTAAACCACTACTAAAGGACACCAACAATATGAAGAGACTTGTTTGGGCCAAGAAACATTAACAATGGACATTAGACCGGTGGAAATCTGTCCTTTGGTCTGATGAGTCCAAATCTGAGATTTTTGGTTCCAACTGCAAGTCTTTGTGTGACGCGGAGTAGGTGAACGGATGATCTCCGCATGTGTGGTTCCCACCGTGAAGCATGGAGGAGGAGGTGTGATGGTGCTATGCTGGTGACACTGTCTGTGATTTATTTAGAATTCAAGGCACACTTAACCAACATGGCTACCACAGCATTCTGCAGCGATACGCCATCCAATCTGGTTTGCTTTTAGTGGGACAATCATTTGTTTTTCAACAGGACAATGACCCAACACACCTCCAGGCTGTGTTAGGGCTATTTTACCAAGAAGGAGAGTGATGGAGTGCTGCATCAGATGACCTGGCCTCCACAATCACCCTACCTCAACCCAATTGAGATGGTTTGGGATGAGTCGGACCACAGAATGAAGGAAAAGCAGCCAACAAGTGCTCAGCATATGTGGGAACTCCTTCAAGACTGTTGGAAAAGCATTCCAGGCGAAGCTGGTTGAGAGAATGCCAAGAGTGTGCAAAGCTGTCATCAAGGCAAAGGGTGGCTACTTTTGAAGAATCTAAAATATGTTTTGATTTGTTTAACACTTTTTTTTTACTACATGATTCCATTATTATTTCATAGTTTTGATGTTTTCACTATAATTCTACAGTGTAGAAAATAGTAAAAATAAAGAAAAACCCTTCAATGAGTAGGTGTATCCAAACTTTTGACTAGTACTGTATATATATATATATATATATATATATATATATATATGAGAGAAACATACAGTTGAAGTCAGAAGTATACATACACTTAGGTTGGAGTCATTAAAACTCATTTTTCAACCACTCCACAAATTTCTTGTTAACATTTTACATTTTAGTCATTTAGCAGACGCTCTTAACCAGAGCGACTTACAGGAGCAATTAGGGTTAAGTGCCTTGCTCAAGGGCACATTAACGTCATTTAGCAGACGCTCTTAGCCAGAGCGACTCACAAATTGGTGCGTTCACCCTATAGCCAGTGGGATAACCACTTTACAATTTGGGGGGGGGGGGGGTTAGAAGGAATACTTTATCCTATCCCAGGTATTCCTTAAAGAGGTGGGGTTTCAAATGTCTCCGGAAGGTGGTGAGTGACTCCGCTGTCCTGGCGTCGTGAGGGAGCTTGTTCCACCATTGGGGTGCCAGAGCAGCGAACAGTTTTGACTGGGCTGAGCGGGAGCTATGCTTCCGCAGAGGAAGGGGAGCCAGCAGGCCAGAGGTGGATGAACGCAATGTCCTCGTTTGGGTGTAGGGACTGATCAGAGCCTGAAGGTACAGAGGTGCCGTTCCCCTCACTGCTCCATAGGCAAGCACCATGGTCTTGTAGCGGATGCGAGCTTCAACTGGAAGCCAGTGGAGTGTGCGGAGGAGGGGGGTGACGTGGGAGAACTTGGGAAGGTTGAACACCAGACGGGCTGCGGCATTCTGGATGAGTTGTAGGGGTTTAATGGCACAGGCAGGGAGCCCAGCCAACAGCGAGTTGCAGTAGTCCAGACGGGAGATGACAAGTGCCTGGACCAGGACCTGCGCCGCTTCCTGTGTAAGGCAGGGTCGCACTCTCCGAATGTTGTAGAGCATGAACCTGCAGGAGCGGGTCACCGCCTTGATGTTGGCGGAGAACGACAGGGTGTTGTCCAGGGTCACGCCTAGGCTCTTCGCACTCTGGGAGGAGGACACAGCGGAGTTGTCAACCGTGATGGCGAGATCATGGAACGGGCAGTCCTTCCCCGGGAGGAAGAGCAGCTCCGTCTTGCCAGGGTTCAGCTTGAGGTGGTGATCCGTCATCCATACTGATATGTCTGCCAGACATGCAGAGATGCGATTCGCCACCTGGTTATCAGAAGGGGGAAAGGAGAAGATTAGTTGTGTATCGTCAGCGTAGCAATGATAGGAAAGTTAACAAACTATAGTTTTGGCAAGTCGGTTAGGACATCTACTTTGTGCGTGACACAAGTAATTTTTCCAACAATTGTTTACAGACAGATTATTTCACTTATAATTCACTGTATCACAATTCCAGTGGGTCAGAAGTTTACATACACTAAGTTGACTGTGCCTTTAAACAGCTTGGAAAATTCCAGAAAATGATGTCATGGCTTTAGAAGCTTCTGATAGGCTAATTGACATCATTTGAGTCAATTGGAGGTGTACCTGTGGATGTATTTCAAGGCCTACCTTCAAACTCAGTGCCTCTTTGCTTGACATCATTGGAAAATCAAAAGAAATCAGCCAAGACCTCAGAAAAAAAATTGTAGACCTCCACAAGTCTGGTTCATCCTTGGGAGCAATTTCCAAACGCCTGATGGTACCACGTTCATCTGTACAAACAATAGTACGCAAGTATAAACACCATGGAACCACACAGCCGTCAGGAAGGAGACGCGTTCTGTCTCCTAGAGATGAACGTACTTTGGTGCGAAAAGTGCAAATCAATCCCAGAACAACAGCAAAGGACCTTGTGAAGATGCTGGAGGAAACACGTACAAAAGTATCTATATCCACAGTAAAACAAGTCCTATATTGACATAACCTGAAAGGCAGCCCAGCAAGGAAGATGCCACTGCTCCAAAACTGCCATAAAAAAACCTGACTACGGTTTGCAACTGCACATGGGGACAAAGATCGTACTTTTTGGAGAAATGTCCTCTGGTCTGATGAAACAAAAATAGAACTGTTTGGCCATAATGACCATCGTTATGTTTGGAGGAAAAAGCGGGTACCTTGCAAGCCGAAGAACACCATCCAAACCGTGAAGCACGGGGTGGCAGCATCATGCTGTGGGGGTGCTTTGCTGCAGGAGGGACTGGTGCACTTCACAAAATAGATGGCATCATGAGGAAGGAAAATTATGTGGATATATTGAAGCAACATCTCAAGACATCAGTCAGGAAGTTAAAGCTTGGTCGCAAATGGGTCTTCCAAATGGACAATGACCCCAAGCATACTTCCAGAGTTGTGGCAAAATGGCTTAAGGACAACAAAGTCAAGGTATTGGAGTGGCCTTCACAAAGCCCTGACCTCAATCCTATAGAAAATGTGTGGGCAGAACTTAAAAAGCGTGTGCGAGCAAGGAGGCCTACAAACCTGACTCAGTTACACCAGCTCTGTCAGGAGGAATGGGCCAAAATTCACCCAACTTATTATGGGAAGCTTGTGGAAACAATTTAAAGCCAATGCTACCAAATATTAATTTAATGTACAGTGAGGGGAAAAAAGTATTTGATCCCCTGCTGATTTTGTACGTTTGCCCACTGACAAAGACATGATCAGTCTATAATTTTAATGGTAGGTTTATTTGAACAGTGAGAGACAGAATAACAACAACAAAATCCAGATAAATGCATGTCAAAAATGTTATAAATTGATTTGCATTTTAATGAGGGAAATAAGTATTTGACCCCTCTGCAAAACATGACTTAGTACTTGGTGGCAAAACCCTTGTTGGCAATCACAGAGGTCAGACTTTTCTTGTAGTTGGCCACCAGGTTTGCACACATCTCAGGAGGGATTTTGTCCCACTCCTCTTTGCAGATCTTCTCCAAGTCATTAAGGTTTCGAGGCTGACGTTTGGCAACTCGAACCTTCAGCTCCCTCCACAGATTTTCTATGTGATTAAGGTCTGGAGACTGGCTAGGCCACTCCAGGACCTTAATGTGCTTCCTCTTGAGCCACTCCTTTGTTGCCTTGGCCGTGTGTTTTGGGTCATTGTCATACTGAAATACCCATCCACGACCCATTTTCAATGCCCTGGCTGAGGGAAGGAGGTTAACACCCAAGATTTGACGGTACATGGCCCCGTCCTTCGTCCCTTTGATGCGGTGAAGTTGTCCTGTCCCCTTAGCAGAAAAACACCCCCAAAGCATAATGTTTCCACCTCCATGTTTGACGGTGGGGATGGTGTTCTTGGGGTCATAGGCAGCATTCCTCCTCCTCCAAACACGGCGAGTTGAGTTGATGCCAAAGAAATCGATTTTAGTCTCATCTGACCACAACACTTTCACCCAGTTCTCCTCTGAATCATTCAGATGTTCATTGGCAAACTTCAGACGGCCCTGTATATGTGCTTTCTTGAGCAGGGGGACCTTGCGGGCGCTGCAGGATTTCAGTCCTTCACGGCGTAGTGTGTTACCAATTGTTTTCTTGGTGACTGTGGTCCCAGCTTCCTTGAGATCATTGACAAGATCCTCCCGTGTAGTTCTGGGCTGATTCCTCACCGTTCTCATGATCATTGCAACTCCACGAGGTGAGATCTTGCATGGAGCGCCAGGCCGAGGGAGATTGACATTTCTTTTGTGTTTCTTCCATTTGCGAATAATCGCACCAACTGTTGTCACCTTCTCACCAAGCTGCTTGGCGATGGTCTTGTAGCCCATTCCAGCCTTGTGTAGGTCTACAATCTTGTCCCTGACATCCTTGGAGAGCTCTTTGGTCTTGGCCATGGTGGAGAGTTTGGAATCTGATTGATTGATTGATTGCTTCTGTGGACAGGTGTCTTTTATACAGGTAACAAACTGAGATTAGGAGCACTCCCTTTAAGAGTGTGCTCCTAATCTCAGCTCGTTACCTGTATAAAAGACACGTGGGAGCCAAAAATCTTTCTGATTGAGAGGGGGTGAAATACTTATTTCCCTCATTAAAATGCAAATCAATTGATAACATTTTTGACATGCGTTTTTCTGGATTTTTTTGTTGTTATTCTGTCTCTGACTGTTCAAATAAACCTACCGTTAAAATGATAGACTGATCATTTTTTTGTCAGTGGGCAAACGAGCAGGGGATCAAATACTTTTTTCCTTCACTGTATGTAAACTTCTGACCCACTGGGAATGTGATGAAAGAAATAAAAGCTGAAAGAAATAATTCTGTCTACTATTATTCTGACATTTCACATTCTTAAAATAAAGTGGTGATCCTAACTCACCTAAGACAGGGAATTTTTACTAGGAATTAAATGTCAGGAATTGTGAAAAACTGAGTTTAAATGTAGTTGGCCAAGGTGTATGTAAACTGCCGACTTCAATTGTAAGCATTTCGCTACACCTGCGATGACATCTACAAAATATGTCTACACGAACAATAAACTTTGATTTGGGACGTCCCTAACCTTAACCTTAAACCCTACCCTAACCATAACACTTACCCAAACCTAACCTTAAACCTTACTTTAACTGTTTTAAATGTAAACTTCAATGGGGTTGGGACGTCCCAAGGACCCCATTTAGACTTTTCACATTTGATGTCAACAGGGTTAGGGAGTTTTGCGTAATCCAAAAGTTACATTACTGATTACAATTTTCGACCTTGTAACTGTAATAGATTCCATTTATAATGTAACCTACCCAACCCTGGACGTCAATATTCATCATAGTATGGTGTCAATTATCAATATCAAGAAAACCTCATTTAAAACCGATTGTGCTACAATGTTGTGTTGAGATGTCGTAATACCTAATGATGATGTCGTCATTAAGTGATGTCAGCCTTCATTCCAACTCTTATCTCTCTATTGCGAACACCATTGTGTCGCTGTCATGTATGAATGCTTCACACAGCACATATTAATAGGATGATTGTAGCTTCAAAAATATAAAGGTCTTCACTGCTTTCAGACTGACAATACAGAAGCTGAATCAAAAAAACTACTAGACCTAGACACAAGACATTCTGAGACGTGAATGTACACGCACAATTAATCTGGGGTCACTTGGGGGATCGGGGCCTATCCTTTCACTCTTCTCTCTCTCTCTCTCTCTCTCTCTCTCTCTCTCACTCTCTCGCTCACGCGCACACACACACAGCATGCCCTTTGAATGTTCTCACAGGTGCTAACAATGGCACCAGCCAGTGGCGGACCGCAGTGTCACTTTCACAGGCTCCCACACACACAGCAACGGCAGCGTCACTTTCACAGGCTCCAGGCAACGGAATGCGTGTTAATTTCTGATAGATTTTGTGTGAATTAATTCAGCGGCACTTTGATAACTAAGTATGTGTCCCAAATACCACCCTATTCCCTACATTCCCTATGGGCCCTGGTCTAAAGTAGTGCACTATGTAGGGAATAGGGTGTTATTTGGGATGTAGCCTAAGACTTAATGCTATTCAGACGTCAGTGTCAGGATGCAATTAGATGTCTCGTTCTTGCCCTATAAGGCATGTTTGATATTTTAGAACATTGCCTGAGCTGCTCTGAATGTATTAACTTTGGTGTACTACAGATGGATTGTGACTGGTTGTTCACTCCAGTCTAATTATTTTAGCGCCAATGCTCCAATGCCTTGGAGGATCCTAGAGTGACACTGGAGGTATTGAAGTTTCCAATATGCACAGATCTAAGATCAGAATAACCTACCCACAATCATATCTTTAAACATTAGGGAGATTAAATAATATTGTTAATTAGGTGCACATTCTATCCAGTACTGTATCACGCGGATGTTTCAGCACCATGGACAGTACTAATGTATCGCCCTGAGGTTTCAGCACCATGGACAGTACTAATGTATCACCCTGAGGTTTCAGCACCATGGACAGTACTAATCTATCACCCTGAGGTTTCAGCACCATGGACAGTACTAATGTATCGCCCTGAGGTTTCAGCACCATGGACAGTACTAATATATCACCCTGAGGTTTCAGCACCATGGACAGTACTAATGTATCACCCTGAGGTTTCAGCCCCATGGACAGTACTAATGTATCACCCTGAGGTTTCAGCACCATGGACAGTACTAATCTATCACCCTGAGGTTTCAGCACCATGGACAGTACTAAATCAAATAAAATCAAATGTTATTTGTCACATAAGCCGAATACAACAGGTGTAGACCTTACAGTGAAATGCTTACTTACAAGCCCTTAACCAACAATGCAGTTTCAAGAAAGAAAACCCCCCCCCCCCAAAAAAATCACAGTATAAAATAACACTAAATAAAAGTAACAAATCATTTAAGAGCAGCAGTAAAAATAACAGTAGCGAGGCTATATACAGGGGGTACCGGTACCGAGTCAATGTGGGGGGGCACCGGTTAGTCGAGGTAATTGAGGTAATATGTACATGTAGGTAGAGTTATTAAAGTGACTATGCATAGATAATAAACAGAGAGTAGCAGCAGTGTAAGGGGGGGGGGGGTTCACCCTGAAGTTTCAGCACCATGGACAGTACAATGGATAACGGTGAGGAGTGGGCATACCATCTAGATCAAGTGTCAAACTCATTCCACGGAAGGCCGAGTGTCTGCGAGTTTTCACTCCTCCCTTGTACTTGATTGATGAATTAAGGACACTAATTAGTAAGGAGCTCCCCTCACCTGGTTGTCTAGGTCTCAATTGAAAGAAAAAACCTGCAGACACTTGGCCCTCCGTGGAATGAGTTTTGACACCCCTGATCTAGACTAAGAAGGCAAAGGCGTCATTCCAGTGCTGTGTGCTAGTAAGTATTTATGTATGTGCAATTGGACATGTGAACGTAAATCAAGTCAAGGCCTATAGCAGTGGCCTAACTGTGATGCTAATGTAGCGTTCCAGGCTAAAGCATTATAGCATGTAAACATAGCTAGCAATACAAGCTAGCATTCAAACGTAGCTAGCTATACATGTGGTCACCTCCACCCTCGAATACATTGCCTTTAGCATCACTATAGGGGACACTGGAACTACACATGGAAACCTCTGTGCCTTATTTCTCTGTTCTACTACACTCGTTACCGTTAAACACTGATCTTAGATCTGTTTTGTGATTTCCCAAACAATGGTTAAAGGCCCAAAGCAGCCGTTTTTATCTCAGTATCAAATCATTTCTGGGTAACAATGAAGTACCTTAATGTGATTGTTTTCAATCGAAATGGTCAAAAGCTAAACAAAAATAGCTTCTTAGCAAGAACAATTCCTCAAGCAAAGAATGTAGCCAAGACTGTCTGGGAGTGGTCTGAGTGGGGGAGGGGAAAACTAGCTGTTATTGGTTTCTTATTGGTCCATTGACTAATTTACTGCCTGAGTTTTTAACGCCACGATTTTGACTGCAATAGGCCTTTTAATATTAGAACGATGGTCATTATGGCCAAACAGTTCTATTTTTGTTTAATCAGACCAGAGGACATTTCTCAAAAAAGTGTCCCCATGTGCAGTTGCAAACCGTAGTCTGGCTTTTTTATGGCGGTTTTGGATCAGTGGCTTCTTCCTTGCTGAGCGGCCTTTCAGGTTATGTCGATATAAGACTCGTTTTACTGTGGATATAGATATTTTTGTACCTGTTTCCTCCAGCATCTTCACAAGGTCCTTTGCTGTTGTTCTGGGATTGATTTGCACTTTTCGCACCAAAGTACGTTCATCTCTAGGAGACAGAACGCGTCTCCTTCCTGAGCGGTATGACAGCTGCGTGGTCCCATGGTGTTTATACTTGCGTAGTATTGTTTGTACAGATGAACGTGGTACCTTCAGGCGTTTGGAAATTGCTCCCAAGGATGAACCAGACTTGTGGAGGTCCACAATTTTTTTTCTGAGGTCTTGGCTGATTTCCTTTGATTTTCCCATGATATCAAGCAAAGAGGCACTGAGTTTGAAGGTAGGCCTTGAAATACATCCACAGGTACACATCCACTTGACTCAAATGATGTCATTTAGCCTATCAAAAGCTTCTAAAGCCATGACATCATTTTCTGGAATTTTCCAAGCTGTTTAAAGGCACAGTCAACTTAGTGTATGTAAACTCAGCAAGGAAGAAGACACTGCTCCAAAACCGCCATAAAAAAGCCAGACTACGGTTTGCAACTGCGCATGGGGACAAAGATCGTACTTTTTGGAGAAATGACCATCGTTATGTTTGGAGTAAAAAGGGGGTTACTTGCAAGCCGAAGAACACCATCCCAACCGTGAAGCACGGGGGTGGCAGCATCATGCTGTGGGGGTGCTTTGCTGCAGGAGGGACTGGTGCACTTCACAAAATAGATGTCATCATGAGGAAGGAAAATGATGTGGCTATATTGAAGCAACATCTCAAGACATTAGTCAGGAAGTTAAAGCTTGGTCGCAAATGGGGTCTTCCAGATGGACAATGACCCCAAGCATACTTCCAAAGTTGTGGCAAAAATGGCTTAAGTGATGTGTTTCGGGTCCCTGCTATTGTGAAAATATGCCAACTGTTTTGAGTACAAGCTAGGACCCAGTATCTCTGTGTTGATTAGAAATAGAAGGAATTGCACCCTATAAAGTAAACTTGTATAATCTGTTAACTGTAATACGTCAACCTACTAGTCCAGGAACCCCTATTATATCTATTAAGCTGGTTTTGCTTAATATCAGATCTCTCGCCAACAAATCATTCTTGGTAAATGACATTATAATATCCTACAACCTAGATTTTATGTTTCTCACTGAAACGTGGCTAACAGAAGACTGCAGTGCTGCCATTCTTAACGAGACAGCACCTGAAACATGTGGCTAAATGAATACGTGTCGAAATGGTAGGAAAGGAGGAGGAGTGGCTGCCCTGTTCAAAGATACATTCCAGTGCAAAGAAAATACACTAGGTAATTTTATTTATTTTGAATACCTCTGTTTTACATTGAAGGGTACCCCCAAAATTTTGTTTTTAACCATTTACATACCTCCACGATATTCTGCAAATTTGATTGATGATTTTGCTGAACTACTCTCTGTTATATCAGTTGATTATAACTTGTTTATTATTACAGGGGATTTTAACATCCACATAGATAATAGTACAGATAATAATGCCAAATAACTTTTTGCACTACTTGACACTTTTGTTCTCACTCAACATGTGAAAGAGCGCACACACACTCAAGGCCACATTTTAGATCTGTTTATCTCTAAAGGTCTCGATATTTCCTCTGTCATGGTTAAAGACTTGGCCCTGTCTGATCATTTCTGTGTCTTTTGTTAATGTTCCAGTAAACTCAGTTTCTGTTAAGAAAAGGTACATTAATGAGAGTACCAATGCTCAGTTCATGGAAGCCATAGCTATCTCTCCTATAATAAGTGCTGAGTCAGTTGATGTTCTCCAGGATAATTTTAATGCCAAAATATTGAAAGTCATGGATCGTGTTGCACCGGTAAAGGTAAAGAAAACTATGAGCAAACAGAAAACACCATGGAGAACCACCATGATGGTGAAGCGCCCTGAAGAGAGAATATACAGTGGGGAAAAAAAGTATTTAGTCAGCCACCAATTGTGCAAGTTCTCCCACTTAAAAAGATGAGAGAGGCCTGTAATTTTCATCATAGGTACACGTCAACTATGACAGACAAAATGAGAATTTTTTTCTCCAGAAAATCACATTGTAGGATTTGTAATGAATTTATTTGCAAATTATGGTGGAAAATAAGTATTTGGTCAATAACAAAAGTTTCTCAATACTTTGTTATATACCCTTTGTTGGCAATGACACAGGTCAAACGTTTTCTATAAGTCTTCACAAGGTTTTCACACACTGTTGCTGGTATTTTGGCCCATTCCTCCATGCAGATCTCCTCTAGAGCAGTGATGTTTTGGGGCTGTCGCTGGGCAACACGGACTTTCAACTCCCTCCAAAGATTTTCTATGGGGTTGAGATCTGGAGACTGGCTAGGCCACTCCAGGACCTTGAAATGCTTCTTACGAAGCCACTCCTTCGTTGCCCGGGCGGTGTGTTTGGGATCATTGTCATGCTGAAAGACCCAGCCACGTTTCATCTTCAATGCCCTTGCTGATAGAAGGAGGTTTTCACTCAAAATCTCACGATACATGGCCCCATTCATTCTTTCCTTTACACGGATCAGTCGTCCTGGTCCCTTTGCAGAAAAACAGCCCCAAAGCATGATGTTTCCACCCCCATGCTTCACAGTAGGTATGGTGTTCTTTGGATGCAACTCAGCATTCTTTGTCCTCCAAACATGACGAGTTGAGTTTTTACCAAAAAGTTCTATTTTGGTTTCATCTGACCATATGACATTCTCCCAATCCTCTTCTGGATCATCCAAATGCACTCTAGCAAACTTTAGACATGTACTGGCTTAAGCAGGGGGACACGTCTTGCACTGCAGGATTTCAGTCCCTGGCGGCGTAGTGTGTTACTGATGGTAGGCTTTGTTACTTTGGTCCCAGCTCTCTGCAGGTCATTCACTAGGTCCCCCCGTGTGGTTCTGGGATTTTTGCTCACCGTTCTTGTGATCATTTTGACCCCACGGGGTGAGATCTTGCGTGGAGCCCCAGATCGAGGGAGATTATCAGTGGTCTTGTATGTCTTCCATTTCCTAATAATTGCTCCCACAGTTGATTTCTTCAAACCAAGCTGCTTACCTATTGCAGATTCAGTCTTCCCAGCCTGGTGCAGGTCTACAATTTTGTTTCTGGTGTCCTTTGACAGCTCTTTGGTCTTGGCCATAGTGGAGTTTGGAGTGTGACTGTTTGAGGTTGTGGACAGGTGTCTTTTATACTGATAACAAGTTCAAACAGGTGCCATTAATACAGGTAACGAGTGGAGGACAGAGGAGCCTCTTAAAGAAGAAGTTACAGGTTTGAGTTTGAGTTTGAGTTTGAGTTTATTTTTACAGGGACAGTGCACATTAATCAACGTTTCAGTAAAAGTGCCGGTTTTAGCCAGCCGGCTAATTTTCAACCGCAGTCCCTGGGCAGGTTATTAAAAACAATTACAATATAGACAATAACAACATAGAACAAGACATAGCATACAGACATAGCAACATAGGACAAACAAGACGTAGCATACAGACCGAGCAACATAGAACAAAAAGCAGCAAGACAAAATTCATAAAAGCAACAAAGTGTTTCCACACCTCACAAGTTACAGACAACAGACATGGAAAGCGGCAACACACAGCTAGGGACCATGTTCACAAATCTGATTGACCTTTAGCCATGTCTTCAAGCATTTTGTGAAAGTGTGATATGTGGTGCAGTTATGTGTGTCTGATGGCAGTGTATTCCAGACATGGGAAGCTCTCACAGAAAAAGCAGATTTACTAAAGGTGCTTTTCCTTAGGGGAACTACACAGTCACCTCTCATGGCAGACCTTGTGGATCTGCTGCCATATGTTTGGGTTTTCTGTTTAACAAAAATACTGAGTGGAGGGGGAGCCAAGCCATTTAGGATCTTGAATACAAGACATGCATCGGTGTATTGCACAAGATTTTCCCAACTCAGGAGCTCATGCTTTCTAAGGATGTGACAGTGATGATGGCTATTGGGCTTCCTATCAAGCACTTTGAGAGCCTGTTTGTAGACAGACTGAATAGGTCTTACTGTTGTACAGCAAGCTTGGGCCCAACTAGTCAAGCAGTATGTTAAGTGGGGGAGTATCATAGATTTGAAGTACAGTTTTGCTACCTCTGTAGTCAAACAATTTCGTAGAAATCGTATAGGTCTGTGAGAGGCTGAAATCTTGCTTGTTTGTAGGTGACCAAATACTTATTTTCCAATATAATTTGAAAATAAATTCATAACAAATCCTACAATGTGATTTTCTGGATTTTTTTCCCCTCATTTTGTCTGTCATAGTTGACGTGTACCGATGATGAAAATTACAGGCCTCTCTCATCTTTTCAAGTGGGAGAACTTGCACAATTGGTGGCTGACTGAGGTCTGAGTACATATTACCTCAACTACCTCAACTAGCCGGTGCCCCCCGCACATTGACTCTGCAACGGTACCCTCCTGTATATATAGCCTCCCTACTGTCACTTTATTTTTACTTCTGCTCTTTTTTTCTCAACACTTTTTTTGTTGTTTTTTTATTTTTACTTTTTTTGTTTAAAATAAATGCACTGTTGGTTAAGGGCTGTAAGTAAGCATTTCACTGTGATGTCTGCACCTGTTGTATTCGGCGCATGTGACCAATAAAATTTGATTTGATTTGACTAAATACTTTTTTCCCCACTGTAGGAACAATACCCGCACTCTATCAAGCTTGTCCACTGTGAAATGTAATGAATTTGCGTGTTTCTTTAGTGAAAAAATTATAAGTATAAGACGGACCATCAAAACTGCTCAGTCTAAAAAGGACTCTGTACCGTCGCCACGACCACCAAGACATAACTTGGTTATTATGTCGCATTTTTAATACAATTGGTCAAAAAATCCCTAGAATAAACAGTTTGACATCTTAAAGCTTCCACTTGCTGTCTCGACACACTGCCATCAGACCTTTTTTAAACAATTTTAAACTCTATAACAATGGATCTACAGCAAATAGTTAATAGCTCTCTGCAATCAGGCATTTTCCCAACGTCTCTAAAAACAGCTGCCATTAAACCTCTATTAAAAAAGAGAACACTGGATGCCTCTATAATGAACTATAGACCTGTATCAAATCTCCCTTTTATAGCCAAGATCATTGAGAAGGTTGTCTTCAATGAACTCAGCAATTTTGTGACCTCATGCGGTCTCTTAGATAAATTTCAGTCAGGTTTCCGACCTCACCACAGTACTGAAACGACCCTGATTTAAAGTTTTAAATGATATACGGCTGGATACTGATTCTGATAAAGTAACAGTTCTGGTTCTATTAGATCTCAGTGCATCATTTGACACTGTCGATCATGGAACACTTATAGATAGGCTGGAAAAGTGGGTAGGACTCTCTGGGACAGTCCTTGATTGGTTCAGATCTTATCTAGATGGCCGGAGTTACTTTGTCACCATTGGTAATCATGAATCTGATAGGGTGGCTATGACATGCGGAGTTCCACAGGGATCAGTTCTCGGACCGATTCGGTTCAATCTCTATATGCTACCTCTGGGCCAAATTTTACCGAACAACAACATGAACTACCGCAGCTATGCTGAAGTTACTCAAATATATATGGCTCTCGAATCGTATGACAACAGCTCAATAGACTCTCTGTGTCTCTGTATAGAGCACATAAATACCTGGATGAACCAAAATTGTCTACAATTAAACCAAGATAAAACTGAGATTATTGTGTTTGGCAACAAAAATAAAAGAACAAGTATTAGTAAAGAGCTGGATTCTCGGGTCCTTAAAACCAGCGATCAAGTGCGTAATCTTTGGTGTTCTGATAGACTCAGACCTCACATTTAACAGTCATATCAAAGCGGTCACCAAAACAGGCATTCTATCATCTAAAAAATATAGCCAGAATCAAGGCTTGGTGTCCCAAGAAGATAAAGAGAAGCTCATCCATAGCTTTTATCTCCAGTAGGGTCGACTACTGTAATGGCCTTCTAAACAGGACTTCCAGAAAAAACTGTAAAACAGCCAGTTTCAAACAGCTCAGCTCCATTCAGAAATGCAGCTGTTAGAAACGTTAACCAGGACAAGAACGGAGGCACATCACGCCGGCGTTAACCAGACCAAGAGAACGGAGCACAGGACCAGAACAACGGAAGCAATACTCCGGACGTACCAGGACTAAGAAACACGAGCAATCATGCGCGTTACGGACAAGAAACGGAGCACATACTCGGACGTTAACCAGGACAAAGAACCGGAGCACACATCCGAACGTTACCAGGACAACAGAAATCGGAGCACATAAACCGGACGTTAAACAGACATTAGAGAAACGGAGCATCATCCGGACTTAACCAGACCAAAGAACAGAGCACATACTCCGGACGTTACCAGGACCAAGGGAACGAGAATCACTCGACGTTAACAGACCAGAGAACAGGAGACATCATCCGGACGTTAACCGGACAAGAAACATCGGGCAATACTGGACGTTACCAGGACCAAGAATTACGGAGCACATCACAGGTAACGGACCAAAAAGAGCACATATCCGACGTAAAGGACCAGAGAACAGGAGCACATCACTCGGACGTTAAAAGAGAGCAAGAGAACCACGGAGCATTACTCCGAGTTAACCAGGACCAAGAGAACACGGAGCCACATCACTCTCCGACGTTAACCAGGAACCAAAGAACGGAGCAACATCCCTCCGGTTCTTAATCTTCTACATTGGGCTGTCCAGTCAGTTAAAGAATTGATTTCAAGTGGTGCTTTTAGTTTTTATAAATCTTTGAATGGTTTAGGACCCGAGTACTTTGTCTGATATGTTTTGAAGAATATAAACCGAGCAGGGCTCTTAGATCCATGACCACAGGTCAGCTAGTAGAGCCCAGAGCCCAAACTAACATGGAGAAGCTGGCGTTTAGCACTTATGCTGTACACAACTGGAATAAAACTACCAGAAGATCTTAGATGTGCCCCAAACGTATCCATTTTTAAATCCAGGTTAAAAAACACTTCTCTTTTCACTACGACTGAGCACTTAAACGTAACCACACTGTTGAGCCTTATAGCTTCCTATGTTTTTATCCCATTTTAAATTTTTTATATAATAATATAATAATAATAATATGACATTTAGCAAACGCTTTTATCCAAAGCGACTTACAGTCATGCGTGCATAATTTTTTTTTTGTGTATGGGGTGGTCCCGGGGATCGAACTCACTACCTTGGCGTTACAAGCGCCGTGCTCTACCAGCTGAGCTACAGAGGACCACAATC
This sequence comes from Coregonus sp. 'balchen', assembly GCA_902810595.1. Taxonomy (NCBI): domain Eukaryota; kingdom Metazoa; phylum Chordata; class Actinopteri; order Salmoniformes; family Salmonidae; genus Coregonus; species Coregonus sp. 'balchen'. The sequence goes on from LR778269.1 coordinate 2,362,736, forward strand.
TTTATATATATTATTTATTTATTTATTTATTATTATTGTATTTTATTATTATGATGTTTTCATTATTTTTTATAAACATCTTTGTAAAGCACATTGAATTGCTTCGATGTATGAATTGTGCTATATAAATAAACTTGCTTGCTTAAGGACAACAAAGTTAGGTATTGGAGTGGCCATCACAAAGCCCTGACCTCAATCCTATAGAACATTTGTGGGCAGAACTGAAAAAGCGTGTGCGAGCAAGGAGGCCTACAGACCTGACTCAGTTACACCAGCTCTGTCAGGAGGAATGGGCCAAAGTTCACCCAACTTATTGTGGGAAGCTTGTGGAAGGCTACCCAAAATGTTTGACCCAAGTTAAACAATTTAAAGGCAATGCTACCAAATACTAATTGAGTGTATGCAAACTTCTGACCCACTGGGAATGTGATGAAAGAAATAAAAGCTGAAATAAATAATTCTCTCTACTATTATTCTGACATTTCACATTCTTAAAATAAAGTGGTGATCCTAACTTACCTAAAACAGGGAATTTGTACTAGGATTAAATGTCAGGAATTGTGAAAAACTGAGTTTAAATGTATTTAGCTAAGATGTATGTAAACTTCAGACTTCAACTGTATATACAGTATATATATATATATATATATATATATATATATATATATATACAGTGGGGAGAAGAAGTATTTGATACACTGCCGATTTTGCAGGTTTTCCTACTTACAAAGCATGTAGAGGTCTGTAATTTTTATCATAGGTACACTTCAACTGTGAGAGACGGAATCTAAAACAAAAATCCAGAAAATCACATTGCATGATTTTTAAGTAATTCATGTGCATTTTATTGCATGACATAAGTATTTGATCACCTACCAACCAGTAAGAATACCGGCTCTCACAGACCTGTTAGTTTTTCTTTAAGAAGCCCTCCTGTTCTCCACTCATTACCTGTATTAACTGCACCTGTTTGAACTCGTTACCTGTATAAAAGACACCTGTCCACACACTCAATCAAACAGACTCCAACCTCTCCACAATGGCCAAAATCAGAGAGCTGTGTAAGGACATCAGGGATAAAATTGTAAACCTGCACAAGTCTGGGATGGGCTACAGGACAATAGGCAAGCAGCTTGGTGAGAAGGCAACAACTGTTGGCGCAATTATTAGAAAATGGAAGAAGTTCAAGATGACGGTCAATCAACCTCGGGTTGGGGCTCCATGCAAGATCTCACCCTGTGGGGCATCAATGATCATGAGGAAGGTGAGGGATCAGCCCAGAACTACATGGCAGGACCTGGTCAATGACCTGAAGAGAGCTGGGACCACAGTCTCAAAGAAAACCATTAGTAACACACTACGCCGTCATGGATTAAAATCCTGGAGCGCACGCAAGGTCCCCCTGCTCAAGCCAGCGCATGTCCAGGCCCGTCTGAAGTTTGCCAATGACCATCTGGATGATCCAGAGGAGGAATGGGAGAAGGTCATGTGGTCTGATGAGACAAAAATAGAGCTTTTTGGTCTAAACTCCACTCGCCGTGTTTGGAGGAAAAAGAAGGATGAGTACAACCCCAAGAACACCATCCCAACCGTGAAGCACCATCCCAACCGTGAAGCATGGAGGTGGAAACATCATTCTTTGGGGATGCTTTTCTGCAAAGGGGACAGGACGACTGCACCATATTGAGGGGAGGATGGATGGGGCCATGTATCGCGAGATCTTGGCCAACAACCTCCTTCCCTCAGTAAGAGCATTGAAGATGGGTCGTGGCTGGGTCTTCCAGCATGACAACGACCCGAAACACACAGCCAGGGCAACTAAGGAGTGGCTCCGTAAGAAGCATCTCAAGGTCCTGGAGTGGCCTAGCCAGTCTCCAGACCTGAACCCAATAGAAAATCTTTGGAGGGAGCTGAAAGTCCATATTGCCCAGCGACAGCCCCGAAACCTGAAGGATCTGGAGAAGGTCTGTATGGAGGAGTGGGCCAAAATCCCTGCTGCAGTGTGTGCAAACCTGGTCAAGACCTACAGTAAACGCATGATCTCTGTATTTGCAAACAAAGGTTTCTGTACCAAATATTAAGTTCTGCTTTTCTGACGTATCAAATACTTATGTCATGCAATAAAATGCACATGAATTACTTAAAAATCATACAATGTGCTTTTCTGGATTTTTGTTTTAGATTCCGTCTCTCACAGTTGAAGTGTACCTATGATAAAAATTACAGACCACTACATGCTTTGTAAGTAGGAAAACCTGCAAAATCGGCAGTGTATCAAATACTTGTTCTCCCCACTGTATATATATATATATATATATATATATATATATATATATATACTGTGTATATATATTTACCAAAAAATATATTGGGGATTGGAAAAATGCAGACAATTACACTGATGGAAGCCACAATCTATCTGCAAATATTAAAGCTGATCTTCCCAATCTACCTTGATTTAAATAAATAACATAAAATAAATGTAAAAAAAATATATTCATAGCCAGTGCTTAGCATGTGTGTGAATGCGTCGGGCCAGTAGCAATTAATATTTAACGGCTGCTTGGGTCAGAGTGTCCAAGCGTCAATGTGCAGCAACAACAGACCCTCACCTCGTTCACACACGTTCACACACACGTTCACACACACACACGCTCGGAGCAGCATGCTACTGCATACATCACAATGGCAGAGCCATTTATGGGTTGGCCTCACACCACCTGCCTACACAACTAGACCGTGTTTGTGTGTGTTGCTAATGTCTAAATCAGCACACTGGAGAGGCGGAGAGATGAGTGAGACTGTGTAGCTGTGATTTTCATTAAAAGTGTAGAAGAAGAGGAGCCTTCAAGCCCTAGTGCTCCACATTGGATTTGCCCTACATCCTCAGTAATAATCTTCCTGGTTTCTATTCTCTTTCCATGTTTATGAAAAAGAAACAGAAAGAGACTCTGAATCCACTGGCTGGCTAAATCTGTTGAACATACAGTGTTATGGTACCTCCCAAATGGCATAATATTCCCTAGTTATATAGTTGAAAGTAGTGCACTACATTTTGGAAACGCATAATCTTCAACGTGTCATTGCACTGCAGTAAGGGAAGTATACTTTATTCTTTGTGACAACTGGAAGTAATTATAGGTTACAGAGACATCTAGGTCTATAGCGTTAGAGACATCTAGGTCTATAGCGTTACAGAGACATCTAGGTCTATAGCGTTACAGAGACATCTAGGTCTATAGCGTTACAGAGACATCTAGGTCTATAGCGTTACAGAGACATCTAGGTCTATAGCGTTACAGAGACATCTAGGTCTATAGCGTTAGAGACATCTAGGTCTATAGGGTTAGAGACATCTAGGTCTATAGCGTTAGAGACATCTAGGTCTATAGCGTTACAGAGACATCTAGGTCTATAGGGTTAGAGACATCTAGGTCTATAGCGTTAGAGACATCTAGGTCTATAGCGTACAGAGACACTAGGTCTATAGCGTTAAGAGACATCTAGGTCTATAGCGTTAGAGACATCTAGGTCTATAGCGTTACAGAGACATCTAGGTCTATAGCGTTACGAGACATCTAGGTCTATAGCGTTACAGAGACATCTAGGTCTATAGCGTTACAGAGACATCTAGGTCTATAGCGTTACAGAGACATCTAGGTCTATAGCGTTACAGAGACATCTAGGTCTATAGCGTTACAGAGACATCTAGTCTATAGCGTTAGAGACATCTAGGTCTATAGCGTTAGAGACATCTAGGTCTATAGCGTTAGAGACATCTAGGTCTATAGCGTTAGAGACATCTAGGTCTATAGGTTAGAGACATCTAGGTCTATAGGTTAGAGACATCTAGGTCTATAGCGTTAAGAGACATCTAGGTCTATAGCGTTAGAGACATCTAGGTCTATAGCGTTAGAGACATCTAGGTCTATAGCGTTACAGAGACATCTAGGTCTATAGCGTTACAGAGACATCTAGGTCTATAGCGTTAAGAATCTAGAGACATCTAGGTCTATAGCGTTACAGAGACATCTAGGTCTATAGCGTTAAGAGACATCTAGGTCTATAGCGTTACAGAGACATCTAGGTCTATAGCGTTACAGAGACATCTAGGTCTAAGCGTTACAGAGACATCTAGGTCTATAGCGTTAGAGACATCTAGGTCTATAGTGTTACAGAGACATCTAGGTCTATAGTGTTAGAGACATCTAGGTCTATAGCGTTAGAGACATCTAGGTCTATAGTGTTAGAGACATCTAGGTCTATAGTGTTAGAGACATCTAGGTCTATAGCGTTAGAGACATCTAGGTCTATAGCGTTAGAGACATCTAGGTCTATAGCGTTACAGAGACATCTAGGTCTATAGCGTTAGAGACATCTAGGTCTATAGCGTTAGAGACATCTAGGTCTATAGCGTTACAGAGACATCTAGGTCTATAGTGTTAGAGACATCTAGGTCTATAGCGTTACAGAGACATCTAGGTCTATAGCGTTACAGAGACATCTAGGTCTATAGCGTTAGAGACATCTAGGTCTATAGCGTTAGAGACATCTAGGTCTATAGCGTTACAGAGACATCTAGGTCTATAGCGTTACAGAGACATCTAGGTCTATAGCGTTACAGAGACATCTAGGTCTATAGCGTTAGAGAGACATCTAGGTCTATGCGTTAGAGACATCTCGGTCTAGAGACATCTAGGTCTATGCGTTAGAGACATCTAGGTCTATAGCGTTAGAGACATCTAGGTCTATAGCGTTACAGAGACATCTAGGTCTATAGCGTTACAGGACATCTAGGTCTATAGCGTTACAGAGACATCTAGGTCTATAGCGTTAGAGACATCTAGGTCTATAGCGTTAGAGACATCTAGGTCTATAGCGTTACAGAGAAAATCTAGGTCTATAGCGTTACAGAGACATCTAGGTCTATAGCGTTACAGAGACATCTAGGTCTATAGCGTTACAGAGACATCTAGGTCTATAGCGTTAGAGACATCTAGGTCTATAGCGTTACAGACATCTAGGTCTATAGCGTACAGAGACATCTAGGTCTATAGCGTTACAGAGACATCTAGGTCTATAGCGTTACAGAGACATCTAGGTCTATAGCGTTAGAGACATCTAGGTCTATAGCGTTACAGAGACATCTAGGTCTATAGCGTTACAGAGACATCTAGGTCTATAGCGTTACAGAGACATCTAGGTCTATAGCGTTACAGAGACATCTAGGTCTATAGCGTTACAGAGACATCTAGGTCTATAGCGTTACAGAGACATCTAGGTCTATAGCGTTACAGAGACATCTAGGTCTATAGCGTTAGAGACATCTAGGTCTATAGCGTTAGAGACATCTAGGTCTATAGCGTTACAGAGACATCTAGGTCTATAGCGTTACAGAGACATCTAGGTCTATAGCGTTACAGAGACATCTAGGTCTATAGCGTTCAGAGACATCTAGGTCTATAGCGTTACAGAACATCTAGGTCTATAGCGTTACAGAGACATCTAGGTCTATAGCGTACAGAGACATCTAGGTCTATAGCGTTACAGAGACATCTAGGTCTATAGCGTTACAGAGACATCTAGGTCTATAGCGTTACAGAGACATCTAGGTCTTAATAGGCGTAGAGAGCATCTAGGTCTATAGCGTTACAGAGAATCTAGGTCTATAGCGTTACAGAGACATCTAGGTCTATAGCGTTACAGAGACATCTAGGTTCTATAGCGTTACAGAGACATCTAGGTCTATAGCGTTACAGAGACATCTAGGTCTATAGCGTTACAGAGACATCTAGGTCTATAGCGTTAGAGACATCTAGGTCTATAGCGTTACAGAGACATCTAGGTCTATAGCGTTACAGAGACATCTAGGTCTATAGCGTTACAGAGACATCTAGGTCTATAGCGTTAGAGACATCTAGGTCTATAGCGTTACAGAGACATCTAGGTCTATAGCGTTAGAGACATCTAGGTCTATAGCGTTACAGAGACATCTAGGTCTATAGCGTTACAGAGACATCTAGGTCTATAGCGTTAGGAGACATCTAGGTCTATAGCGTTAGAGACATCTAGGTCTATAGCGTTACAGAGACATCTAGGTCTATAGCGTTAGAGACATCTAGGTCTATAGTGTTAGAGACATTTAGGTCTACAGTGTTAGAGACATCTAGGTCTATAGTGTTAGAGACATCTAGGTCTATAGTGTTACAGAGACATCTAGGTCTATAGCGTTACAGAGACATCTAGGTCTATAGCGTTAGAGACATCTAGGTCTATAGTGTTAGAGACATTAGGTCTATAGTGTTAGAGACATCTAGGTCTATAGTGTTACGAGACATCTAGGTCTATAGGCTTACAGAGACATCTAGGTCTATAGCGTTACAGAGACATCTAGGTCTATAGCGTTAGAGACATCTAGGTCTATAGCGTTCAGAGACATCTAGGTCTATAGCGTTAGAGACATCTAGGTCTATAGCGTTAGAGACATCTAGGTCTATAGGGGTTCAGAGACATCTAGGTCTATAGCGTTACAGAGACATCTAGGTCTATAGGTTAGATACACTAGTCTATAGTGTTGAGACATCTAGGTCTATAGGTTAAGAGACATCTAGGTCTATAGCGTTAGAGACATCTAGGTCTATAGCGTTACAGAGACATCTAGGTCTATAGCGTTACAGAGACATCTAGGTCTATAGCGTTAGAGACATCTAGGTCTATAGCGTTACAGAGACATCTAGGTCTATAGCGTTACAGAGACATCTAGGTCTATAGCGTTACAGAGACATCTAGGTCTATAGCGTTACAGAGACATCTAGGTCTATAGCGTTACAGAGACATCTAGGTCTATAGCGTTACAGAGACATCTAGGTCTATAGCGTTAGAGACATCTAGGTCTATAGCGTTACAGAGACATCTAGGTCTATAGTGTTAGAGACATCTAGGTCTATAGCGTTAGAGACATCTAGGTCTATAGCGTTAGAGAGACATCTAGGTCTATAGCGTTAGAGACATCTAGGTCTATAGCGTTAAGAGACATCTAGGTCTATAGCGTTACAGAGACATCTAGGTCTATAGCGTTACAGAGACATCTAGGTCTATAGCGTTACAGAGACATCTAGGTCTATAGCGTTAGAGACATCTAGGTCTATAGCGTTAGAGACATCTAGGTCTATAGCGTTAGAGACATCTAGGTCTATAGCGTTAGAGACATCTAGGTCTATAGCGTTACAGAGACATCTAGGTCTATAGCGTTAGAGACATCTAGGTCTATAGCGTTAGAGACATCTAGGTCTATAGCGTTAGAGACATCTAGGTCTATAGCGTTAGAGACATCTAGGTCTATAGCGTTAGAGACATCTAGGTCTATAGTGTTAGAGACATCTAGGTCTATAGCGTTACAGAGACATCTAGGTCTATAGCGTTAGAGACATCTAGGTCTATAGCGTTACAGAGACATCTAGGTCTATAGCGTTAAGAGACATCTAGGTCTATAGCGTTACAGAGACATCTAGGTCTATAGCGTTACAGAGACATCTAGGTCTATAGCGTTAGAGACATCTAGGTCTATAGGTTACAGAGAATCTAGGTCTATAGCGTTACAGAGACATCTAGGTCTATAGCGTTACAGAGACATCTAGGTCTATAGCGTTACAGAGACATCTAGGTCTATAGCGTTAAGAGACATCTAGGTCTATAGCGTTACAGAGACATCTAGGTCTATAGCGTTACAGAGACATCTAGGTCTATAGCGTTACAGACATCTAGGTCTATAGCGTTACAGAGACATCTAGGTCTATAGCGTTAGAGACATCTAGGTCTATAGCGTTACAGAGACATCTAGGTCTATAGCGTTACAGAGACATCTAGGTCTATAGCGTTCAGAGACATCTAGGTCTATAGCGTTACAGAGACATCTAGGTCTATAGCGTTACAGAGACATCTAGGTCTATAGCGTTACAGAGACATCTAGGTCTATAGCGTTAGAGACATCTAGGTCTATAGCGTTAGAGGACATCTAGGTCTATAGCGTTACAGAGACATCTAGGTCTATAGCGTTACAGAGACATCTAGGTCTATAGCGTTACAGAGACATCTAGGTCTATAGCGTTACAGAGACATCTAGGTCTATAGCGTTAGAGAGACATCTAGGTCTATAGCGTTACAGAGACATCTAGGTCTATAGGTTACAGAGACATCTAGGTCTATAGCGTTAGAGAGACATCTAGGTCTATAGCGTTACAGAGACATCTAGGTCTATAGCGTTAGAGACATCTAGGTCTATAGCGTTAGAGACATCTAGGTCTATAGCGTTACAGAGACATCTAGGTCTATAGCGTTAGAGACATCTAGGTCTATAGTGTTAGAGACATCTAGGTCTATAGCGTTACAGAGACATCTAGGTCTATAGCGTTAGAGACATCTAGGTCTATAGTGTTAGAGACATCTAGGTCTATAGGTTACAGAGACATCTAGGTCTATAGCGTTACAGAGACATCTAGGTCTATAGCGTTAGAGACATCTAGGTCTATAGGTTCAGAGACATCTAGGTCTATAGTGTTACAGAGACATCTAGGTCTATAGCGTTAGAGACATCTAGGTCTATAGTGTTAGAGACATCTAGGTCTATAGTGTTAGAGACATCTAGGTCTATAGTGTTAGAGACATCTAGGTCTATAGTGTTACAGAGACATCTAGGTCTATAGTGTTAGAGACATCTAGGTCTATAGTGTTAGAGACATCTAGGTCTATAGGTTAGAGACATCTAGGTCTATTAGTGTTCAGAGACATCTAGGTCTATAGTGTTAGAGACTCTAGGTCTATAGGTTAGAGACATCTAGGTCTATAGTGTTACAGAGACATCTAGGTCTATAGCGTTAGAGACATCTAGGTCTATAGGTAAGACATCTAGGTACTATAGGTTCTGCGAATCTAGTCTATATTTAAACATCTAGGTCTATAGTGTTCAAGAATCTAGGATCTATACGTGTTACATGGACACATTCTAGTATATAGCGTGTGTGACACATGGACACATCTCTGGCTAATTAAGACGGTCAGTGTCATGGTCACCAGCATCTATGCTACTATCAGACGGTCAGTGCATCCCTGGTCACCCAGCATCTCTGTAACATTCAGACGGTCAGTGCTCATGGTCACCAGCATCTCTTGCTAACATTCAGACGGTCAGAATGGCTCATGGTCACCCAGCATCTCTGTCTAAATCAGACGGTCAGTGCTCATGGTACCAGCATCTTGCTAACATTCAGATGTCAGTGCTCCATGGTCACCAGCATATCATGTTAACATACAGACGGTCATGGTCATGGTCACCCAGCACTCTGCTAACATTACAGACGGTCATGCTCCATGGTCACCCAGCATCCTGCTAACATATCAGACGGTCAGTGCTCCATGGTCACCCAGCATCTCTGCTAACATTCAGACGGTCAGTGCTCCATGGTCACCCAGCATCTCTGCTAACATTCAGACGGTCAGTGCTCCATTGTCACCCAGCATCTCTGCTAACATTCAGACGGTCAGTGCTCCATTGTCACCCAGCATCTCTGCTAACATTCAGACGGTCAGTGCTCCATGTCACCAGCATCTCTGCTAACATTCAGACGGTCAGTGCTCCATTGTCACCCAGCATCTCTGCTAACATTCAGACGGTCAGTGCTCCATGGTCACCCAGCATCTCTGCTAACATACAGACGGTCAGTGCTCCATGGTCACCCAGCATCTCTGCTAACATTCAGACGGTCAGTGCTCCATTGTCACCCAGCATCTCTGCTAACATTCAGACGGTCAGTGCTCCATGTCACCAGCATCTCTGTTAAATTAGACGGTCAGTGTCCATGGTCACCCCGCATCCTGCAAACATTCAGACGGTCAGTGCTCCATGGTCACCCAGCATCTCTGCTAACATTCAGACGGTCAGTGCTCCATGTCTCCCAGACTCTGCTAACATCAGACGGTCAGGCCCATGTCACCCAGCATCTCGCAACATCAGACGGTCAGTGCTCCATGGTCACCAGCATCTCTGCTAACATTCAGACGGCAGGCTCCATGGTCACCCAGCACTCTCTAAATTCAGACGGTCGTGCCCATTTCTACCCACAGATCTGCAACATTCAGACGGTCAGTGCTCATGTCACCCAGCATCTTGAAAATTCGACGGTCAGTGCTCCATGGTACCAGCATCTCGCTAACATTCAGACGGTCAGTGCTCCATGTCTCCCAGCATCTCTGCTACATTCAGGGTCAGTGTCCATGGTCACCGCAGATCTGCTAACATTCAGACGGTCGTGCTCATTGTACCAGCATCTCTGCTAACTTCAGACGGTCGTGTCCATGTCACCCAGATCTCTGCTACATTCAGACGGTCATGCTCCATGTCTCCGCAGATCTGCTAACATTCAGAGGTCAGTGCTCCATGTCCCAGCAGATCTGCTAACATTCAACGGTCAGTGCTCCTGTCCCGCATCTCTGTAACTTCGACTGCAGGTCCTTGTACCAGCATCTGAACATGACGGTAGTGCTCCATGGGGGGGAGGGGGGGGGATCTTCAGCAGTTGTCTGAGAGGGGGTGTTTCTATACAAGCCGTATGGAATGGTAGGAGTGGGTGGTCTGTCTACAGTAGGAGGATAGACAGTCTCGTCTTGAATTCAAGGTCATTCATTGTCTCTGACTGTGTGTACACCACACCACACACACCCAAAACTCCAACACAACCTACACACAACACCGAATATGTGCTAGTCTTCCTGACTCATACCCGAAGACATCCGTAACGAAATGGATGTCATTATGGGGGGAGACTGGGATGGGGTGACTGTTGGGTGGGTCGGGAAGTACAAATTCACATTGTTTTACTACTGTACTGGAATGGGGTCTTGTCCTGTCTACTGTCCTGGAGATGGGCTGTCCTGTCTACTGTCTGGGATGGGGCTGTCCTGTCCTACTGTAACTGGAAGATGGGGTCTGTCCTGTCTATGTCTTGAGATGGGGTCTGTCCGTCTACTGTCCTGGAGATGGGTCTGTTCCTTCTACTGTACCTGGAGAGGGTCTGTCCTGTCTACTGTACCTGGAGATGGGGTCGTCCTGTCTACTGTCCTGGAATGGGGTGTCCTGTCTACTGTCCTGGAATGGGGTCTGTCCTGTCTACTGTACTGGAGATGGGGGTCTGTCCTGTCTACTGTCCTGGGATGGGGTCTGTCCTGTCTACTGTACTGGAGATGGGGTCTGTCCTGTCTACTGTACTGGAGATGGGGTCTGTCCTGTCTACTGTCCTGGAGATGGGGTCTGTCCTGTCTACTGTACTGGAGATGGGGTCTGTCCTGTCTACTGTCCTGGAGATGGGGTCTGTCCTGTCTACTGTCCTGGAGATGGGGTCTGTCCTGGCTACTGTCTGGAGATGGGGTCTGTCCTGTCTACTGTACTGGAGATGGGTCTGTCCTGTCTACTGTACTGGAGATGGGGGTCCTGAGTACTGGAGATGGGGTCTGTCCTGTCTACTGTCTGGAGATGGGGTCTGTCCTGGCTACTGTAACTGGAGATGGGGGCTGTCCTGTCTACTGTCTGGAGATGGGGTCTGTCCTGTCTACTGTACTGGAGATGGGGTCTGTCCTGTCTACTGTACTGGAGATGGGGTCTGTCCTGGCTACTGTACTGGAGATGGGGTCTGTCCTGGCTACTGTACTGGAGATGGGGTCTGTCCTGTCTACTGTACTGGAGATGGGGTCTGTCCTGTCTACTGTACTGGAGATGGGGTCTGTCCTGCTACTGTACTGGAGATGGGGTCTGTCCTGTTCTACTGTACTGGAGATGGGGTCTGTCCTGGCTACTGTACTGGAGATGGGGGTCTGTCCTGTCTACTGTATGGAGATGGGGTCTGTCCTGTCTACTGTACTGGAGATGGGGTCTGTCCTGTCTACTGTACTGGAGATGGGGTCTGTCCTGTCTACTGTACTGGAGATGGGGTCTGTCCTGTCTACTGTACTGGGATGGGGTCTGTCCTGGTCTACTGTACTGGAGATGGGGTCTGTCCTGTCTACTGTACTGGAGATGGGGTCTGTCCTGTCTACTGTACTGGAGATGGGGTCTGTCCTGTCTACTGTACTGGAGATGGGGTCTGTCCTGTCTACTGTACTGGAGATGGGGCTGTCCTGTCTACTGTACTGGAGATGGGGTCTGTCCTGTCTACTGTACTGGAGATGGGGTCTGTCCTGTCTACTGTACTGGAATGGGGTCTGTCCTGTCTACTGTACTGGAGATGGGGTCTGTCCTGTCTACTGTACTGGAGATGGGTCTGTCCTGTCTACTGTACTGGAGATGGGGTCTGTCCTGTCTACTTACTGGAGATGGGGGTCTGTCCTGTCTACTGTACTGGAGATGGGGTCTGTCCTGGCTACTGTACTGGAGATGGGGTCTGTCCTGTCTACTGTACTGGAGATGGGGTCTGTCCTGTCTACTGTACTGGAGATGGGGTCTGTCCTGTCTACTGTACTGGAGATGGGGTCTGTCCTGTCTACTGTACTGGAGATGGGGTCTGTCCTGTCTACTGTACTGGAGATGGGGTTCTGTCCTGTCTACTGTACTGGAGATGGGGTCTGTCCTGTCTACTGTACTGGAGATGGGGTCTGTCCTGTCTACTGTACTGGAGATGGGGTCTGTCCTGTCTACTGTACTGGAGATGGGGTCTGTCCTGTCTACTGTACTGGAGATGGGGTCTGTCCTGTCTACTGTACTGGAGATGGGGTCTGTCCTGTCTACTGTACTGGAGATGGGGTCTGTCCTGTCTACTGTACTGGAGATGGGGTCTGTCCTGTCTACTTTACTGGAGATGGGGTCTGTCCTGTCTACTGTACTGGAGATGGGGTCTGTCCTGTCTACTGTACTGGAGATGGGGTTGTCCTGTCTACTGTACTGGAGATGGGTCTGTCCTGCTACTGTATGGAGATGGGGTCGTCCTGTCACTTACTGGAGTGGGGCTGTCCTGTCTACTGTACTGGAGATGGGGTCTGTCCTGTCTACTGTACTGGAGATGGGGTCTGTCCTGTCTACTGTACTGGAGATGGGTCTGTCCTGTCTACTGTACTGGAGATGGGGTCTGTCTCGTCTGATGCGTCTCTACTGTACTGGAGATGGGGTCTGTCCTGTCTACTGTACTGGAGATGGGGTCTGTCCTGTCTACTGTACTGGAGATGGGTCTGTCCTGTCTACTGTCTGCGACTGTACTGGAGATGGGGTCTGTCCTGTCTACTGTACTGGAGATGGGGTCTGTCCTGCTACTGTACTGGAGATGGGGTCTGTCCTGTCTACTGTACTGGAGATGGGGTCTGTCCTGTCTACTGTACTGAGAATGGGGTCTGTCCTGGCTACTGTACTGGAGATGGGGTCTGTCCTGTCTACTGTACTGGAGATGGGGTCTGTCCTGTCTACTGTACTGGAGATGGGGTCTGTCCTGTCTACTGTACTGGGGATGGGGTCTGTCCTGTTTACTGTACTGGAGATGGGGGCTGTCCTGTCTACTGTACTGGAGATGGGGTCTGTCCTGTCTACTGTACTGGAGATGGGGTCTGTCCTGTCTACTGTACTGGAGATGTGGGTCTGTCCTGTCTACTGTACTGGAGATGGGGTCTGTCCTGTCTACTGTACTGGAGATGGGGTCGTCCTGTCACTGTACTGGATGGGGTCTTCCTGTCACTGTACTGGAGATGGGGGCTGTCCTGTCTACTGTACTGGAGATGGGGTCTGTCCTGTCTACTGTACTGGAGATGGGGTCTGTCCTGTCTACTGTACTGGAGATGGGGTCTGTCCTGTCTACTGTACTGGAGATGGGGTCTGTCCTGTCTACTGTACTGGAGATGGGGGCTGTCCTGTCTACTGTACTGGAGATGGGGTCTGTCCTGTCTACTGTACTGGAGAAGGGGTCTGTCCTGTCTACTGTACTGGAGATGGGGTCTGTCCTGCTACTCTGTACTGGAGATGGGGTCTGTCCTGTCTACTGTACTGGAGATGGGGTCTGTCCTGCTACTGTACTGGAGATGGGGTCTGTCCTGTCTACTGTACTGGAGATGGGGCTGTTCCTGTCTACTGTACTGGAGATGGGGACTGTCCTGTCTACTGTACTGGAGATGGGGTCTGTCCTGTCTACTGTCCTGGAGATGGGGTCTGTCCTGTCTACTGTACTGGAGATGGGGTCTGTCCTGTCTACTGTACTGGGATGGGGGTCTGTCCTGTCTTACACTACTGGAGATGGGGTTGTCCTGGCTACTGTACTGGAGATGGGGTCTGTCCTGGCTACTGTACTGGAGATGGGGTCTGTCCTGGCTACTGTACTGGAGATGGGGTCTGTCCTGTCTACTGTACTGGAGATGGGGTCTGTCCTGTCTACTGTACTGGAGATGGGTCTGTCCTGTCTACTGTACTGGAGATGGGGTCTGTCCTGGCTACTGTACTGGAGATGGGGGTCGTCCTGGTACTGTACTGGAGATGGGGTCTGTCCTGTCTACTGTACTGGAGATGGGGTCTGTCCTGCTACTGTACTGGAGATGGGGTCTGTCCGTCTACTGTCCTGGAGATGGGGTCTGTCCTGTGCTACTGTACTGGAGATGGGGTCTGTCCTGTCTACTGTACTGGAGATGGGGTCTGTCCTGTCTACTGTACTGGAGATGGGGTCTGTCCTGCTACTGTACTGGAGATGGGGGCTGTCCTGCTACTGTACTGGAGATGGGGTCTGTCCTGCTACTGTACTGGAGATGGGGTCTGTCCTGTCTACTGTACTGGAGATGGGGTCTGTCTGTCTACTGTACTGGAGATGGGTCTGTCCTGCTACTGTACTGGAGATGGGGTCTGTCCTGTCTACTGTACTGGAGATGGGGTCGTCCTGGCTACTGTACTGGAGATGGGGTCTGTCCCTGTCTACTGTACTGGAGATGGGGTCTGTCCTGTCTACTGTACTGGAGATGGGGTCTGTCCTGCTACTGTACTGGAGATGGGTCTGTCCTGGCTACTGTACTGGAGATGGGGTCTGTCTGTCTACTGTACTGGGAGATGGGGTCTGTCCTGTTTACTGTACTGGAGATGGGGTCTGTCCTGTCTACTGTACTGGAGAATGGGGTCTGTCCTGTCTACTGTACTGGAGATGGGGTCTGTCCTGTCTACTGTACTGGAGATGGGGTCTGTCCTGTCTACTGTACTGGAGATGGGGTCTGTCCTGGTCTACCTGTACTGGAGAGGGGTCTGTCCTGTCTACTGTACTGGAGATGGGGTCTGTCCTGGCTTTCAATGGCTTACTGTACTGAGATGGGGTCTGTCCTGTCTACTGTACTGGAGATGGGGTCTGTCCTGTCTACTGTACTGGAGATGGGTCTGTCCTGTCCTACTGTATGGAGAATGGGGTCTGTCCTGTCTACTGTACTGGAGATGGTGGTCTGTCCTGTCTACTGTACTGGAGATGGGGGCTGTCCTGTCTACTGTACTGGAGATGGGGTGCTGTCCTGTCTACTGTACTGGAGATGGGGTCTGTCCTGTCTACTGTACTGGAGATGGGGTCTGTCTGTGCTACTGTACTGGAGATGGGGTCTGTCCGTCTACTGTACTGGAGATGGGGTCTGTCCTGTCTACTGTACTGGAGATGGGGTCTGTCCTGTCCTACTGTACTGGAGATGGGGTCTGTCCTGTTCTACTGTACTGGAGATGGGGTCTGTCCTGTCTACTGTACTGGAGATGGGGTCTGTCCTGTCTACTGTACTGGAGATGGGGTTCTGTACTCTACTGGAGATGGGGCTGTCCTGTCTACCGTATCGGAGATGGGGGTCTGTCCTGTCTACTGTACTGGAGATGGGGTCTGTCCTGTCTACTGTAACTGGAGATGGGGGTCTGTCCTGTCTACCTGTACTGGAGATGGGGTCTGTCCTGTCTACTGTAATGGAGATGGGGGTCTGTTCTGTCTTACTGTACTGGAGATGGGGTCTGTCCTGTCTACTGTACTGAGATGGGGTCTGTCCTGTCTACTGTACTGGAGATGGGGTCTGTCCTGGCTACTGTACTGGAGATGGGGTCTGTCCTGTCTACTGTACTGGAGTGGGTCTGTCCTGTCTACTGTACTGGAGATGGGGTCTGTCCTGTCTACTGTACTGGAGATGGGTCTGTCCTGGCTCTGTACTGGAGATGCGGTCTGTCCTGGTCTACTGTACTGGAGATGGGGTCCTGTCCTGGTCTACTGTACTGGAGATGGGGTCTGTCCTGTCTACTGTACTGAGATGGGGTCTGTCCTGTCTACTGTACTGGAGATGGGGTCTGTCCTGTCTACTGTACTGGAGATGGGGTCTGTCCTGCTACTGTACTGGAGATGGGGTCTGTCCTGTCTACTGTACTGGAGATGGGGTTTCATGTGTCCTGTCTACTGTACTGGAGATGGGGTCTGTCCTGCTACTGTACTGGAGATGGGTCTGTCCTGTCTACTGTACTGGAGATGGGGGCTGTCTTGGCTACTGTACTGGAGATGGGGTCTGTCCTGTCTACTGTACTGGAGATTGGGGCTGTCCTGGCTACTGTACTGGAGATGGAATCTGTCCTGTCTACTGTACTGGAGATGGGGTCTGTCCTGTCTACTGTACTGGAGATGGGGTCTGTCCTGTCTACTGTACTGGAGATGGGGTCTGTCCTGTTTACTGTACTGGAGATGGGGTCTGTCCTGGGTACTGTCTGGAGATGCGGTCTGTCCTGTCTACTGTACTGGAGATGGGGTCTGTCCTGTCTACTGTACTGGAGATGGGGTCTGTCCTGTCTACTGGACTGGAGATGGGGTCTGTCCTGGCTACTGTACTGGAGATGGGGGTCTGTCCTGTCATAACTGTACGGAGATGGGGTCTGTCCTGTACTGTACTGGAGATGGGGTCTGTCCTGTCTACTGTACTGGAGATGGGGTCTGTCCTGGCTACTGTACTGGGGATGGGGTCTGTCCTGTCTACCTGTACTGGAGATGGGTCTGTCCTGTCTACTGTACTGGAGATGGGGTCTGTCCTGTTCTACTGTACTGGAGATGGGGTCTGTCCTGTCTACTGTACTGGAGATGGGGTCTGTCCTGGCTACTGTACTGGAGATGGGGTCTGTCCTGTCTACTGTACTGGAGATGGGGTCTGTCCTGGCTACTGTACTGGAGATGGGGTCTGTCCTGTCTACTGTACTGGAGATGGGGTCTGTCCTGGCTACTGTACTGGAGATGGGGTCGTCCTGTCTACTGTACTGGAGATGGGGGCTGTCCTGGCTACTGTACTGGAGATGGGGCTGTCCTGGCTACTGTACTGGAGATGGGGTCTGTCCTGTCTACTGTACTGGAGATGGGGTCTGTCCTGTCTACTGTACTGGAGATGGGGTCTGTCCTGGCTACTGTACTGGAGATGGGGTCTGTCCTGGCTACTGTACTGTCCTGTCAGGTGGATGGATTATCTTGGCAAAGGAGAAATGCTCACTAACAGGGATGTAAACAAATTTGTGCACAACATTTGAGAGAAATAAGCTGTTTGTGCGTATGGAACATCTCTGGGATCTTTTATTTCAGCTCATGAAACATGCGACCAACACTTTACATGTTGCATCTATATTTTTGTTCAGTATATATTCCACTTCATCAGAACTTCTGAAAAGCGACATTTATCTCTCATGGTAGCCCACCATGAAAGACTTTACCACCAGAAAGTTGCTCTTGCAAGTTAGGAATTAGGAAAATGAATCAATCCAGTGATATTTAAGTGACAAGTGGATTTTAAAACACAGCCTCCTATTCTTCCTGGTAATCCACGTGCTGACACTTTTTACAATGCATTGGGGACGTATGTGAGGAGATGGTTGTCATCATGGTCCTTAGAGAAGGTTATAGCCACCAAGATAGTTGTCATCACGGTCCATAGAGAAGGCTAGAGCCACCAAGATGGTGACCTGCGAGCTGGAGGGAAATTACTGATGTGAACAACTGTTAAGGGACATATGTATGGAGTGTCAGTGAGTGGTACACTGCCATTATAGGGTCTGATGGCACAGTGTAAGCATGGAACCATACAAATAGAATCTCATTCTAGTTCTGCATGGAAGTCATGTGTCAGTGAATATAGGTAATAACCTGGTTAATGATGCGTTTCTGTTAACCTTAATAACCTGGTTAATGATGTGTTTCTGTTAACCGTAATAACCTGGTTAATGACGTATCTCTGTTAACCTTAATAACCTGGTTAATGATGCGTTTCTGTTAGCCGTAATAACCTGGTTAATGATGCGTTTCTGTTAACCTTAATAACCTGGTTAATGATGCGTTTCTGTTAACCTTAATAACCTGGTTAATGATGCGTTTCTGTTAACCGTAATAACCTGGTTAATGATGCGTTTCTGTTAACCGTAATAACCTGGTTAATGATGCGTTTCTGTTAACCGTAATAACCTGGTTAATGATGCGTTTCTGTTAACCTTAATAACCTGGTTAATGATGCGTTTCTGTTAACCGTAATAACCTGGTTAATGATGCGTTTCTGTTAACCGTAATAACCTGGTTAATGATGCGTTTCTGTTAACCGTAATAACCTGGTTAATGATGCGTTTCTGTTAACCGTAATAACCTGGTTAATGATGCGTTTCTGTTAACCGTAATAACCTGGTTAATGATGCGTTTCTGTTAACCGTAATAACCTGGTTAATGATGCGTTTCTGTTAACCGTAATAACCTGGTTAATGATGCGTTTCTGTTAACCTTAATAACCTGGTTAATGATGCGTTTCTGTTAACCGTAATAACCTGGTTAATGATGCGTTTCTGTTAACCGTAATAACCTGGTTAATGTTGTGTTTCTGTTAACCGTAATAACCTGGTTAATGCGTTTCTGTTAACCTTAATAACCTGGTTAATGATGCGTTCTGTTAACCGTAATAACCTGGTTAATGATGCGTTTCTGTTAACCGTAATAACCTGGTTAATGATGCGTTTCTGTTAACCGTAATAACCTGGTTAATGATGCGTTTCTGTTAACCGTAATAACCTGGTTAATGATGCGTTTCTGTTAACCGTAATAACCTGGTTAATGATGCGTTTCTGTTAACCGTAATAACCTGGTAATGATGCGTTTCTGTTAACCGTAATAACCTGGTTAATGTTGCGTTTCTGTTAACCATAATAACCTGGTTAATGATGCGTTTCTGTTAACCGTAATAACCTGGTTAATGATGCGTTTCTGTTAACCGTAATAACCTGGTTAATGATGCGTTTCTGTTAACCGTAATAACCTGGTTAATGTTGCGTTTCTGTTAACCGTAATAACCTGGTTAATGCGTTTATGTTAACCTTAATAACCTGGTTAATGATGCGTTTCTGTTAACCGTAATAACCTAGTTAATGATGCGTTTCTGTTAACCGTAATAACCTGGTTAATTATGCGTTTCTGTTAACCGTAATAACCTGGTTAATGATGCGTTTCTGTTAACCGTAATAACCTGGTTAATGATGCGTTTCTGTTAACCGTAATAACCTGGTTAATGATGCGTTTCTGTTAACCGTAATAACCTGGTTAATGATGCGTTTCTGTTAACCGTAATAACCTGGTTAATGATGCGTTTCTGTTAACCGTAATAACCTGGTTAATGATGCGTTTCTGTTAACCGTAATAACCTGGTTAATGATGCGTTTCTGTTAACCGTAATAACCTGGTTAATGATGCGTTTCTGTTAACCGTAATAACCTGGTTAATGCCATCAAGGTGTAAAGAAACAGAACACTAATGGTAGGTCTATAGTCCCTCTTTCTGAAATAATACTTAACGTCCACAGAAGAAACCTCATTAAAAAGCCTGATGGTACACTATGGGCCAACCTGCTAAGCATGGGCTAATTGAGTGAACACCGTTAACAAGGTGTTCCAATTCCCTGTGTCATGCCATCCAGGTATCAACGAAAGAGAACATGAAATGGTTCCGATTCCCTCATAGTGAATGAAGAAGCCTGCTTTAAATCAATGGATTCGAGAAACCTCACGATGGTATCCAGTCACGCCCTTTCTGGTTGAAGTCAGTTGAGAACACTGTGACCTAACAGCAACACAACAGGAGGATGAAACACATTATCAGTGAAACATCTTCAGATGTTCATGAGGGTATGATGCATTATTAAAACTATTTCACAGACTTCTAATGCATCAGATGATACGTGCCTGAGTTTTCAAATACTAAATCGCTCTCTCTGTTTCTCTCCCACCCCCCTCTCTCTCCTTCTCGCTCACACACTCCCCCCCACCCCCCCCCCACCTTCCCTCTCTCGCCTACACACACAAACACACACACTTAACAACCTTTGATTCAGACCATCAAACGATTCAGACCACCACACGATTCAGACCACCACACAATTCAGACCACCACACAATTCAGACCACCACACGATTCAGACCACCACATGATTCAGACCACCATACGATTCAGACCACCACACAATTCAGACCACCACACGATTCAGACCACCACACGATTCAGACCACCACCCAATTCAGACCATCACACGATTCAGACCACCACACGATTCAGACCACCACACGATTCAGACCATCAAACGATTCAGACCATCAAACGATTCAGACCATCAAACGATTCAGACCATCACACGATTCAGACCACCACACAATTCAGACCACCACACGATTCAGACCACCACATGATTCAGACCACCATACGATTCAGACCACCACACAATTCAGACCACCACACGATTCAGACCACCACACGATTCAGACCACCACCCAATTCAGACCATCACACGATTCAGACCACCACACGATTCAGACCACCCACACGATTCAGACCATCAACGATTCAGACCATCAAACGATTCAGACCATCAAACGATTCAGACCATCACACGATTCAGACCACCACACGATTCAGACCACCATACGATTCAGACCATCACACGATTCAGACCATCGCACGATTCAGACCATCACACGATTCAGACCATCACACGATTCAGACATCAAACGATTCAGACCACCACATGATTCAGACCACCATACGATTCAGACCACCACACCATTCAGACCACCACACGATTCAGACCACCACACCATTCAGACCACCACACCATTCAGACCACCACACGATTCAGACCATCACACGATTCAGACCACCACACGATTCAGACCACCACATGTTTCAGACCACCACACAATTCAGACCATGCACGATTCAGACCACCACACGATTCAGACCATCAAATGATTCAGACCATCACACGATTCAGACCATCAAGCGATTCAGACCATCGCACGATTCAGACCATCACACGATTCAGACCATCACACGATTCAGACCATCACACGATTCAGACCACCACACGATTCAGACCATCAAACGATTCAGACCACCACACGATTCAGACCATCAAACGATTCAGACCACCACACGATTCAGACCACCATACGATTCAGACCACCACACCATTCAGACCACCACATGATTCAGACCACCACACCATTCAGACCACCACATGATTCAGACCACCACACGATTCAGACCACCACACCATTCAGACCATCACACGATTCAGACCACCACACCATTCAGACCACCACATGATTCAGACCACCACACGATTCAGACCACCACACCATTCAGACCATCACACGATTCAGACCACCACACCATTCAGACCATCACACGATTCAGACCACCACACCATTCAGACCACCACATGATTCAGACCATCACACGATTCAGACCACCACCCGATTCAGACCATCACACGATTCAGACCATCACACGATTCAGACCACCACCCGTTTCAGACCATCACACGATTCAGACCATCACACGATTCAGACCACCATGATTCAGACCACCACACCATTCAGACCACCACACCAACTCTAAATAGTAGCATAATATTCTCGTTTAGAATGCAAGGCATTCACAGCTTTATGACTTCGTTCCAAATGCCACCCTTTTCCCTATGTAATGTAGTGCCCTACATTTGACCAGGACCCTGGTTTTAACTAGTGCACTACACAGGGAACAGGGTGGCATTTGAGACATCTATTTCACCGTCGGATCAAAGCCAATGCCCCCAGTAGCCTCATGGTGTGAGAGCGCCTCACTTCTGTAGAATATTCTAAATTCTCGACATCATCTGCTTTCTATTAATTAATTTACAGACTGTTACATCAGAAGAAGTCAATTATATTTGATGTGTTATCAGCCAGCGATAGACTCCCCTTCTGTTCACAAGCAGCGCTGAATGACAGTCTGCCACAATAGCCGAATGAAAGGGGTATATTGCAATGCTTCATCATCAATTAGAGAAACTAATACTAGGCCTATGGAAAATAATATGGATATATATTTTCATCTCACGATTCTTGCTCTCCTTTTAAATTCGGCTGCAGGGCCATTTATCTTTCAAAATGCAAACACTGACCGCATCTCTCACTTCGTCTGGTCTTTATCATGGCCAAAATAGATGCTTAGATTCATTATATATACTACCACACCAAGGGCTTGTGTTTATGTTAGTAATTCTAAGTAATCAATTTGCTAATTAAGATGAGGCTGTAGTTTATATCAATGTTAAGCATGCAGAGTGGAGGCTGTGCCTCCTCTGCATTTGGCCTTGCGCCAATTCCTGATTGTGTTGTAAATGTTTTTCCTTAGGCTACAGCTAGCGATATTAAACTCAGAGAGATCATTGGTTTCTTTAACCCAAAAAGGGTCTAAACCCTGTCGAAGCTGGGTTTATCTAAAGGAAGTTTGTTCTGAAGTGCCTGTCCTATATCTGAGAGATATAAGAAAGATCAGGATATTTATATATATATATATATTTTCATGTACACTATATATTCAAAAGTATGTGGACACCCCTTCAAATTAGTGGATTCGGCTATTTCAGCCACACCCGTTGCTGACAGATGTATAAAATTCAGCACACAGCCATGCAATCTCCATAGACAAACGTTGGCAGTAGAATGGCCATACTGAAGAGCTCAGTGACTTTCAACGTGGCACCGTCATAGGATGCCGCCTCTCCAACAAGTCAGTTCGTCACATTTTGGTGGAGGAGGAATAATGGTCTGGGGCTGTTTCTCATGGTTCGGGCCGCTTAGTTCCAGCGAAGGGAAATCTTAACGCTACAGCAGACAATGACATTCTAGTCGATTCTGTGCTTCCTACTTTGTGGCAACAGTTTGGGGATGGTTTTGTCGAGATCGGTGTGAAAGAACTTGACTGGCCTGCACAGAGCCCTGACCTCAACCCCATCGAACACCTTTGGGATGAATTGGAACGCTGACTGTGAGCCAGACCTAATCGCCCAACATCAGTGCCAGACCTCAGTCCCCGCAGCAATGTTCCAACATCTAGTGGAAAGCCTTCCCAGAGGAGTGGAGGCTGTTATAGCAGCAAAGGGGGACCAACTCCATATGAATGCCTATGATTTTGGAATGAGATGTTCGACGAGCAGGTGTCCACATACTATTGGTCATGTAGTGTATTTAACCCGTTATTTTTTTGTCACTAAACAGTCTCCATATAGGGGGTTTTAATAGTCTGATATCTTATCCAAAGAAAATAAATATCGTCCTAGGCTCTGTCTGATGATGTTGATCTATTTTCTGGACTGATTTCGTGTCTCTCCTTGTCAGCATCAATGGTTCAACCGCTCATATCAATGGAGCAATCAGATCATTCCGCTGCTGCGTCATCTTCTTAGAAAAAGCGGTGGCTGGCGCCATTGTGTGGATTTACGGGAAACTGCACGAAACGAGTTGATAACTCTTTAACTTCATAGGTATTGAATAAATTAATAAACTTAAATGAAAAGACAATAATATGTGTCCAATCTACTGTTGAATAGGCCGTTTTGAAAGCTTTATACCTGTTCCTCAACTTTGATAAGATAGGCCTTCAAGTTGATATCTTTAGCACTGTCACTTATTCTAGCTGAGTACTTCCAACAAATAAACCCTTCATTATCGACAGTCCATCTAGGAGGTCGGTGGTGGTGTGCAGCGCAGCGCAGCGAACAGATAAATGTTTTAGAATTCATCCATTCCCTTTCCTGGACCAAGTTCCTGTGGGCAGGCCAATAAAATGCATTGGGAAATTCTCCCCACTTTTTCCGACTGGGGTGCTGGTTAAAGAAGCGCATCCCACTGCAACAGACCACTTAACTACGGAGTAGGAGGACTGAGGAGAAGTCAACAAAGAGAACAACCCAACTTTACGACTGAAAGGTAAGAATGGATCGCTTTTATTCCAAACTGGTCTTTTTTTTATGTATTCTTATGGCATTGTGGGCACATGACGGTCGTGTTGATTTACATTTGGTTGAGTTGTCAGCTAAAATTTGCACGCACCCCCCCCCCCCCCCCCCCCCCCCCAAAAAAAAGACTTAAATTAAGAAATATAGGAATTTTTCATCAAATCAATATGATATAACAGTATGAAAAAAGTATGAAAATGTGTGCATTTCCTACTGTAAGTCGCTCTGGATAAGAGCGTCTGCTAAATGACCCAAACATATAACACTAATGAAATTCATACGTTGAAACACAGCTGTGTTGCGTAATATGATCCAGACAGAAAGACTAAAGTAACATATTTTTGTTTATTCTATTGCTGGGGTTTCATTGTTTATTGTATGATATCAGACCTTAAGACCAAACACCGTACATGGGTTGCGTGGTGAGCTCACAGAGGGAGAAGGTTAGTAAGGGGTGTTACGTTGTGTTCTGTCTGTCACACATCATCTCTAGTAAAACCTTATATTATTCTACAAACCTTCAGAGTTAGAAGTTAGATCACTCAAGGCATGTTCTTACGAAATAACATGTTTTTAAAATCACAACGAGATGTCAGTTCAGTCACAAACCGAGTTAGAAAAAAAGCAAAGGTGTTTAAAAATTGAAAGAGGTGTTATTACATTGTATAATGTAGAAACATGATGTTTGATGGCACACACATTTTCCTAGCCTGTATTCACAGATGTTTCACCTCCTTTCACCGGTCTGTGTGATAGAAAGAGAGAGAGAGTATGTGTGTGAGTGTTAGAAAGAGAGATAGAGAGAAAGCAAGCCTTTGCGTCTGTGTATGGAGACTTAACATCTCATACCTGTATATGTGTATTTTCATGTGTTTACTTGCTTACCCCCCCAGGTGACGGAGGATGTCCAGGGCTGACTGGTCCTTCCTGGAGCACCTGTTGGAGGAAGGGCAGGAGTATAGCACCGGAGTGGGCCGTGTCTGGGTCACTGTCCTCTTCCTGTTCCGCATGCTGGTCCTGGGCACCGCCGCAGAGTCAGCCTGGGACGACGAACAGGACAACTTCGTCTGTAATACCAGGCAACCTGGATGTACCGCCGTGTGTTACGACAAAGCCTTCCCCATATCACATTTCCGGTATTTTGTCCTCCAGGTGATTTTTGTTTCCACTCCGACAATTTTTTATTTTGGGTATGTGGCAATGAGGGCTGCGAAGGAGGAGGACAAGCAGGAGGATGAGGAAGAGAGGACGGAGGAGGGTGGTGGTGAGGGAGGAGAGAGGGGAGGAGTAAAGGAGGATGGGGAGAAGAAGAGGGAGGTGAAAAAGGAGCTAGAAGTAGAGGAGGAGAAAGGAGGGAAAGAGACTCCTCAGCTGAAGGGCCGTCTCCTCACTGCCTACGCCGCCAGCATCCTCCTCAAGATCCTCCTGGAGGTCGGCTTCATCGTCGGACTATGGTACCTCTACGGCTTCGTCGTCCCGGCCCGGTTCGAGTGCGTGCGGGACCCCTGTCCTCACACGGTGGACTGCTTCGTCTCCAGACCCACGGAGAAGACCATCTTCACCATCTACACCCAGGCCATCGCTGGAGTCTCTCTCCTTCTCAACCTGGTAGAGCTCCTCCACCTCTTCCAGCTAGCCATCACCCACCACCTGGAGAAGCGCTATGCCCAGGAGCAGTACACCTTTCCTGGCATAGCTGGGGTCCGAGTCCGGCCTGGGGCTTCAGGGCTGGAGATGGAGATGCAGCGAGCTCCGCCTTACCAGGAGAAGGGCCATCTGTATTTACCCATGGGCGAGGCCAGCTACGCCAAGCCCAGTGAGAGTCATGTGGACCCGGTGTCGGGAGCAGGGATGGAGCCTGGTGGTGACCTGCTCCCCAGTTATCTGAACTATATGGGGGCTATGAGGACTACACACTCTTCAGGGAGAGCAACACGACACACAACACACACACAGTAACAAACACAGTAAGGGTGCCCAGAAGGGACACAGCCACAAACACAGTAAGGGTGCCCAGAAGGGACACAGCCACAAACACAGTAAGGGTGCCCAGAAGGGACACAGCCACAAACACAGTAAGGGTGCCCAGAAGGGACACAGCCACAAACACACTAAGCACTATGTATGAGGAAAACAGAGACGTTTGGTTCTGTGACTAGGAATGAGCCGTGTGCCCACTGAAGACGAATACAGGTGCTTTATGGGTTAAATTTTTTGGAGGACCAAGAGAACATGGACAAGAATAAGAACAAAGGATTGTACTGTATAACACATGCCCTGAAGGACAATGTAGAGGAGATGGATTAGATGTTGCCGATTCAAATGGAAATGTGCTAAAGTCCTCAGGAACATGATATAAAACAAAGATCATTGAGAATGGAACACTGGAGAATGGGAAACGAGGAAGAATGGAACAGGAAATGGTATAATTCAGTCATTTTGACTTTAGTAAACCTTCTATTCCGATGGGAATGGGATGTGACAATGGAAAAACTTGGCTTGCCCTCCACAAGGGAAAACAGCCTACAGGCCCCGACAGTGCAGTGGGGTTTTGTGAGAAAGAGTGGGGGTAAATCCACTACCAGTCAAAAGATTGGACACACCTACTCATTCAAGGGTTTTTCTTTATTTGTACTATTTTCTAACATTGTAGAATAATAGTGAAGACATCAAAACTATGAAATAACACATATGGAATCATGTAGTAACCAAAAAAGTGTTAAACAAATCAAAATATATTTCATATTTGAAATTCTTCAAAGTAGCCACCCTTTGCCTTGATGACAGCTTTGCACACACACACACACACAGCTGTCCAGCCGTGTCTTGGAGTCACAAGAGTGGTGAGGAAGGGGGGAGACAGAGGGGGGAGGAGGGGGGAGCTAGAGGGGGGAGGAGGGGGGAGCTAGAGGGGGGAGGAAGGGGGAGCTAGAGGGGGGAGGAGGGGGGGAGCTAGAGGGGGGAGGAAGGGGGAGCTAGAGGGGGGAGGAAGGGGGCGCCAGAGGGGGGAGGAAGGGGGGAGCTTAGAGGGGGGAGGGAGGGGGGAGCTAGATGGGGGAGGAAGGGGGAGCTAGAGGGGGGAGGGAAGGGGGCGCCAGAGGGGGGAGGAAGGGGGAGCT
Source organism: Coregonus sp. 'balchen' (assembly GCA_902810595.1). Lineage (NCBI taxonomy): Eukaryota > Metazoa > Chordata > Actinopteri > Salmoniformes > Salmonidae > Coregonus > Coregonus sp. 'balchen'. Next base: position 2,390,143 of record LR778269.1, read on the forward strand.
AGAGGGGGGAGGAGGGGGAAGCCAGAGGGGGGAGGAAGGGGGAGCTAGAGGGGAAGGGAAGGGGGAGCTAGAGGGGGGAGTAAGGGGGAGCTAGAGGGGGGAGGAAGGGGGAGCTAGAGGGGGGAGTAAGGGGGAGCTAGAGGGGGGAGGAAGGGGGAGCTAGAGGGGGGAGGAAGGGGGAGCTAGAGGGGGGAGTAAGGGGGAGCCAGAGGGGGGAGTAAGGGGGGAGCTAGAGGGGAAGGGAAGCGGGAGCTAGAGGGGGGAGGAAGGGGGAGCTAGAGGGGGGAGTAAGGGGGAGCTAGAGGGGGGAGGAGGGGGGAGCTAGAGGGGGGAGGAAGGGGGAGCTAGAGGGGGGAGGAAGGGGGAGCCAGAGGGGGGAGGAAGGGGGAGCTAGAGGGGGGAGTAAGGGGGAGCTAGAGGGGAAGGGAAGGGGGAGCCAGAGGGGGGAGGAAGGGGGAGCCAGAGGGGGGAGGAGGGGGGGCCAAACCATGGAATGCTGGGATTGATTGTCACCAGTAACCAAAACATGAAGAATGAGGGATGGAGGGAGGGAAAGAGAGAGGGAGGGGGGATGGAGAGAGGGAGGAATGAAGGAATGGAAGGAGGGGAGGGTGAGTGAGTGGTATGAAGAAGTATGGAAAGAGAGTAACTGTCTGATATCCTGTGAATGTTTTTAATTTGATTCCCTGTGAATGATTTAAATTTGATTCCCTGTGAATGATTTTACAACACACAGGGGCATGCTCTGGATAATGTTCCATTGTGTGTGTGTGTGTGTGTATGAGTGCGTTTGTGACGGTGTGTGTGTGTGTGTGTGTGTGGCGGTGTGTGTATGAGTGCGTTTGTGACGGTGTGTGTGTGTGTGGCGGTGTAGTATGAGTGCGTTTGTGATGGTGTGTGTATGAGTGCGTGTGTGTGACGGTGTGTGTATGAGTACGTGTGTGTGACGGTGTGTGTGAGAGTCATTTCCAGCAAATTCCAGAACTGTCTCTCCAACGATAAGCAGTTATCTGTGGCTGGGAATAGTGCCTGATGGGAGGATTTAAAAAAATGATGTATTCAATAAATCGGCAGAATAAACAGCATTGGACAAATAGAATAACAACAACAAAATCCAGAAAAACGCATGTCAAAAATGTTATAAATTGATTCGCAATTTATTGAGGGAAATAAGTATTTGACCCCTCTGCAAAACATGACTTAGTACTTGGTGGCAAAACCCTTGTTGGCAATCACAGAGGACAGACGTTTCTTGTAGTTGGCCACCAGGTTTGCACACATCTCAGGAGGGATTTTGTTCCACTCCTCTTTGCAGATCTTCTCCAAGTCATTAAGGTTTTGAGGCTGACGTTTGGCAACTCAAACCTTCAGCTCCCTCCACAGATTTTCTATGGGATTAAGGTCTGGAGACTGGCTAGGCCACTCCAGGACCTTAATGTGCTTCTTCTTGAGCCACTCCTTTGTTGCCTTGGCCGTGTGTTTTGGGTCATTGTCATGCTGGAATACCCATCCACGACCCATTTTCAATGCCCTGGCTGATGGAAGGTACATGGCCACGTCCATCGTCCCTTTGATGCGTTGAAGTTGTCCTGTCCCCTTAGCAGAAAAACACCCCCAAAGCATAATGTTTCCACCTCCATGTTTGACGGTGGGGATGGTGTTCTTGGGGTCATAGGCAGCATTCCTCCTCCTCCAAACATGGCGAGTTGAGTTGATGCCAAATAACTCGATTTTGGTCTCATCAGGCGAAGGGAGATTGACAGGTCTTTTGTGTTTCTTCCATTTGCGAATAATCGCACCAACTGTTGTCACCTTCTCACCAAGCTGCTTGGCGATGGTCTTGTAGCCCATTCCAGCCTTGTGTAGGTCTACAATCTTGTCCCTGACATCCTTGGAGAGCTCTTTGGTCTTGGCCATGGTGGAGAGTTTGGAATCTGATTGATTGATTGCTTCTGTGGACAGGTGTCTTTTATACAGGTAACAAGCTGAGATTAGGAGCACTCCCTTTAAGAGTGTGCTCCTAATCTCAGCTCGTTACCTGTATAAAAGACACCTGGGAGCCAGAAATTTTTCTGATTGAGAGGGGGTCAAATACTTATTTAAATTGCAAATCAATTTATAACATTTTTGACATGCGTTTTTCTGGATTTTTTTGTTGTTGTTATTCTGTCTCTCACTGTTCAAATAAACCTACCATTAAAATGATAGACTGATCATTTCTTTGTCAGTGGGCAAACGTACAAAATCAGCAGGGGATCAAATACTTTTTTCCCTCACTGTACTTTGTCAGCGAACGTCCATATCACATGATAATCATTATCAATAACACGGTACATGCGTTGGGCTGACTGCACCACCATCTGGAGAGCCCTGTGGTTGCGGACGGTGCAATTGCCGTACCAAGCGGCGATACAGACTCTGAATATTGTGGGATAAAGTGATCTTTTTCCAAAAAAATCAACTTGAGAACAATTCCACATTACATGCATAAATGAGCCGATGGCCTTCTGTGAACAGAAGGTACATAAAGGGGAGGGTGCTAAAGACATTTTATATATTTTGTGTGGAATAGCACAAGTTCTATGAATTAAGTTGAAATGAACTGTTTGGTGACTAGGGTTCCGAGATGCTCAATGTATGTTCCTCCACATAGCTTCCCACTCAATGTCTCCCTGTATGTTCCTCCACATAGTTTCAATGTCTCCCTCTAGTACTGGAAAGTAATTATTCCATGATTCACAAATCTTCAAGGGTTTGTTTGTATCTTCAACAATTTTTGCAACAGATACAATTCCCTTGGTTTTAGATTTGACATACAGTGCCTTGCAAAAGTATTCATCCCCCTTGCCGTTTTTCCTATTTTGTTGCATTACAACCTGTAATTTAAATTGATTTTTATTTGGATTTCATGTAATGGACATACACAAAATAGTCCAAATTGGTGAAGTGAAATGAAAAAAAAAAATAACGGAAAAGTGGTGCATGCATATGTATTCACCCCCTTTGCTATGAAGCCCCTAAATGAGATCTGGTGCAACCATTTACCTTGAGAAGTCACATAATTGGTTAAATAAAGTCCACCTGTGTGCAATCTAAGTGTCAGATGATCTGTCACATGATCTCAGTATATATACACTGAGATCTCAGTATATATCAGGGTTGGGTTATAAAAAAAATGTACATCCCACGGAGTACCATTAAATATATTATAAAAACATTTAAAGAATATGGCACCACAAGAAACCTGCCAAGAGAGGGCTGCCCACCAAAACTCATGAACCAGGCAAGGAGGGCATTAATCAGAGAGACAACAAAGAGACCAAAGATAACCCTGAAGGAGCTGCAAAGCTCCACAGCGGAGATTGGAGTATCTGTCCATAGGACCACTTTAAGCCGTACACTCCACAGAGCTGGCTTTACGGAAGAGTGGCCAGAAAAAAGCCATTGCTTAAAGAAAAAAATAAGCAAACACGTTTGGTGTTCACCAAAAGCCATGTGGGAGACTCCCCAAACATATGGAAGAAGGTACTCTTTGAGCTTTTTTACCATCAAGGAAAATGCTATGTCTGGCGCAAACCCAACACCTCTCATCTCCCTGAGAACACCATCCCCACAGTGAAGCATGGTGGTGGCAGCATCATGCTGTGGGGATGTTTTTCATTGGCAGGGACTGGGAAACTGGTCAGAATTGAAGGAATGATGGATGCCGCTAAATACAGGGAAATTCTTGAGTGAAACCTGTTTCAGTCTTCCAGAGATTTGAGACTGGGACAGAGGTTCACCTTCCAGCAGGACAATGACCCTAAGCATACATTGGAATTGTTAAGGGACAACAAAGCAGGGTCATTGTCAAGGGAAGACACATCCTCATAAAATGTGCTGTCTGTCTAACCCTAGTGACCTCAAAACAATAACCCTAGTGACCTCAAAACAATAACCCTAGTGACCTCAAAACAATAACACTAGGGACCTCAAAACAATAACCCTAGTGACCTCAAAACAATAACCCTAGTGACCTCAAAACAATAACCCTAGTGACCTCAAAACAATAACCCTAGTGACCTCAAAACAATAACACTAGGGACCTCAAAACAAACAATTAACGACCAGGGATGAAAAAAAGCATAGAAATCCCTGAAGTCTTTCACTGAAGCTTTTTAAATGAAAACATGTTTTAGGTTTTTATTATTCAATATAAAAAAGAGGAAGACATTCTTTGTCCGTGTTAATGCAAGCTTTCCCCCTCTG